>SJOL01007812.1:361377-543299 GCA_004794785.1 Opisthorchis felineus | reverse complement strand
ATGGTTATTTTTTGCTGTTCTGGAGTTGGCACTCTGTATCTGGAATGTAATTTTGGGAAGTTGGGTGCAACACTGTCTCTCAATTCTTTGCCGTGGAGGAAAAGCAGTACCATCATGGAGAGGCACTAAAATAAGAATCCGAAATACCCTCAAACTCCGTTCAGATCTAGCTGCGAAACAGCCGTTCCACGTACTTGTAATTCTCCATAGGAAAGGTGTTGTTGTGCGAAAGTTCGTGTCATGAACTTGAACAATCTCGTCTGGTGCCTAGTTGTCGTTTGTGAGGAAGATGAGAACAATGCAGCCAAACTATTTTTTTTAAAAATTGAGTATGCTGGAGTTGGAGCACCATGCACAACTCGGTGTTCCAATGGGTAGAGGTCGGACACTCCTGAGGTTTATTTCCTAGTCCTCTAGGACAGCTTTGGAGAGTAGCCGACAGAAAAGAAGGGAGGAGCAGGGGGTTTATAATCTGATAAAATTTGGTCAATATAAAGTTGCTGTACGCACGTATGATGGCGTAGCCCCTTCACAAGACATAAGACACATATCAAATGCCGATCAGTTTCAGTCAAATAAGCCAAAATGAAAGTCCAATAACCGATAAATTTTGACTCACTTGGAGTGTGTACGGTCTTCGATGGGTAAAACAGTGATCCTCACATGAAAAGAGCTTTTCACTGATGGCTCTGGGAGGTAAACCATCCATTAATCATCTTGACCTTACATCTCGGCTAACATCTAGAGAGACTCGGTGATTATTTTGGGCCATCTAGCGCAGGCTTGGAATAACGCAGTCGTTTGACAGCATCTATTCCCCAGTAAACCAGCTAGCCACACTGACATACGCTGTTATATTCTAGTATTACCGTTTTTGGCTCGCGGTGGATCATTTCTTATGAAACACTTTTCTATCAAAGGTCGTCTAGGAACAATCAACTGTTCATCCAGCTGAAGACGAAAAAGGTGGCGCCACGCACTCTTGAAATTATCACCTAAATATGCCAGCTCTCTCGGACATGGAGGTTTTAACCGTCACAACTGGATATTACCAAGAAACCACCAGTAGTCCGTCAACGTCTAAAAAAACGCGATTAACGTTTCACCATTAATCACCTGCTTACTTGATTACTTCTCAGAGAAAGCTTATGGTGGATTGGATATCATATTGTACCATAGAAAACGCGTGAAGGACTATTGGACGGGGTAAAAGCTCTCTTATTTACTGATGCCTAAAAGTCTATCCAAAAAATATTCAAAGCATATTTTGTACTGGTTTCATTATCTAATCCAAAAGATTTGGCTACCAGCTGAGTAAAGGTTTCCTTCGAATCTCATTGGCGATTTACAGATTACACGAGCACCCAAGAACAAGCAGACGTACACAATTAAGGCAAACTTTTGTGCAATTATCTGTGTCTCCATTTTCCCTGAATATGTACTCCTAAAGTTCGAGCACATTGCGCTACACCCCAGTTTAGTTACGAGAAAAAAGATAAAACTTAAGTTGATCTTCATGTTTCGAAACGTTATTTGTTTTATCTCCAGAAGACGGAGAAAGATAATGATTTGACTGGAAGAAAGTGAAAATACCGGCGGACGTTTGCAGACGTTCGAGATATGACAGAAAACTCCGAGCAATTATTAAATTAACGTCAGCTCAGCTAACAGAGCCACATCAACAGTAAAAACTAATCGATTAACTGGGCGATAAATGATGGATTGATCAAATCAATGAAAGAAGACTACCAAAGATGAAAGAATCACCAATCGGCCAACCAAATGGAAGAAAGAGGGCAAAAAGAGTGAGTTTAATCGGGCGAGGAAACAGAGCTGCTGGATCAATCACATCCGGGGAACCTGTTAGGTTGAGGGTGATGAGATCACAGTGCAACCCGGTCTCAAAACGGGCCGAGAGCTTACGCACCAGCCACCATACGGCTGTTCATCCATAATAGCTGAAACACATACTTTATACAAAACGATACACACACAAACAGAAGACGTGTAAATACGGTAGCAGCAGACAGATGGTGGCTTCATGAATTGGGATAAAATATCTGCAGTCCAGTAGGATATGTAATCAAGAACATCGCTTACTTTCCTTTGAGTACAACCGAGGAAAACTGGCTGCTGAGGCAAGTACCATAGTTAGGCTCTACCAAGATGACACGAATATGCGTGGTATTCAGATTTGGATTGCAACACAGACGCATTTGCAACAACCTTAGAAGGTGAATAACTGTTGACAGGTCAACACACAGAAGCCTGGTAGACGGGTAATTTTGCCAACCATTGCTAGGAAGGTTTCACTGACGACTGCTACCAGGGTATCCTAACACCAGAATAAGAAGTGTTTCTTCAAATATGTCATTCCTGAGGTTATTACATTAGCCTACTCTAGCATCTACAAGCAAGTCAGCAATCATGCTGACCAGTCAGAAGTCGCGGAATTCAAGTGGTTTACAACTTCAAGCAATCTACTGCACTATCTTTGGTTGATATCTAAAGGTTTGTGCCAATCCGAGCTGGATTTCTAGCCTGTCTTGCGGTGCAACACAACCGGTGGCTCTTTGCTGTGCAACTGTGCGCACTAAAGAAGAGATTGTTGCAATCATACTGACAGTCAGTGATTGGAAAATCTCTCTTTTGTAACTTCATGTTACCACACTGAGTAAAACTCCTGGTTGGCATTGTGTTGTCTAAAAAACTGTTCACCACGTCGTACACAATAACGACATGATCGGACCGATAAAATGTGACAAAAGTAACTCTCATGATTTCGACAAATACACTCATTTGCAAATCAATTTGGTTTTCACGGGAGACTCAAGTGAGTCTCTCGTTTATGATGTTCTTCAACTGAATGTGCTGCACACAGGCCGCCTCATGTTTCAGTTGGTACGATATTCGAGATATCGCAGTATATTTTCATGAAGGAAACTACTCACAAGTTTGCTGAAAACTCTTCGATGGTTGCGTCTATCAAGTAGGGGACCAGTGAAGAGTCGAACACTTCCCCTTTGTCTTTCTCGCTTGTGAAACTTATCAGTTTGTAATACAAAAACTGTCACTAGCAAAAATAACATACCTCTGAGCAGTTACTTTTGGCGCAACAGGATTGACTACTGCGCTTACCTGAAGTTACAATTCTTACCTTTGGGTTCGGTTTATTAGAAATAAAAAATTCCGGCAAGTCGGTTCCCACCCTCACAATGTGAGTAGCAGTTAGATGAACTGAGTCAAGTTTTTGATTGTGCTAAATATCGAAGCCGAGAGGCAGTGACTATAGGCGGGATAACAGTTATTTTGACTCGTTTCTGACACCACGACATTTTGTATTTAAGCCTACCAATTGTCTTGAACACAGATGTTGTTAACCACATGGTCTACCTGCAAGAGAAATGTATATCTCGTCAAACAAGAGAAACTAATGGGGAAACTAAGCTCAAATAGCGCTGACATTACCAGTCGTTACTTCGTCCAACCTACTTTTCTGTAGGTGGTCGAACTGCTTTTGTGTAACACACGTTAGGCATTAAGATAAAAAAAATATTGGGCAGTTGATGCGCTGAGATTTCACACCTCTGTGGCTAAGCTTTTCGGATAGTTTTCACATCACCATTCAGCTGACATCCCTCTAGCTATTTTGGAAATTAAGCTAAAATGATGATCATGAATACACTGGTCGGTGGCAACCCACTGCCTACACACTAAATGACCGGGCATTATTGGAAATGGTACGCTCATAGGCGTGCTGCCTACAACAAAATAAATCGCAGATCGAGAAGTGCCGTATGAGGCTGTCATGTACACCCAGAATAGATTAAAGCGAAACAAAAGGTTGATGTTAGAGAATTGATGCTGTTTAGTTAGAAGTAGGTAGTTAAAAGTCAATCATCAAATTTATGCGAGGCATAAATTTCAAGAAGCGCGAGCACAGTCGTCATTTAGTGTGGTGCCTCATTGTCCCAGGAATACTCATTGGAGCCATAGGTGTGAAAATCATGTCTAAGAGGAAACACTTAATGTTGAATTTAGTTAGTCCTATTGTTGCGGTCTTTAGGGAAGCGTACAGACTGAAATGGATGTGAGCAAAATACACTCATTTGCAAACAAATTTGGTTTTTCGAGAGACTCACCTGGAACCCAGCTGAATCTCCCGTTTATGATGTTTTTAATCGTGGATGTACAGTCGAATCGCTCTAGGCAGCCCCGCCTGAAATATCAATCACATAATAGAATCAGTGTGAAAAACTTCTTCGTATTTTTCTCACTTCCTGACTGTGCCAAATTGGTTTCACGGGATTTGGAAAATTCTAGTTTGAAAAAATATTTCCGGCTTGAAAAGTTGCCGCATGCATTGTCGTTATCGTAATACATGATGCAGACTTCACGACATGCGCGTCACAAAATAGGTGTTCTCTTTGGGGAGGAATGGATACTTTGGTAAACTTTTGGGCACGCAGCGGAAATATACGTTTCCTTCGGTGGATTGATTTTGTCAGACGATGACCATTCAGATAATTCGGTCAAGTTTTCGGGGTAGAAGGAAGCGGATCTTTCAATACCAGTTGGACGACTGACATCATTAGACACAGAGGAGTTACATGCAATCCTCTGCTTATCGTTGTCTTACTTGGAAATATTATTACTAACATATTTATGCCTTCCGGTAAACCTTTTAAAGCAAAGTTTAACTGTTTGAGGTCGGAGGGCCCTGTTGATCTTTAAACCTATCCCTGAAGCAAACAATCTATTTCGGCCTTGGAATATCCTACAAAACGAAATGTGAATAAGTTTGCTGATCTATTTGAAATGAAAAACATTTTACTTTACCCCACTCTTTTTTTGGAAAATTCAAATGCGTAATTTACTTCTACCCTACCCACAGGTAGAGGAAAAGGTATGTTTTTGAATAAAATCCCTTTGGAAATTAGACAGCCACATGAGGTCTGTGTTTCTAAATAAAAAAATGAAAGCAAACAAAAAACAGAAAGATCACTTGGATGGATTTTTTGAGCTTTTTGGTGGCTTTAACATGTTCAGAAAACTCTTATATGTTTGCTCAATTAGTAATGCGCTTTGGCTGATGTTGCAGAGCAGAACGTTTGGATTGATCGGTGAACAGATCAATTTTCAATTTGTTTCCTCGTGTGAACCATGTCCTTCTCCATTCGCGGAGATAAAAGTCATTACCCACAGCGGAGTATTATCAACGACCGACCGCATTAAAGTGTAAACGACTTTATGATATCCGTGCTGATAAATACGAAATGTGTGCAATGCGACGAAATTGCATGTGAGAAACAATGTTATTCCAGGGGAAGTCAACCTGGTTTGAACTTTCGTCTCTCAGGTTTCGAAAACGCACAACAGGAACTCAGCCACACACATGCATGCTAGCTACGTCTGCTTGCAGCAACATAAAAAAAACCTTGATAAAAATCGCATGCGAAAAAAGTGAACAGTTATCAAAACGATCATAACATAAAGAAAATATTGCGACTAGGAAGAGAACTGTGGTATATCTGGGGGGTTATGATCTGACTGTATAAAAGGTGAACGTCGCTTCAGTGACTGTATGAAAAATGCAGTAGGTTGCATGAGAAGTCCTAAAAATTACGCCTCAAGTGCTCCTATTTTTTTCAAGTTCGGTCACTCAACAGTTCATCTGAGGACAGTATTACTGGGAAAAAAAGGTTACGAATTTCAGGGATGTTCCTTTTGCATTATTTGTTTATCTGCCTTGAGCAGCTTTCCGGAATCCTGGAGTGACCACGTCGCGGATCCCAATGTAGTCGACTGCAGCTGATTTCATTCTTTTGTTCTTTTATCTCGAATGTCTTAGATGTAAATACTGCAGCTGAAGTCGGTTTTGCACCTCCATTACTCTTCGTCTTGTCAGCTACTTGCTGAGGTCTCTACACATCGGTTTTGTTGAACAATAGTCCAGGACAACCATCTTAAACGAGCGTCTACCCAACAGCAAGTTGTGCGATTTTCCTTCTCTGGTTTCGGTGTGTCCGTATCTCATCATGCGTGTAAGTATTATCAACCAGTGACTATGTCTATCCTCCTAGAGATGAATCACGGAAAAGAGTTAAGCAAGGGCTAAATTATCCACATGAAGAAATGTGGATAAACACATGTCCTAAATAAAACTGGATTTTCCTTTAATTTGATTTCTAACGTGATAGGGTTCTTTCCCATGCTCGAGACCAGCTGCATCCAAAACTACCTGTAATTCTCAAAGGACAATCCGTAATTATGCCATTCCCCAGGAAACGCGTATTTTTTGGCAGTAATTTCCTTATGCTTTTCCCTTGAATACCTTTCTGGCCCGTCGGCTACCCTCTTAAACTATGAACATTTATGTACGCATTTTATTTTCCAGCTAAAGTTGACTTGTTTGGCGCATAACTACGTGGAAAATATCATCAGCTCGTCACTCTAGACTTGAAAATTATAAGTGGCGGACTAGTTGGCATCAGTGGTGACTGTGTTTGACAAGTGCCAGCACGTGGTGTTCGCGTCCTGCTTATTCCAGTGGAGCATACACAAATCAGTGAAGCAAACCGTTCTGTTGCGCAACACTCACAGAAACTTAGAACAGCGAAGCCGTTATATGTAGATGACTGAAGATGGAGTGGCTAACGAACATTCGCCTGGAAATGCAACTTCTTGTGGAACCATACTGCTTATTTCAGAAGTTCAACGATTAAGAAATTTGAAACCAAAACTTCGCGCTTGATCTGGTTAGTTGATTGATCTTCAGACACATAGGTAGGGGAATTCTTAATCCATACAGGTTGTGACAAATCGCTATGATGTGCCTGTGTTTCAAGAAATTATGGATAATAATACATGGACAAGATGCACTCGGTTTCCTTCCCTTCCCCATCAATCTTGAACGGAACGGTGGAATTCATTTAATGATTGATAGAGTCCAACTTACTTGCGGTTTTGTGTAATATTAACTGTAAATTGTGATAACTTTTGAATAATAATGTTTTAAATACAAACGAAATGGCTTTAAATCATAAATTAATACATGCATAAACCAACACACCTTGTGGAGTGGTAGTTGCGGGTGAAAAATATGGAAAGACCTTCTTAATATGAAACTAGTCTTGACAGATTTAAATTCACTGGTAATGTTGCGCAAAAGAAGCTCAACTTTGCTTAGAACTATGCGTTTAAACCGAGTTAACTGCTGCCGATACGCTGTTGAGTGTTCCAACTAATCCTGAATCTGATTCACTTACTGAAACCTATTCAAAATGATGGTGCTGGGCAATCGGAAATATCTTCTTTGTCTACTTCGAGCTTTATTTGCACCATATAAGAGATAGGTTCGTAGTTCTTCCGTTGACAAAAATCTGTGAATGTGGGCTGGAAACAGTCCTTCCAGTTATAAATCCAAAAGCGGCTGGTTCTTGGTCCTGATCATAATCACCATCATTACTGTCAGCTGTAAGAACCACGTACTTGTCGTACAGTGGTTGTAGCTGCCACAGTTTCGTTCACCGATGATTTGTGGAGGTGGAGTGGGTAGCTGCGCATTGGAGGCGGGAGCTGATAAATTGGTGCGTAAATACAGCACTGTCAGTGGACTGTTAAGTTGGGGAATTGGGAAGGGAGCTATGCATTGGAGGCAATAGCTTGGATGTACGGGCACCATTGAGGGCGCGACTGGGCCATGTCTGACAATGTCTCTAACCATTGACGTGGCCCGTCTCGGGGTCCCCATCCAGGAAGACGTCAATGACCAGCGCAGCTGAGTTTGCTGGTTATGGCTTTTATACTTCGCTGCCAAGTCATTATTTGACCGCCTCTGGCTCGTTTCTACCCTTTACGTGTTGTGCAAAAAGAACCCTTCGAGGAAGTCGGTAGATTGCATGCGCAGCACGTGGCCAAGCCCGCGCAACGTATGCGGTGTGATCAGTTCATCTATCGAGGTTGAGTTATTTCTTCCGAACACCATTCGACGTACTTCAGCATTGCTTGTCCGCTGTTCCCACCAGACTGAAACAATGCTCCGAAGACATCGATGGTCGAATACTGGAAGGCTCTTGACGTCCTTGGCGCGCAGCGGCCAGGTTCCTGATCCGTATAGTAGTATGGGGCGCACCGCAGCATTGTAAACTCGACCTGTGAAGGATTAGCTGATGTCACGCCTACGCCACAGGTGACGCAGGTTTACAAAAGCTGCTCTGGCCTTTCCAGTCCGGATGGAAATATCATCTTTCGTGAGACCACCGGGACTGATACAATTGCCCAGGTAAACAAATTTGTCTACTACCTCAATCGGTTCATCCGCAAGCATGAGGCTAGGGTTCCAGCCCACCCAGTCTTGCAGTAGCGCTTTGCCGGTGTGAATCGCATGCCAAACCTGGAGGCAGAAATATTTGGATTATTTAATATTGTTTGCGTTACCACGGGGTCAGATCCCAAAAGAACAATGTTGTCTGCGCACTCGATATCTTTGGGCAGACGCCCCGGGAGGACTTTGACCCAACAGGCACTAGAAGCTGATAGTGAGTCTTCCATGGTCGCATCAGTGACGAATTTGAAGGGGAAAGGGGAAAGAGGACATCCCTTTCCGACATCACTTGATGTGGTGAACTCAGAAGAGAGCTTCCCGTAGACCTTCACACGACCGTGGGAGTTGGCGTACAGCGCCCTGAGGGGGGTCAAGAATTTATGGGGGACACCTTTGCTCCACAGACACTGCCATGGTCGCAGGCGGCCCACAGAGTCAGAGGTAGCTTTCAGATCAAGGAACACAACCATTTTTGGTTGCTGGAAGCAGTGTCGCTGTTCCGAAATCTGTCGAAGGGTGAAGATATGATTGATACATCCTATTGCAGGACGGAACCCAGCTTGGTTTTCGCAGATCTGTCTCTCCCTGTGTTCACTCAACCTTCGAAGGGTAAGGCCACAGAGCACCTTCGATGCCACAGCTAACAGGCTGATGCCACGGTGGTTTTTACACAGCGTCCGCGTACCATTTTTGAAGATGGGGATAACTGTCGACATGCCCCATTCTGCAGGCACATTCTCTTTGTTCGATATAGCACCAATAATCATTGTCAGATGGGTCACCAGGGATTCTGCGCCTTCTTTGAAGAGGGCTGGATACAGACCGTCCGGTCCTGGTGCCTTCTCACGTTTCAGTACGGATATTTTGAACTTTATTTCTTCTTCTTTTACATTTCATTCGCCCGTATGCATTATTTCCACAGGCTGTGTTGCAGGAGTGTTCGGCCCATCTTTCCAGTCGACGTTTTTGCGAGTGAATTAATGAGTCATTTTTTCCCCTTATCGTTTTACTGACCGTTGTTTTCCTAGGGCCCGTCGATCGTATCAATTGATACAGGACACGGCTATTTCTCGTAGCAAGAGCCTTCTCCATCTCCCGAGATTTTGATGTCCATTAGAGCTCTCGGTCTTTTCTTGGACTCTTCACTATTTGGCGTTTGAGGGATTCGCGTGCGCCGGCGTACTCGTTGCCTCCTGGTATGGCTTTCCTGGCATCAATCATGGATGGCGATCTCGACGACATCTAGTGGCCTTGTGGGCGAATCGGAAAAGTCGGACAGACAGCACTGAATGCCTCTAACATAGCCCCTTTCACATTTTGCCACCCTTCATCCACATGCTCGCTGCCACCACAGTATTGGTTTACTGTGGAGAGTTGCGAGGGCTAGCTCAGATCGATACTGCTGAGCTATGGTAGTTCTCCGAAGATAGTGGATTGGCGTGCTTCTTGCAGAATTGCAAGGGCCTGAAGGAAAACGAACTGTCAGGTGTGCACGTACCATGGAGTGATCGGAACCAAGTGGTGTGCCCCAGAAGGAACGGCAGTCTTGAATTGTGGCTCTCCACTGGTGGCTGATGGCCACGTGGTCCAACTGGGTCCACTGTTGATTTGCAGTTGGTGGCCGCCAGGTTACGCGATGCGAACGTTTATGTTGAAAGTTCATACTTGCCAAAAACAGTTCATGATCAGCACACAACTGAAGGAGTGGATCTCCGTTGTCTGTGCGGCGAGCGTCGACTCCGAATCGACCGCCCAAATGTAATTCCAAGGAGCTCAGACGACCTACTTGAGCATTCATATCGCCTGCAAATATCACAGTGTCAGTCCTTTTTGCTTGATGGATGAGCCTGTATAGCTCTCGATAGAAAGTATCCTTCTCAGCATCAGAACTGCAGCCCGTTGGGGCATAAGCTGAAGCTACAAACAGACACCGCTTTTTATGCCGAGAGGCGTTGAGCTAGGATAACCGGACGGCGCGAAGACGACTGTTCACTGAGATCCGATCCAGCAAAGCGCGTTCAACTCTGGGGTTGAGTGCAAATCCCACGTCATATATTATACGAGTCATCGCTTCTGGGTCACCGGACTCACAGAGGGAGAAATGTGAAAGAGCTGAGTTCACCCTTTGCGTTCTGAGATGCATAACCACGCTCGGGTCTTGTATGCGTGGTTTGGAGACCCAGCATACATCAATTTTAAGGGAGTATAAGGTTTCAGCAAGCATCGGCTGTTTGCCAATTTGGCATAGAGTACGGACGTTAAAAGCTTCTATATAGAAAGGATCTCGTTGGTTTAGAAGGTTGTTATTTTTTTTTCACTGCTAATGGGCAGCGAGGAGCTTAAGGCCCTTCGGTCAAATAACTGACAGCCAAGTGATCCAGTGACATTTGTTTATGTGGTGGGAAGGTGTTGGGGAGGGACATGGGTGGACACCGAACTGCCCGCGTAGTTCGGTGCAAATGATACTTCTCGGTCACCCAGGCCCAGGAGAGGGGTTCCGTTGAGGTACCCAAACTTGACCCTTTGACCCACGAGACAGTGGGTGGATGTAGGGTTTTGTCCTGGGACCCTGCCCTTAGCCTCTGACTCAAACGTCTGCCCCACGGGGCAGCGGACAGAAGGGTTTTCCTTGGGGACACTGCCCGGAGCCGATGACTCAATAGTCTGACCTGCTTGGCTGCAAGAGGTGAGCCTAACCCAAGGGCGCAGGGAAGAAGGCATTACTGTCTCATTTCTGATGCGGCTGTGCACAGCAATTGCCTTTTAAGCAGCACCAGACTCTTTAGATTTAAAAGTATTTTGAACGTATTGGATGATGCGCCGGCGGTCACGCTCAATCGTTGGGCTATCGGAGTGTGCGGTTTTCGGGGCCGACCTTTTATAACCCATCCTTCCTCGGGAGAAGGCAGCATCGCTGCTTTAATAAATATAGACATGCTGGTCGCCTGGGGGAAACACCTTACAGCTTTCACACACCTGTCGCAGAGGACAGTACGACTTTACCCCCAGACCGCCTCGTTGCACGATTAATCGTAATACGGTGTCTCGCTGCTCTTGGTCTGACTGCCCCCTTTGGCCTTTCTGGCATGGTTGCACCTTGTGAAATGACGTTCCAGTCAGATCAGCCCGTGGTATCACTGCAGCATTCAAGCCCGACCACCACGTCAAGGTGGCAGCTTTAGGTCGGGTCTCGGGCCCAAAGCATGTAGTTAATTGTTGTGGCATTCAGCGAAAGTCAATGTTTATGCGCAAAAAAATTAGCGAAACTACAAAATGGAAGTAGCTCGCAGCGTTGACTAATTCATTTCATTCAAGATCGCGTTCGATAAATTTTAAAACAGTGCCCAATTTCGTGACCAAGAATCGACAGCGGTATGGTCGCTTTACATATCACAATGTAACCATTAATTATTTTTAATGAGGGAATTGTTCGTTGCAATCTTGCCTTCCTTCACTCAACTTTTGGGTTTATCTTGATTCCTATTACCTAGGATATAGTGCACAAATACTATGGAAGTTTTCTTGCGCACGCATAAAAAATTTATGAAATGGAATATTTTTGCTTGTTTCAAACCCGACTTCATAAGCCTTCTGAACAGAAGCAACTCTGTTCTTCATCAGAAATCAATAACAGTTGTGGAGAGTTTTTGCCCGATACGTGTGCTTAAGAACTAATTGTACTCTAGCTGGCCGCTTGCGCATAATGGCAAAACCGAAACAACAGATTTGTGTAAAACATCATGATCACATAAGGTAGATGAATAACTGTTTGCGTGGAGATGCTGTAGATTTTGAAATTTCTTGTGAGCAAAAATCAACAAGGAACGATGTGTATTTTCACCTGTCATTGCAGTTTGTTTGAATAGCTGCAACTTAAAGATTTTCATAATATAGCGTGGATGGTACAATTTGTATTCGCACACCTTTTGTTTCGTAGTTGTTCGCATTTGCTGGACAATCGATTTTTAATTATTCCCTGAAGAGGGAGAGCATTGAACTCGGAGATTCTTTTCATTGTAATCCAATGATGCGTATGCTTTGCCGTGCCGGAATTTGAATCTCAAGCGTCTGACATACAAGGCGAGCTTGTTTACGCAACACAAAGCTGGGTGCATCTGAATCACCAAGTATGAAATTGCTAACGTGTTCACGTCTAAACGAAACGATGGTCCTGGCTGGCACCTCAACCGACAGTTTGGAAACTCTCCTAGTTTTGTCGATCAGCCTGGAAGTATCGCGGAAGCTTGAAACATACTGAGCTCTAATAAATGTGAAATCGGATTCCGGGAGTTCGACTCTTAGTTGTAGATTCACCAAGAAAATTGCAGCAAGACAGGAGGAAGACTGATTCACAAGAGAGTGGTGTGAATGCACAACCTCCATGGAGGTTTCCTTATTTACAAAATAGCAGTTGTTTGTATGAATGATTTTTACCAGGGCTTTTTCGATTGATCTAGCCGTGTGGCGACATCAGATGCTGCCAGGTTCAAACCTGTGCTATGTTCTTCGTGCTGGAACTATTTGTCAACTCAAGGAGCACTTTGGTGGCCTGGAACCGTTTTTCTCTAAATATTTACCCAATATAACACTTCATCTTCATAATCACAAATTAGTTAACTGGTAACACTTAGACCATCTGTCCCATATTTTAGTTGGACCTTATGGGGTGCCTAGAGGTAGGTTATTGTCGAAACTGTTTGCCCTCTTTCATATTTTCGCTAATTCTTACAAGATTCACGAATTTCTAACAAGAGGTCATGCAAGCCACACTTACCATTTTAGTATTCGGTTTGTAAACGTGCGCCACGTTTCGCCTAATACGCGTACCCATAACGATGCAGTCATAACTTATGTATGACATTTGTAAACTTCATATACCTTAGAAACTGAAATTTTTAAAGCAGCAGAACAGTCAATGATAAGAAACGTAAAATGAAAAAAGACAGTGTAGTACCAGTAGGGGGTATTTTAGTTAGTAGACTTTAACATGCGTAGTCAAAAATACTACTGATTGTTACGGGGCGTGCTTAATGGTTCAGTTTGACAAAGGTTTCACTGTGAACTCACTTTTTGTGGTTTAGCAAAATAGAAGTTTGGAATCCTAAACATACAACTGTTGAAATTAACTGTATGGGCGATGTAGAAATCCATTTCAACTGAAAACCTTATGTAGGTTTGTACCTCAGGTCGGAGTTGTATTTAAGCTCTGTTGAAAAGGAAACAAATAACTCTCGAGATTGTTGATAGTGTGAAAATATTTGGTGGAAACGTCTTCCTTCAACTGGAATACGCACTGCTAATTATTTTCAGTAAGAATGAAACGCCTGCAAGTGGTTTGTGGTTTTTCAGCTCAGATTAGCTTCACTTGCGGGAGAAACTTTCAACCTTTGTTTGGATAAGGTTCTCACTGTAAATTATCACCGAAGATATTCAGTGCAACCTTCAACAAATGTAGACGGTTGGACCAATTACACATTTTGAGCCTTTGATGAAGTTTCACGCAGTTCCCCTACTGTATGCTTTGTTGTGTGCCCTGCTAATCCTGAATTTGTCTCATTAAATGATACATATTCACAACGACGGTGCTTAGAAACTGGACAAGTCCTCCTATCTGCTCTTGTCAATTGCCAGCCTTATTTTCACCGTAAAAGAAAGGACTTGATAGTTCTTTCGTTGTGGAAAAATCTGTGAATGTGGACTCGGCATCTTAGTTCTTCCGGTTCCACAACCAAAACGTGTGGTTCCCAGTCTGAAAGCCCATAGCCTGCCTTCCGGTTTAATTTGTCACAAGAACCTAACACGTTTTGACTACATGGGCTCTTATTTTTTGAACAGGCATAAATAAGAACAGACGATATAGGATCCGGTCTCGTGCGTCCGATCCGGATGGTCATGGAGAATTAAACTAATTTCCGATGGCTTCCGTGGTAATCAACGCTAATCCACAGGAAAGCAGTCGCCGTTGTGTCGTTTCGAGATATTTCGCAAACGATGGAACGATGACATGATTGGGGCTATTGTGATTGGGAATCGCATGCAACGAGGTGTGATTTAAACAGACAGTTGCAACCATCTGTTTTCCAATGATAATTTCTAGAGAACTCTTGTATCGCAGCTTCGTATGAACATTACAATAATTAGAACTTTGCTCGAGAGTGAAGTGATCAACCAGGTAATGCTGGTTCAATGTTGCTTGAACATCAAAACGATCATCAGACTAAAGATCATTGATGAAGGTATGATATATTATTTCACCGTGTCCCTGCAGATTGCTCAAAGCTCTACTACGTGAAACTGCTCCATTTGAATCGTTGTTCGCAGAAATTATATTCACATAGCTCTTGATCTAAAGCCTTTCTTTGATGAAACGATTATTATTGTGAAGCCGCGCCGAAGACGGAGAGAACCGAAGTCGAAGTTTCCTTTGATTGCAAACCATTGATCCATATGATTCGCCGTGCCGGAATTTGAACCTCAAGCATCTGACATACAAGGCGGGTTTGTTTCCGCAACTCCTCCATGCTGGGTGCATCCGAAACACCAAGTATGAACTGGCGAGCGTGCTCTCGTCTAAACAATGCGATGGTCTTGGCTGGCACCTCAACCGACAGTTAGGAAACTCCCCTGGTTTTGTCGACCGGTTGATCCCACCATCAGAACTTCCCAGTCTGGAAGTGCCACAGATGCTCGAAACCTACTGAGCTCTATTAAATGTGACAGTGGAGTCCGGGATTTCGACCATTCATTGTAGTATTACCGGGAAATTCGCAGTAGGACACGAGAAGAACCTGTTCACCGGTGGCTGGTGTAAATGCAAAGCCTCCATGGAGGGTTTCCTATTTTCAAATAAAACAGTTGTTTGTAATAATGATTTATATTAGTGCTATCTTTGGTTCACCCATCAGTGTGACGTTATTAAACAGTTTTCCGTCCCACCACTGTACCCTGCTTTGCGTGGTGAATTTAATTGCCGCACCAAACGGCACTTTGGTGGCCTGGCACAATTTTTATAAAAAACACTTTCCCCGTATGAATTTTCATGATCATTTTTAAAAATTAGTCCACGTTTTAAACGATTTAAATTAGATCATCTTCCACATATTTTAGGTGGACCTTTTGGGACGCCAAGAGGTATGTTTTTGTTTTTCAGTCTTGTTTTGCACTGTTTATGCTTTTGCTAATTTCCCTACATGATTCACCACTACCTAACAAGAGGTCATGCAAGCCATTTTATTATTCGGTTTGTAAACGTGCCTGACGTTCCACCTAAAACCCAACTCATTATAATGCACTAATAATTTATGTACAACATATGTAAACACCGAATACCTTAAAAAATGAGTTTTTTGAAAACAAACAACAGCCACTGATATGAAACTCTAATTGAAGACAAGACAATGTGTTTGCAATGTGGATTATTTTTGCCAATAGACACACACAAGTGTAGTATAGGTTGTGTGGTCAAAAATATTACTGAAGGTAACAGGACGTGGATAGTGGTTCAGTTTGACAAAGGTTACAATGTGAACACTTTCTGTGGTCTGGCATAATATAAGTTTGGAAAATTAACCATTAACCCTTAGGAAATACCTCAATGGGGGACGTATACATCTATTTGAAATACAAACTTCATGTAGATGTGAACCCTAAGTCAAAGTATTATCGATACTCTTGCGCAGAGAAACTAATATTTCTCGAGGTTGTTGATAGTGTGAGAAGATTTAGTAATTTTGTTGCAGACTTCCTCCTGTAAGTGGAATGCGCACCGCTGATCATTCCCAATAATACTAATAACCTGAAATGTGTTGTAGCAATGAATGTGAGGAATAATAGGCCAGCTTGCTTCATGAGAAGAACAAAACAGATCCGTAAAACAACTTTGACAAATATAGCCGGGTGATACATTTTGATGGCAAATAAAAATTTTCTTTCTCCAAGTGTAAAACAAATGCAGAATAAATGTTGAACATTGGAAAACTACATACACACTGTGAACAGGGTGGCTCAGCGGATCAGCAGAAAATGAGCTGGCTTATTCTTTTGGGTAAGAGTTGAAACAATAATCTTAGTTGATCAGTAACAAAATTGGGTAGGAAAAAATTGTTGGAGCGAATTCACGTAGGTTGACCGCTTACTGCAAAGACAATCTCAGAGCATCGCGTTATTTTAAAAAGACTTTTAATTAATGCAAAATGACTTTGAAATAGCTTTGTTACCAGAGTGCACGTGGTGTGTCGAATGAGTGCATGTGCGTGAAAATTCCAAAATAGCTCCGGTGACAAATGTGGCCTTAAGTTTGATAGTTATTTTCTACAATTGGACGCACAAGTTTGCATTTTAGGCAATATTTCAAATAAGCGCGCATCGTGAGCTGGGTTAATGAAACTAACAACAGGGCACAAACAGACAAAAACGCTAGCAAATTTCCATTACAGGGAGATTTTCTGGAATGTTCGGTGGGCGGAGGGGTAAGTTAAAACTTCTTAATAGAGGGTTTCAACTTATAATTAAAATTTGTTTTGTACTTAAAAGTACAGGAGAGAATTAACCCGATTGGCAGAATCAGTGGATGCCCAACTGTAGTGCAACAGCTAAGCGGTCCCAGTTTCCAATTTAATTAGAACACTCCGACGGTAAACGTATTCTTTTCAGTCGCTTATTTAATGCACCATAAATGTAATGTTCCCTCTTAAAGTTCATTTGCCACATATTGCAGTGATAAAGTGCGAATGTTGCTGATAAACTTAAGCTTCGGGGAGATTGCGAAATTCATGTGAATGCTGTAATCGCTTCTGATGTTTATTGTTTTCTAACGATGGAGTGTACTGGCATGTGATACTTGGATTATGGTTGAACTGCGTACAGGATAAAACCAAACATAGTCCCGAGATAAAGTCTATTTGCTAGGCAAATAACGCAAAACCTCAGGAAGTTATTTTATAGATCGAAATAAATACTTTTCACAAACTGTTTTCAGCATGGCTTAACTTTTATAGCTATGTTCTTTGGCAAGGTTTTAAATTGGCATGCGTAAATTTTGATGGCAAGTAATAAACAGAAAAAGAGATGAGATAACATTTGACTGCATTTGCCTACCCATTTCAGCTGCTTAATTGATATCCAAATTGTTGTGCCAAATTTGTCACCTATCTGGGGGAGATTTTGCTGTAGCATTTTAGTCAAATAATGAATAAGGGCTAAGCCGAGAACCTTGGTGAAATGCCCTACGAATCGCGTGTTATTATGACCAAGGTCATTCCCACACACACTCGCTCCAGTCTTAGCATATACACTTGTGACGAACGGTCATGAGGTTGTATACATTATCATAACGTATGTGCAATGTGTATATATTATACATGTTAGTGGCCGCATGTGTATATTGCAAGCAAAATTTCCGGATTCAAGAGTGGTCTAGTGGAGGTTTTGAAGTTGTTTTACTCCGCGCAGTTCATTCGGCCTAGTTTTCTTACCAAGCAAAATAGGGCGAGCACATTCTAAACATATTGCACATTTTGTTTCCTCTGCTCCGCATTTACTCTGACCCGCAGGTCCGACAAGTGAGTTCTTTGAACTGCTGCAAAACGATTAAAGCGCAAATTTGTATGTGCGTGTTTTGGCTATACACCATATCCACATACACACAGTCGTGCGTATTCCTTTGATTTTGCATCTCTGAACTAAGCCGGACCATAAAGCTCCGAACCTCCGATGCAAAGGTCTAAGAGGCAAGGATTTTATCCATGAAGTTTACAATGTGGACCGTGGAAAGATGGGTTCCAACAATACCGTTTGTGTGAAACGTTTGAACTTGCCATAGAGAAGAATGTTGGTAGCTCAGGTAGCGTATAGACGCCGACCCATCCCTACGCTCCACAGAAGACTTCAAGGCTTGTGGTAGATTGTGCTTTTTAATTCTAGGGCTAGACTTGCGACTTCTACCTTTCGACATTGGCAGCCATCCAACACTTTCCATGGCTTGTTTGTCGTGCTCAGGCATTGGTCTTCTCATTGGATCACTAGATCCTCTTTGATCGAGTCTGACCCTTAACTGTAACGAAAATGTCTGGTGCCCATCAATCACAATCGAGTGTTTCTAAGCATGAGATTGGGGACAGTTTACGAAGCAGCCGACAGCTCCAGGCCGTCGTACGGACACAATGCTGATGAAGGTCGCGACGGATTGACCGGCTTCTGCGAAATCTTAAGACCGTATGCAGTCAGTCCGAGTTTGGACCCTTTGGAAGCCCCAATATTGTATTGAGGGATGTAACCACCAGCGCTCACAACATTGTCTAACAAAGGAGCAAATCCTGCAGCTATTTTTGCAGAGCACCTTTTAGTTGCAGTTTCTGGTTTGGGAATACGTAATTTTCATTGATGGGCAAGTTCACGAAATCTTTTTATTATCGTATGTTTGAACCATGCCTACCCAATCATGGTTCAATCTGTGGATTGAAAATCTTTTCAGAGTGTATTTTCACAGTAGACCTTTTCAGGCATCTCTTTTGGTTTTGGGGTTTCTCTGAAGTGTAATACATCTCATTCAGAGGAAGATTAGTATGTTCCCGTTATTCGGACGCTGCTGGCCCGTTTTCTTACCATTATTGTTCCGGATAATCCAGTCCACACAGAATCTTCAATCCAAGCAATTGCGTTCGTGGCCAAGTTGCATATTTAACGTGAAACATTTTGCTCCAACGTTTTCGGCCGCCCCAGCGAAACCTTGGATAAAGAACTTAGATGTATCAGCCCGATAACTTTTCTGGGTAGCTGCAATTACCGTGAGTGCTAGTTGAATGAGAAACCCGGCGCAACCATCATCCTCAAGTTACATGCGCAAACTTACTTCTCTTATTGCTTCAGCAAACTCTTGCGCCCAACCTGGTGAACGCAAGAACAAAAGCGATGTTACACGGTGAACCTGATGCTTGGCCTTCCTAGTATGGACGGCAGAATAGTTCAGATATCCTGGTAATGTAACAAACCTCGGCTGACTGCTACAGTTTAACAGCAGACAAGTGAACATGGTAGAGTAGCGAATAAATTTCATCGGTGTAAGGCGGTTGGGCTGCCTTATGTTACGGAACAACTATCGATCACAGAAAGGCATGTTTTGCGTTTCCAGCTATAGGTAACGAAAAGTGTGCAATGCATAGACCATGATGTTACGACATAAAATACAGGTGGTTTCTTCCAAATTGCGTGAGGTGGAGGTATTTCGCTTTGCTGTCTGATTCGTATTGCAAAGCTTTAGAACAAAGTGCGCATGTGGTTGGCGCTGTATTGCGCAAGCCTTTCATACTTATAGTGACCAAGTTGCACATTTTAGGCAACCGTTAGCTCATTCTCACTAAGGGCGTGTATTACTTCACTATGAAGAACTTGCGCGTCTGTACCGTTGATTTTCCGAGGTCTGGCGTACCAATCTTGAAGGCTGATCACAGAAACAATGCGTTTTGTACGAAGTCCCCATATCGACCTGTTTTTCAACTGTGAATAAAGACATGAATCACCGCGGTTCTATGGCAACCAGAAATCAGTATTTGCTATAGCTCTGTTGACATGGTCGGTGTAATCGATGGTGTCTGACAGAATCCATTCTTTTACTAAAATTACCAGCTCCAACCAGTAATGCCCCCTGCAAAACTATTGTGGGCAGCCTATGTTGGAAGGCACAGGTTCAACGCAAATAATTAACCTACAGGCCAAGAAAAATCTGAGGGCTAACCACAAACAGGCCACGGGAGGTTACTGGTGAAGAAGATAGTTTGATTTGGGTGTGCCAGCATGCCCTTCGAATAAATTGCATCTAATATGAAAATTAGAAGTTGCTGGCAGAATTCCTCAACAGATCGCAAACTTTAATGAAAACTGCCTACTGTTGACTAGTACTTGTAACAGAGTGATAGTATGGTGATAGTATGGTGGACGCTAAAAGCGAGCTAGCAAATCATCTCCAAAATAAGCAACACGTACATCCAATGAAGTCGGTTTAGTTGTATTCATCCGTTCGTTTCAGGAAGGCTACCAGACAGAAGATTTAGGGGTGAGTATTGTTCTAACTGGTTCTTTTATTATGGCAAAATTTGTAGGTGTTGAGAAAATGCCCTGTCACTGAAGAAATTGCGGGTTGCCCACATACTGTTACACAGAGAGCAGCCTTGTGTGTATGGACATCACGCGGGGCTGAATCCTCACGATCTTTTCGATTTTACTGGCAGTCAGCACACCAGCAACACTCATTCACTATTTTAACTGATTGTGGTACTTAGTCCCGAGTTATTTATACGCGCCTCGTAACATAGCGTCACACGACGACCAAAGGTTATTTTGGATATTATCGGTTTGACGTGTGTTGTTTGGCAATCTATATGATGCACCATCAAAGTTTGGGCATAAATGCCCAGGAAATTTCACCTACTTGCTTCATGCAATCTCGTTTTCTAGTGGACACAACACCAGTGTAACAGTTTTAGCGAACAAGGCAACTGAAGCAAAATATAATATGAATTAATCACGATCTGACTTCCAGCGGCCGACATACATGATCACTACATAGAAAAATAACTTCGGCTTTCACACGTGTTGACACGATTTCGGCTCACCAAAATGGCCAACGCTACAACAAATTTTATCGCAATCGGTTCACAGCGAAACACCAAGCGGCATTCAATCAAGTGAGGGATAATAACGATAGTTTGACAATAGAAAATAAAGATGATACGATGGTCAAACGGAAGAAGTTAGCAGATCGAGCGTGATGAGGCTGTGCCTGTGCCGGTTATATGACCGTATTCAGAAATGTGTAGGTAAATGACCAGTTAAATTCTCGTGCGATAAACGGAAAATGATAAAGGCACGTGTAAATTTGGCCTGGCAATTCAAACGGAAAATTCACAAAATATAGCCTTATGACCTCACGAAAGAAGCTGTCTTGTGGTATTCCGTGACGGCGAAAATGTACGTTGGCTTGCTTTACAGTACTCACATGCTAAACATCTGCAGAGACCAGTTTACTTCCGTGATCGTAAATGGGCTGACGGTGGTAATAGTGAGGTAGATCTGTGGAATAAGATGGACAAATTCGGTTGAGTCTTAGACCGGTTATCGAGTTTTGAGACAGGAGAAAATCGCATCGTAATCTTTTAATGAATCCCATCTAAAATATGCGAACTCCTATGTGGTTTAAAATTGCCTGAGTGGAATGGCGCATCGAATCAGATAAAGCCTCACAGCAAACTTTCAAAGCGTACAACAGTGGGGGTGGTGGAGTATTTCATCTGGCTTAGCAGAGGCTGTAAGTTATTCCGAGTTTTCCATCACAAGTCCGTACGTTTAAAACCAAGCAATCTGTTAGCATATTTCCACAAAAAATATTTTAGGTATGCGACCACCATCTGGACAAGGTAAGTAACCACAGATGTTTCGCGAAATGAATATGTGCAGGAAAGATACCCATCATTTTTACTGCAGAGACACAAATTCAAGGTAAACTTTGCTGATTTGAGTTTTCGCTTAGTAATGGCTTCCGCATGCATCATGGTGGGCATTTTAAGTGTGCAGTATGGAATATGACCCAGGATTTTTCTGGGTCTCTTCAAGTGAATTCACAGTAAAAACCCAGTCAATATACTATGTTTTCTCACGGAACCTAGATCATTCTATGGATCTTTTATAAATAAAGTTTCCTTCGTCTTTCCGTCAAATGTTTGCCACTGATCTGAAATTTAACAAAACATCATTCTATTTTGTGCACCCTCAATGTGACTACCCTGTGTAAAGTGGCTGGTAGAAATAAGTCCGCTTCCGCTGGGAGTGTCTGTCATGTTTAATGTTGGGGACGATAAAGAAGCACATGACCAGCCGTAGAGATCAGCCTGATGGCCGTGAGGCAACTGCTGAAAGTTCTGCTTTGCTGTCGTTTTATATTAGTGGGAAAGAGGGTCAGTAGTTGTTGCTGATTTGTGTGTGTTCTCCGAGGACGGCCCTATCGACAGTGCAGGGGCAATCAGTTCTTATGATCGCTTAGGCTGCTGGTTCACGAGCACAGGTGGAACTTACTGAGACAATGGAGTGAGTGGAGAATGCATAGATAAAGGATGAGGTCTGGAACGGTCGCTTGAGGGTAATAACACTAGTTTTCGTACGGGATCTAGGAATCCAAGCTATTTGGAAGGAAAAAGCAGCATTAATCAATTGCAAATGAAGCCCACGGTAAACTTTTAACAGTCTGCGGAGAGAGTAGCCCAAAGCTGCCTCGATTTCACCGCCAGGCAGCTGGATAATCTATATATTAATAATGAGGCTTGGGAATTGTAAGTCAATCACGTCAACTACACGATTAGGCATATAGGGGAAAGGTTCATTCTCTAATAATTGATCGGAAATTAGCCAAACTAGGCAAACTGATTCTAAAACGACCAGAGGGACTACCACAGTGCCAACAATGAGGGCGGAATCATGATTTAATACCAGAAGAACGTGAGTAATTAGACGTTTCTGTGTCTGAGTAAAGGTAATTACATCAAAGTGCACATGAATAGGGTAAAATAATGGTGATCAGTACGGCTTTGTGGACGTTGGCGGACACTACCGTAATTCGTTGGTGAACGACTCCGAAATCCGTTTTAGAGAGACCGTATTCTCCATGTGATCTAGCAGAAAAATTATGGAATACGGTAGCCCCCAGAGGGACATGATGATTACCACCCGTTACTCCGGACTCACTGTGATATCACCTGAGGCACTGATTGAAGATTGCTATTAGAAGAATGGTGGAGGCCCTGGGGGTGCGTGCTCCTCAGCTCTTGGTTAATAAGAAGCGACAACGTAAGCCGGTGTGCTTTTAGCTTTGGCTCGCGGGCGGGAAGGGGTTTTAGAGGCTTTTGCTTGCACGGTCAGACTGGAAATAAGCTGATTGTGAGAAAATTATTTGGGACTGGGGTGGCAATGACCACAGTTACATAATTCACAAGCAAGGCAAATACCCATAGAATATGTCTGTTATGGCTGTCACCGCTCTCACGGAGTTCCCGTCTTCTAAATAGACAAGGTTTGTTTGGAGTGGAACTTTGGCCAATAATATTTTTACTTCGTAGTTATCAGTAAAAGAAGTTCGGTTTAACTTGTGGTTTACCAGAGAATGACGAAACATATATATCTCGAGGTTGGTTTCCGTGATGCACTAGGCTGATATGTACCGGGTTATCATATACTTCGTGTACAAGAACAAAATCTGATCACATGAAATAGCTGAAGCGACGCAAAGATAATCCAAAGAAACGTGGAAGAGTTAGACAAATCATTATTATTTCAAACGCTAACGTCTGTTATATTCGCAGACGAAGAATGATGAAAAAATAGTGCGTTCTGGACGCTACTGGCTCAATTGGATTTCAAGAGAGCATGACAAACTTCGTGTTTTCCTACGATACATGGTTGGATAAATCTGGAACACTAAACGTCGTCGAAGATTTTTCAGAAGAAGTTTAGTAGCATTAGTAAACTACGACCATCATTATTGGCTGTTTACTCACTGCAAAAAAGCTGCAAGCAAACATAAACACGAATTTTATACTTGCCAGCAGAACACAGGTCACATGTCTGAAATATGCGTTTGGTAAGTCCAACGCAGTATCCAACAGTATTGACTGCCCAATCCGGGGGTTTGGAAAATGAATGCATTTTAAAATCAACCAATAAACCCGAAAGGAAACTCAGAATTCCGACGATTCAGTGAAGACCCGACTAATAGGATGGTTACGAAGAATGAAGAAAAAGAACGGACACGTCCCGCTTCTAGGGGTGGATAATTAAAACGGCGGAAGAAGACAAATTTATCTGCAAAATAGGGTTTGCCATAAATATTCGAAAGCGTGCAATTGAAACATACCAAAAAGTCCCCAAAAGATCCACCGTTAGTAAGCATGTTGAAATTCAGTGAAATGTAGCTTGACTATAGTGTGTAATAAAAACCGGACAACTGAAGATTTTCTACAACGAACATCAAGTAATAGAAAGCGAGAGAAACACGAATGAAACAAAAAAAGGAAGAGTGCCAGGGCTAGAACTCAGAATTATCTAGATGGTTTTGCAATCGGAATACTTTAGGACTTTCAAGAAGAGTTAAAACAACACTCAAGAGGGCTCAAAATCCTGAAACGACATTACGTAGAACTTGACTGAAAATCCCGCGCAGTAATTGTGCAAATCATACGTGAACACGAGCTGATTACCAAAATCGCAGTATATTGCGAACGATGGAGAATCTGCGACGCAGACGTAGGGGAATATTGGCTGAAAAGAGGACAGCTTTCTGTCTAAATATGGTCTGTTGGAGAACCAAAGTAGTTTAAGTCAGTTTACGATGAGTGGGCCAAACGAGAATCTTATTCAGAAAAACGATGACCCAGACCAACGCAGTAGGAGGAAGTAACCTGGTGCAAAGTGAAACAGATTCCGAATCCCATCGTAATCTGACATGTGTTGTTTACTAGATATTTCCAAGCGATATCGTTGGTCAGGTAACCATTGAACTAAAGGCAGCGAGAGTTTCCACAGAAAGTTGATTTGTACGCTTCCGATTCGCATTGAGTTCACCGTCAACTTCCTCCAATTCCAGGAATGCCAACAGGTCCGGGATTTGGCGGTGGGTATTTTGTTTGTACTTCTTCTGTTATCCGTTACATATCCGTTACACCCGTTTTCATTGCAAGATTCACCCGAAGATTTTATTCCGGTTGGCAGCCATCCTTCACAGTGCCACATTCGGCTACACAGTTCATTCCTGTGCTACTTCTCACGATCGTGACCTATTTCTGTTTTATAATAGCCCACGTGGAACGGACGGGTCAGTGGTGTGCAATCAATATTCGCAGTGATATGTGATCGGATATTGAAGACGACTTATGCAGTCGGTTTGCATACTCGCATTTATTGCCTGAGGAGTATTCATCGGAGTGATCTTTGCTTGACGAGTGCAGTAAAGCGATGCATATATCGCATTATCATCCTCATGATCATCGACAACATGACATCAGTGTTCAGCACCGATGCTCCGCAGCCGTGCGACCTTGATTTATTTGAAAGCCTTATTGCAAAGCAAAGAATATAGGTGGATGGAGAAGGGAGTTAAT
The DNA here is from genome assembly GCA_004794785.1 of Opisthorchis felineus. Classification (NCBI taxonomy): domain Eukaryota; kingdom Metazoa; phylum Platyhelminthes; class Trematoda; order Opisthorchiida; family Opisthorchiidae; genus Opisthorchis; species Opisthorchis felineus. Next base: position 517,835 of record SJOL01007812.1, on the reverse strand, counting down.
GCTAGCTTACTGCAAGCATTTTGAGGTGCCTACATCTCCAGAGACTCATTTAGGCAATCTGGATAAAAGCTGACAACAAGAACGCCATTGACATTGGTTGGCAGCCATATGTTGCAGCGTTTCTATCAAGGCGCAGTAAGGAGCACGAAGTCCCCACTCTGGAAGCAGAGTAGCGCCGACAGCACCTAAACGTTTCGTAATCACTTTCATACCATTCCACTAGCTTATGAGTTGGCCACCTCCCTGCTTTCACCACCCTAAATTGGGCACGAAAATCAGCACACTCTTCGGCAGAAGACGGTCTGGCATGTGCAATACATGATCTGACCAACACAGCTTCTGGTGCTGGACACATTCTTCAATGAAGGTATCCGTTGCATAACCAAAAACTCGCTTTCTAAATGTCTCATTACGTATACGCCGATAACAACCCACGAGCTATGGTTCTGAGACAACGATTGTCAAACATCTGAAGACGTCTCAGTTCCACTGCTCGAACCGGCCGAGGCTCATAGCCATTCAAAAAAACAGCCCGCACTGTAGCCTGATACGCACATCCTTTGAGATCAAAGGATACACCACTTTGCTGCTGTAGTTGTCTCAAATTGGCAAACGCGACCCAGGCTTTGAAGGTTCGTGCATTGACCTCATCTGTCACATTACAATGAGAACTAATACAACCTCCAAAGTAAGTAAGACGCTCCACAACTTCGGTGCCTTTCCCGGGATTGTACGTGGCATGTTCGGTGACCGCATGTCCTTACACTTTGTGGGTGCAAGGTGAATGCCAAAGGAAAGGATGACGTTTGTCAGCTCGTCCAAAAATGCCTGCGCGACAAGGTTTCCATCAGAAGCTTTTTGAGCACCGGGGTTTAGCTGACCTTCAAGTGTTCCATTCATGATTTCCTCCAGCACGCAGTTAAATAGAAATGGACGAGTGGGACTCTCTGGTTGACACCGCTTTGTGTACGGAAGCTCTTGGAGAGCCGTACACTCACACGTCCAGTAGTCTGAGAATACAAGGAACGAATTATGCTCACAATCCTCCTGGGCATTCCTGGGTGGGCAAGTGTGTCAAGAAGAACAGGCCGTCCAACCTTGTCGATTGCGCCTTGGGAATAATGGGTCGCTTATACATATGGTGTTGTTCTACCATATATATATTGCACCGGTGTAACCATATGAGACGGAGATATATTACTTTATATGACTAGATAACAAACGCGGTTTGTTTGTTACGCCGAGTTTTTTTAACCACTCTTCGAAACATAAAACTGACTAATTTCTCAGAGCACGCATGTGATAATTTTCAGGTATGCCATCACCACCTAGACGAGGTGAGCACCTAAATTGCTCCGATTGTTTTAGTGCGTTTTTAAAAAATCTTGGAGAGCTTTTCTTATGTTGTTTTTGGCGATTTCAATGTTGCGAATCTGCGGTTGGGTTCAAAGCGGTTGTTTCAGAGCCTACGATAATGACGCACTTGATTCTTTCATGAAGGATGTCAGGATGTGTTACACGGGTGAAGGTCCCTGGCATTTTTGCTTGGCATTGCCTTATGTGTAATAGTTAGGAGGAACTTTACTTCCAACTATTTGTTCATGTTGTTATCCTTATCGCCTTCGCCATTATGCAAAGCATGGTGGATTTTTTCTCAGTTTTGCATTACTTCTTCACTACGTTCAATGCTGTGTAATGTAAAATAGGCGAATCTCCAAGCGCAAAATGTCATCGATTTCTGAGCACGACACGCCGAGTTAGGAGAGGCACTCACCAAAACCGCTTCGTTAGTTTTATCCGTTGTGGGTTATTTGCAGTAAATCTCCTTCAAATTTTGGTTAGGCTTTTCTGTTCTGCAAAAATTCTGTCCGCAACTTGCACCGGTTTTTGAAATTACGCTGATCAGCCTTTCATTTATATCATGAGGAATTCCATGGTGCGTTTAGCACTGAATGCACGACGACGTCTCTCCTTGGTTTCTTTAAACTTACCCTATCCGAAAATAAGGGTGTCCTTAGTATTCCGATGAAAATTCGAACTTCGTTTCAGGGTAAATGGCGCGCATTCCCGGAGCTTTCTGTATTATTATTCAGTTTCTTTTTCCCATTCATATTTGCAATGGCTCTGGGTATTGGAATATGCTTTGCATGCTCCAATTTCACTTGCCCGTGCCTCTTCAAGTCACAGTGAATCTGTTTCTGACGACTGAAGTATTTTACCTTACAGGCATGCTACCGCCATCTGGGTCAGGTAAGTACACAATTTGCTCCAATGATTATACGCGTTTTAGAAAACCCGGAGACTGACTTTTACAATAATGGAGCGAGACATTTTTCTGTATGGTGGATATATGTCAGGAGCCTAAGAGGGTTTGTTTCGAAAGTGCAAAAATCGGTGACTTATTCTATCCATCAGTAATTCAGCGGCGTTTTATTCACATCACAGGGCAATAAGTCATCAACGCTTTACCACAGGCTATTTAGTCAGCCAAATTTTCACGATTTTGCGTCGGTATAACCACAAGGAACTCACAACGTCAACGTCAAAACTGGCAACACAGTGTAGTGAGTATAGAAATACCATATTTCCACGCTAAAATTTGCAATCTTACGTGAACATAAAAAGACAGTGCCAGAATCCACGAAATGTTGGTCTGTACATTTTCGAGTACAATGTTCACTTCCCTCGATTTCAGGAATGCCACCGGGTCCAGAATTCGACGGTGAGTAGTTTTTCTGTATTTCATCTGTTATCCGTTTCACTGTGAGGGGCGAATATGTTGTCATTGCAAGGCGCACCTAAAGCCATCCGTTACAGTGCCGCATTTGGTGACGCGGTTCACTCGTGTGCACTTTCTTACAGTGCTGACTATAATCTGCTTTAGGACAGCTAACGTGGAACGGGCAGGTCAGCAGTATGCGATCGATTTTTGAAGTGATGTAATGATAATTCTCAGGGCAGGCACCAGCACCTGTTTATGATATCAGTAAACGAATTTCGAAGAGTTACTCTCTTCCACGTAGCAAGCACTTGCTCCAAACAGGTTAACCTGAGCAGCCACATAGAGGGATTTCTGAAGAACTAGATTATTTTTCGTGGTGTTTTGTGCTCCTCTTAAATTCTTGTTGTAGTTTTGTTCATTATTTTTCGCTTTTATTCCTGCGAAGTTGGTTTGATTGGTAAATGATGGGATTACACAGAACAAGAGACTGGACAACTGGTCGCCAATAATGCAGTTTCTACAACCATCAAGGCGAAATTCAGATAAAAACAAATCATACGGTGCAAGAAACATTGGATAAATTTGTTACTTTATGTTTGCAAACTAGCGTTTGATGTTTTCAGTGTTTCCGGCGAACATCTGCAATTGTTCTTAGATGGGGTCATTGGGCGCAACAAAATACTCACACCAGGCGAACCCCAACCTGTAGAAGACATCTACCAATTTATCGGAAATTCGGATGGGGCATTCAGTGCAGCTGACCAAACCAATTTACTTTCAGAGACTCGACACTTCACTCAACATGAATTCATTAAATGCGGCAGTTTCGTGACGCCTGCGTATGTGCATGTAAATCATGCTGACAGAAGTTCTGGCAAAATTTTGGCCTACTCTTCACAAAATATTATAACAATTTTTCAACAACTGCCACGCAGAGGTAACTGATGATACAGTGCGAATTGCCTCAGAAAATTTTACATTCAAGAAGCTTAGAAATCCGGTGAACTGAATTTAAAACGGGAGTCATTGTGCTTTGTATGCGGCTGTCAGAAACGTCCCAGTGAGTCAATTCAAACGACTCAGAAATCAGTATCTTGATGGATGATATCAACGGTCCTGATTTATTCAGACCATTACTGCCGAGTACAGTGGGGTTGATAGTGAAATTAAAAAGCAGAAGATTATGCTATCCGCAGTATTTCGGTCACGGCGGATGTAGCCAAGGCGGCCGATTATATCACGTGACATGCCGGCTGTGAAGGGTGCTGCAATTATGCGTCACTTTCAAATGATTCTATGCTTCAACGGAAGTTCATATTTTTCTCGCTAATTTTGGACGCTCCGTACAGGTATGAACAAGGAGAATTAGATAACCGCTTTACTGTTCTAATTTGTGGCTGGTACAGGCATTTGGTTGTATGTGTAAATTTAATAAATTTATGTGAGCATGATTAATTGTACATATTTTTGCGAGGACCGCGCCCACAATTCTGTATCTCATGAATGTAGCAACCATGAAAGCAACAGCGTTCTTCGCAGTCGTGGCTAAATTTCGTTTTCTAATATTTCAGCTACAGCCATTTGACCAATTAGGTTCAATCTGGCCTTTTCTTAACATGGTGGAAGCCCATTTGAATTACCGAACTCATACAAGCTATCAGGGACTAATTCCTCACATAAGTGGTATTCTCTGCATATAATGCTAGCGTGGTCCAACCAGTCGTGATTTACTTGTGCTGCATGAGTTCAGCGACATTCGTTTTCACCGGCATGCCACCACAACTTGGACAACAAGGTAATGTAATGTTCGGGTGCCTTATATTTTAGTGTAAGACTTGTGCCTCGATTGGTCCAGAATAAAATTGCACGTCCCTGACAAGCAGTTAGCTTTCAATTACCTGGTCTTCGCGGCAGCAACCTCGTATGTTTATTTATAATCCGCTTATATTAAGATTATTGATAATCGGCGGATGGTAGTATTATCGGATGAGACGCGCGATTTGTTAGTTAAAACACATGTTGTTTGCGCAGCAGTTTTCTGAAAGTCTCCCGCTTGTGCTGAAACTAACATGTTTCATTTTAATCTCTCTCAACTCTGCCATGTTCTCTCCAAATGACCAAGGGGCTGTTTTCAGAATAAGATATTCAGCTTTGCCTTGTTTGAGAATATCCACTAGTTAATGACTCCCAGAATATTGGCTTTCGATTTAATTTGATCCGCACTGATGTGTTCCAAATGCAAGCCCAATAACCGGGTGCACCTATAAAAGAGTTGGGCTCAACAGCTCAGTGTCCTGGGACTTAGGCCACGAAGCTTCAGTTATTTGTGGATTATATCTCACACCGAGGCTAAATTTTGATCGCATGACAAAGTTCAGACAGAAAAGAAGGGGCAGTCGTATGGTATGTCTCCGAGAATTCCATTATCTATAGCAGCACAATGCACAGCTGCTATTCACAGTTGCTTGCAATCGACCTTTTGTCGTCAGAGGCCTCGTAATCAAACAGCATCTTGTTTGGAAACACTAACCTCCGTTTGCTAACTTCTAACTCCTAACTTTTTCATCTTCATCGCGATTTTTACAGGATCTCTACCCGAATGCCTGCTGGATCTTACACTACCAGCCATGATTGGCCTAGGGGGATGGTGTTGAGAAAACAAAGGAGGTTGTGGAATAAAAGCGTTACAGTAAACAAATTTATCAAGAGTATCGTTCAGTAAGTCGGTAGTTACGGGGTTTGACTAAATATGAATCAACCTGCCGCCTTGTTTTCTGGTCATATTGGTTACAAGGGTTTCAAAATTTCAATCTGGGTCCTAGGGGATACTTGATATTTGAGTACCAAAGATTGTTTCCAGCAATCAGCTGATCACGTTGAGTTGTGCGCAAAACCCGCAAAGGCCAAATCGTTCAAATGGAGGCTTATCTGCAATTGCGGTACAATGAATATAATATTAAAATAATAAAAGCATACAGACCTCACATCGCGGTACCAACCCGGCCTCCGTACACCGGTTTAGGACTGCTAATTCCTAACGGGATCCCGAAGTCCACACCGACTCAAGGCTACGTGGCTGCAAGACAGCTAAATCATGTGTTGATCTGAACAACATGTACAATCACAAGCATCTCCGATCTTTTCAAGCAGCAAATATCACATTGAAGAATATGGACGGGGGGCAATGTCGGAGCTCAATTAAGAACCCAGGAAAGAAGGAGACGGGAGGGATTTGAAATCAGATTTCACCTATGCGTCATGCAATCAGAGCACGCGTTAGCCAACAGAAGGATAAATCCCCCAGCATCGTGCAATCAGTAATTCACGGCTTGCGAAATGAGTGGCTACACAAGAACAACCACATAATGAGCGGCTATTAGGTCAATACTACGAACAGCCTTGCAAATTTACATTTAAAGCAGGGATAATGAGTCCAAAATTAAGGGAATGGCCAAACTGGACACGTGTGTGGCCTCCCAAGCAGCAATTTCAACAGGAGTTTAAACTACGGTTGACGACATAATTTGCGACCTAAGTGAAACTCACATGCGCATATTGCGCGAAACACAGTACACTGCGGAATACAAGCTGGCTGGAGAAACTTAAAAGGAAGATACGCTGGAAGCCGGGAGTCGTTTGTCTAAATATGGGCTGCCGGGCTGCTGCTGTTGTTAGTCAGTTTACATAGAGCGTGCCAAACGAGCATCTTTATTCAACTAAATATGGCCGAAACCAATGCGTAAAGGAGAAGAAATCTAGTGGCTTGTAAAACGGAATCTGGCTCTCATAGTAGTCTGATATGTGTTGTCGAAGAGGAACTTCCAAGCAGTATCGTTGATCAGGTTTCCACTGATCGGAGGACAGCGACATTCTCCACAGAAAGTTTGTTTTTACGTTTCCGATTTCCACTGTGTTCCCCGTTTGCTTCCACCGATTTTAGAAATGCCACCGGGCCCAGAATTTGGCAGTAAGTATTTTTAATCTCTATTTCGTCTCCTCCTTTTTCAAAATGACCAACGCATCTGTTGTCATTTCAAGATTCATCAGTGAATTTCTTTCCGACTAGCGGTTGCTTCTCGCGATTCCACATTCAGCATTCCGGTTCATCATTGAGAAATTACTCACGATCCTGAATCATGATAGCTTAAGTGGAACGAACGGGTCAGTAGTGTGCGATCAATATTAGCAGTGATGTTTGGTCAGAGATCGAGTGAGACCTCTGTAGTCGGTTTGCATGGTCGCATTAATGCCTGAGAAGAATCTATACGAGTGATATTGGCTTGACGAGTACAGTAAACAAATGCACATCTCTTGCCGGAATCAAATTGTCACCAAAGACGACGGAGAATAATTGATCTTTCATGCAACTTAGTGTAATTTGAACCTCAAATCCGATGTCATTGGAATTATTGATCCAGAATTAAATTTCCTATTCTGCCCAGTATGAGGTTCTTGATTATATATATGTATATATATATATATATATTCGAATAAATTCTAAGCGAAAGCAATTGAGGATTTCAGGCCGTATTTAAGCTTACTTTGTAGAACTGCATTCTTCAAAAGAAGGATCTTTCGGTTGTGGCTTTAATGCTAGCCTGGACGTATTTCTGTAAAATTTTCTTCTGATATTAGAGATACTCTACATTCACTGTGTCAAGCTGCTCCCACAATGTCTCCACAGCTTACTGGCCGGTGTGCCTGCGAAATGTGCTTGCTTTCTAAATGAAATATTTAGCAACATCTAGTGATTAGTAACCCGATCGCGAAAAAGCGCCGTTTGAGCGACTATCAAAATTAACTTCTCGATAAAGCACATTGTCCAGTGTAGAGAATAGGGTTTAGGTGTGCCAATTTTTTGCCGTTGGACTGACGTCTAATATCTTTTAGTCGCCTCTAAAAAGATAAGGACACAAAATGTGCGTCACGCTAGCCTCTATGAGGCATAAACATTGGGTTGGTTACCAGAAATATGGACAGCAAACTCAGCTCGTTTACCGATCACTCATTCTCTTCATATAATGAACTCCGCTTTCACCAGAAATTCATCGCCATTTTGGCATTTCTCCGTCAACGTTTTTATGCTGTCGGTTCCGTTTATTCCGGGATTTTATTATCAGAGCAATTAGTAGGTTTAATTTCACTTACAACGTTCAAAATTTATTCAGATAGGCAACAAAAAGATGGCCCTCTGATACAAGCTAGTGAGCGCAAAACCATCATGTCTGTTCACGTGTACTTCGGTAATGCATCCACTAGGGCACGTAATGAAATCAGATCTGACGGTGTATCGTCATTTTCAGTGTTTTCGTTCACTGTTTTAATTTCTGACTGAGAACCCCATTAGACCTCTGAATTTCTCTATGAACATTATAGCAACATCGGTTTGCGTGTACTCGCTTGCAATGTATCTGTCAGGTTATTGATTATGAATTCTAATTACCGGTTAAGCAGCAACTTCTTTGTGTACGAGGATGCTCGTAGTTACACCTCGTAACTGGTGAGGGTACAGCGGGCAAGTTTCGGCCTCCCTACTCAAGTGTTTATCCAAGCATCAGAATCTTCACCACAAGCTGAAGTATTCGGAAGCCGACGACTCATCGCACATAAAAAATATACGCCTATTTGGAAGCGTAAAATCAAGCCGACCTGACAGTTTATCCGCAGACTAGTTAGCGGACAGTATAAACACCGTAGAACATCAAGTGTCCTGCTAGTTAGCAGTGGTGGTGAAGCGGATGCGAAACATGAATGAGTAGCTTGAACTGGGACTGCAGCCATCCTATCACGTTACACGTACTAATTTGTTAGTGCAACGGTATTACCCGCGGTATTCTTCATATCTAATCCCAACGCTCGTTGCAGAATACAACTTATGTGACAAATATGACTAATTTCGGCACCCCAGTGAGTTTTAGTCAATCAAACTAAATTCATTGTAGTTTTTATTGGCAAACTAACCAGCAGATTATCCAAAAATGCTAGTTTTTGTTATAGAGGCAAACCATCTCTCTCAAAATGCACGGTGGTCCACAATAAGTTACCGCAACATTCTACTGCGTTCCCCGTAATAAGTGAACTTTTGGCATTGTAGAAGTAAGGTATCAGGGGATATTATTGCACACCGCGTCCGCCAAGCCTACACCTAGGAAAGAAAGTGATTGTAATGCCTATCAACACCGTCCTCCGTTTAAAAGAATCACTGACTTCAATCTACAAGTACCAATCCACAAAGATTGACTAAAGCCAAAGGAACTTGACCTGACGTTGATAATTTGGGCGGTAATTAGTTAAAAAAGATATAAATTACCTCTGTGGTACAGAAGTATTATATTCTCGGAAAAAATATCCGGTGGTTATAAAGCAAATGCTGTGCATATATCCGCCTCGGGCAGGACCTAAAGCAAAATACAAGTACTCATACTCAAACCGACTTAATACCGGACAGAAATATTGGTTTTATGCGACAGTCGTTTATTTGGTTGGGGTGCCTGAAAACTACAAATCTGTGGGACAAGTAAATAACAACAAATTGTCAATCAAGATGTTTACACTGCGCTGCTCATTCAAAATCTCGGAAGAAGCCGATCGGCATAGTGTTCCTTCTCACATCGCAAACGCATTGCAGAATCAACTGATCTCTCTTAGTGTCGCGCTCCTGAAAACGTCATACTGAGGGAGCTGTGGAATCACAGCGATTTAGGTGTGAAAGAACGAAAGGTCACTTCTTGCTCGTCATTCAAATTGCACCAGCAAGTTGATTTAGTCAAATCAGTAACAATTATCTGCGTCCATTCCCGGCCAAATCTATTTAGAAATGTTCCGCCGAATACAGTGGAAATGGTAACAGACTGAGCAGAGCAGGGACATTCCGGCACTCGTAATCGAACAAATGAATCAGCGGGTTTTAACTACCTCGCGGGGAATGTAGCAGGTGCAGATGATTCGGTCTTATGACTTATTATTCATCAAGGGTGCCGTCGTTGTGGAGCCCTGTGAACAGTTCTTACGATACTGTAGAATTCGAGATATCTATGGGCAGTTTTTGGCGCTTACGGAGGAAGCTAACAAGTGGATCTCTTTGCCTGCCTCACTGTTCTTATATGAAGGCGGCTCAGGGCCATGCATGTGTGCGTTCAAAGATATAGAATATGTCATATAAAATCATCGGAAAATAACTGCATTGGGATATTATATACCAGTGATGTACATAAAATAAATACACATAATTGTGTGCACGCACTTGTACCGTAAGGGTGTAAAACAGTGAAAGCCATGAATATTTCTGTAGACGTGCCTCTTATTCCTAAAATGATATTCTACAAACAGTCATTGCAATAAGCTGGTTACATATGATAAGCTGTTTAAAACTTTGCAAACTTCATGAACTTTCAAGTTTATAGCAGCAACCATGCAGGCTATCTGGGAAATAAATGGTGGTCCTTGTACACGATGTTGGAGTGGTCGCACCTGTCGCCGACCACATATTTTGAGTGAACTAAGCCGACAACGTTGCCTCGTTGTTGAATTTTATGCTTGTGCGTCGTTTGATACAACATCCAGTCAGAGTTTACCAAAAAGCAGAGTGTTTAAAATTTGGTTGTTCTTTGCCAAGACATCTCTCGAGGATTGCTAACACTTCGCTCTTTTTTAGCTATTTTGAATTTTTTGAAAGATATGGTTTCGGGAGGGTGGGAGTATTATCGGATCGAATCATTCTTTGGTTGTTCAAGCAGCTATCGTCTTTCCCAGAGTTGAGCTACGACACCAGGTAATTTTGACCGAGAAATATGCATCCTTGGTAGTAGATTGTGACCAGCGAAACCGAAAAATTCCCTTATCATATTCTGACACATGTTTTGCATGGTGCATTTCTAATGGACACCATTTATCAAGTAGCCTTTGAATGAGAGGCACCGATGCTTTTCTCAGACATCTGTTCTTTCTTTGAAGTTTTCATTTGCGTTGTGTTACCCGTTTACTTGCTGATTTTAGGAATGCCAACAAGCCCAAAATATGGCGGTAAGTACTTTGTCTGTAATTTTCCTGTTAGCTTTTCCAAAATGAACGGCTTAGAGAAGAAGTGCAGAGAGTCATCCAATCTTTAGCGGCCTACAATCAAGCTTGCTTTTCCAATATACTTTTCCCAATTGCATCGCGTTACCGTAAGATTATTTATTAGTATAATTCTGGTTTCCAATTTTCTTGTGCCCTTAGATACTACTTCACTTCTGTCAAGGAACCTGTTATAAGCAGCCCTCTGTGGATTCATTTTTATCTTGAGTGCTGAATAAAAGGAAAAATCAAATCTGAACAGGTTTTTTATTCGTGCACAGAAAAAATGAATTTTACTTTAGTGGTGCATGAAATGAAGTTCAGTTGGCGATCTCACAGTCTGACCAGAGGCAGTTAACCCGGCAAAATTGCCGCCGTTGTGCACCGGTGGAATGGACTCACATTGTCAACTTCGATAATGTAAACAACGGCGGTAAGTAGGGATAACCAGTATTTCCGCGCTAATTTTCGTAGGTTTGGAAAAACGTCCGAAACTATGCCATTGTGCTGTGTTGCAAGCAATGAGAAAGGTTGTCCTTAAACCTCATGAAGTTTGTCAGAACAAGAATACGGTAAATTCGGTGAATATTGAGTGCATTTGATACTATCCTACTGTATTTTGTGCAACTAAAGCGGAAAAACAGTACGTGTACCAAAGAGGCATTTTCTGTGTCCGCATTTAGCTAACTTGTAGAATCCGCCTGCCTCTGTTTGGTCAGCCTGTAGGTAACGTCGTGTTACAGTTTGCCGGGCAATAGATTTTATTTCGAGCATCAGCTGCCGTATAATGCTTTGACAGCCAGTAGTCCTCCAGTAGTACCCCAAATTCTGGGGGTACAAAAATGGATTTGGAAATTAGTTGATGAAAGGAAACAAAATTGAGATGTTTGGAATGACCAGCTGTCAAATCCAGATATGGCTGCCTCAGTATTAAACGTTGATCACTAATCGCGTATAAAGAACGGGAAGAATAATGACAAGTAAATTAAAGCAACGGGCGAATTCTTTCGAACGCACTGTGCTACTTTATTGATATAAATTTAATTTTTTAATTCCAAATTATTTTAGGAATGCCGCCAGCCGGCGGCATTGGAGGTAAGTAGAATTTAGGTGGCGTTTTTAAATCTAGGGTGATTTAAGTCTCTCTGCAAGTGCACAGAAAATGTTTTGCGAAAGCAACATTTCATTCAGAGTTACTTCAAGCTGGTATTCATCTTCAAATGCGTTACCGTTTACAATTATAATAATTTCTTACTTGGCTAATCAGACAAGCAACTTTCAATCATGGCTTCCAAAAGCGACCAGATTGACATCGTATATGCCTCAGAGTGACAGCTGATCTGAGCTTGGAACGATTAGTGTTATCGACGCACAAAACGTTTCGCTAGTATTCAAAAGGTGAAATAAACAGCAGCTCATTTGAAAGATTGAGTTGGTTTGTGCTACAGTGCACACCTGGTAAACGTTTGATCACATGTCCAGGATTATGTGAATATAGAGAATCAGTACGTATGCTCCAGGGACTCCTAAATTCATTCTCCGAAGTAAAGAATATGCTTGTTTTTCATTGTGGATTTCCGAGTATTGTCGAAAAACCTTCTCCGGAAAACGATGACAAATTTACGCTCATACCAAAATGTGTCCCCTGACTCTATCGGGACACTGTTGAAAGCGGTTAGTTAGGTATACTTTGCAGCAGAAAACCGGGGTGGGAAAAAAATAAGTGGTGGGGGCATAGGAGAACCAATGACTATTTGAGGCTAATGAATTACGATCAAAAACACCTATTAGCTACCCGAAATTGCCCCAAATATGTTTGCTTCATTTAACATGCCTGGATTCCTTTATATACCAGTAATAATAGTGGTAGCTGTAATAGCGCCATCATAATTTGACTAGGCGTTCATGATTTACCTTGGAATTTTATAAGTTTGTGCTGATTCTCCAAACGTGCGTTTTCAGTGCTCCAATATTAACACAACAATAATTCCCCACAATCGGCAGAAATTTTTTGGTGAATCTAAAATATGAAGAGCGTAAATATTGTGTTACGATTCGGGAAAATTATCCTCTATCGATGGCGAACACGCCGACCATCTACTTACTCCCGGGGCTCTTGTGAGAGGAGATATGATATTCGCATACACCTACTGTCATTATCTCCAAAGGTATGTCCGACATCAACCTCCTGTACGACCTAGCAGCCGATAGAGAAGTGTGGCACCCATGTTACTACAGAGCTAGTACTGACCAAGTAATATATACCACGAAATGCATGGCATTGTTGATATTACTGTATTGATGAATGTCATGAACCTGAACATCGCCAGACATAGCTGAACTATTGCTTGCTAACAATGTCTCCAACTGATGACAGTTTGGACAGCAAAAGTTGGAAACGGGACCAGCGTCAACACGAAGCCGGCCGTCTGATCATATTTTGATTGTTGTCAAAAGTTTTCCTGGTCCATTGTACTAAGCCCAAAGAAAACCACTCAGGGTGCTGCTTTTGTTGACGGACTCTCTATCGTCAAAAATGACGCTGATTGGTCATTTAGTCAGATAAAGTGTGAACACCAACTACGAAACATTTGTCAGCTAAATGTGCAAGAATCGGTTGTCTGTCTTGGACTTATCTTAACCGATCTCTTGAACCATCGGAAACCTGCTTTTAAGCAAGTTTGCAAATTTACGAGTGGCTTGCACACAGAGTATCGCTTAGAGTGCTTTTGTCTGCAGAGCACTCTGGTAATCGATTACGGTCGAAACAATCGAAGCAAACACTCTTGTTCTCACTTGTGTCATAGTTCAAATAGGTAAGTGCTGTAATACGTAGGACCAAAATATTAGAGAAAGCGGTAAAGACCTTATTTTAATTTTATTTTCATGAATACCTCCAAAAATTATAGCACATGTATAGGAACGATTTGCTTATTGGTTTAGAACAAGCAATTCAAGATTCCCACATTTTCTTTGAAATCAGCTTAGCTGTTAGCCGTAGGTTTACCGAAATTTGCGAAAAAGTAGAAAAATCGGCACATGCTAAATATAATGGTGGAACGTCGATGGCAAGATGTAAAATCCCACCAGTTGGCAAAACATAAATTAGAAGGGCTAGAAACGCATTCAAAAGCCTCGTGATAACAGTAAAAACGTTGACTTGCGCTGCGGCTTAGAAGTGAGGAAAATCTTCAACTTTTCGCTGGGGATTGCTTAGGTGTGAGCTTAGGTGTGGTATCAAAAGAAGAAAATTTTGATCTCTAGTTTTAATTTGAGAAATCTTTTTTCTTTCTGCAAACATTGGAAATGAGTAAATCACATGCGTCATAGTAAATCTAACTCATGCCATTTCGCGTGGGTCCGTTTCCCGTTCCCCAGTAGAACATGAAATCCTGGAGAGTTGATAACATCACTTTTGCATCCATTTGCCTCGTTACCGTATGATTTTGTCAAGGAGTCTCTTTTAATATGCCCAAGTTTGTTATGTTTCCCTTAGAACAGTGGAGTATTTCCAGCAGTTGTTGGAGGACAGAAAGTAGTTATAGTTATTGCGATAATCCGTACGCAATTAATAATCATTTACTCTTCGCCGGAAAAAACGGGATTAATTAAAACTTTGTTCCTTGATAATAAACCAGAAGCCAGAAAATATTCTTCACGTAGTAAATGTTTGCCTTTTTTTCTCGCAGCCAATCCTTTGTTTAAACAGATTAAACGTATAAAAGTGCCCCATTTTGAATCGAAGCACAGCAGTTACGAGCATTGTCGTTGACAGCATCATCTGAGTTGTTTTTCTGAGTATGGAATTTTATTTTACTTCAAGGTGATATTTTCAAAATCACTCCGCTGAATTTCAACGATAAACACTTGTCACAAAACTTTGTTTAGCTTCTCAACAGTGTCGAACGTGTTTACTTAATTAATGTGACTTTTTTGCAGTTCAGACATCGTCTATGTTATGGATCCCCGGTGGTCCTGGGTGGGCTCTGTGGTTATGCCAATCTTTCTGTTTAGCAATGCATAAGCTGTTGATTTAAAAGGATGGACAGGTCAAGCAAATAAAAAGTGTAAAGTGATGTAAATGACAGTAGTCTTTATCAAAATAGTCAAGCGGCCCTGTGAAACACGGAGGTATTTTTCGAGGAAATCACCGTGTAGTGTATTGGAACATGATTTCTTGCACTAAAAATAAAAGGGCTCCATAGAATTTTTCGACGCGCACTATAAAACTGGCAAACCTGTAACTTCGAAATAAACTGAAAGTACAAATGTACACCCATTACGTTTGCGAGGTTTTCATTCAGTATACTCTTCGGTTAACCAAGCTGTCCAATTTGTGGAAGTTTGTGCATGTAGATTTCTCAAATCATGGGATGCTGTCATGTGACCAAACAAACGCCAGTTGAGAAACTCCACGTGTAATTACTATAAAACAGCGCTCTTAAATAAAGGCTTATAAACTAAAGCCCAGGTAAAATATTATAAGAAAGTGAAACAACTGATAATTGCGTTATTTTCAAAAAGACAAATGAACAAAAAATTTGGCAAGCAATTGATAAGCGTTGCTGTACGAAACGATTTATCATCACGTTGCTTTACAGAGGTTGGGGTAGTGCCCAGAGGCAAATGGCCTTAAATTGATATCCGCTAAAGAAAGCATGGTCTTCCTTAATCGGGACTTGATAATAATGAATAGGGCAGCGACGAATAGTTGCATGACGTCGATCTGGCGGTTGTCATGGGAAAATAAATGTCGGTTTTAGGTGCGTCAAATACCTTTTAGTATACTTGCGTTACTGGTAGTGTGAGAAAACCTGGGAGTTTCCATTTAAGATTTAGTTCTGTGGGGAACATTGATGCAATATCCAGAAAACACCATGCGACTGTTTCCTCCTTACTTTGAAGCTCGATCTCCTGGTTGGAAATCTTAACGCCTAACCTTTCACCTGCAAGTGGCCAAAAGGCAGTGTGCTTGACTAATACTTAAAAACAATGCATCCCCACCCAATTTAATCACTGTTACTTAAAAACAGCAGTTTTTACACCATTTATACAGCGAACCTAAAACCAAGCAGCTTGTTATCGGAAGAGGAAAGGCAATATGCACCGTTTAGTAAAGGACGTCTCGCCAACCCATTCAATGTAAACTTGACCTCGGGATGAATGCAACCTACAGTAACTCAAAATAATCTACTTTAAAAATTGAACCCTATTGATCTGATCAAATATTCAATGGATTAGACAGAGTAGTATCTCTTACTGGGGCGTGCCGAGTGTTCTTCCCTGCATCAAAGATAAGGACACGTAGGTGCGATCTATCGGGGTGAACCTCCTTAAAAATATCAATGTAAATTCAGGGCAAGTGCTCCACACATAATTCAGACGTTTCGTCAATATTTAGCTAAGAACTTTGCAGTTAAATTATTCAGACCATTAAAAGAAAGCGTGTGATCACAAGCTAGACTGTGAAATTGTTAGCTTATAGCATTCCGCATCGTTCCAGTTGTAGGACTTAACCAGATGACATTCTGGAGGCTACCGCGAATGGCTTAGAAACCAGTCAAGTTATGATGGATTTTACACAAACTAGAAAAATTACCCAGTACTTGGAAAAAACGAAATTTATCTAATCCTTGCAATGTATATTTTTTGTCCTCACCATTTAAACGTCATGCTCATTGTGGTCTCCGATGAGACAAAGTTTATCAGCCTTTCACTGATTTCAAGGTTTCGTGCGTGATACTAGTCAGAAATTCCATCACACTTTGAAATAAGTTTTGCGTGGCGTAACATTCGGTGCCCAATTTCACATGGTTGTACCAGCGGAATGAGGACAACTCTGCAGGCTAGCGGGGAAGCATCTAAGAACTTCGTATAACAAAACCAGAAACGACAGAAGAAAATTGTATACTCCCTAAAAATCTGACGGCAATAAATCACGGCGCAGAAGTTTACACCGCCATACGAATCATTTATTGAATGCAGTATTGCTCTTCTCCCCGCCGATCAGTTCATATGAATGCATCACACAACCCTTGTGGAGATTTCATCCTGCAAGCGAAGCCAATCTATGCTGAAAAGCCGAGAAGCACTGCACAGCTATTTCGTCCTCATTGGCAATCAGCATTGCGCATCTTGCCACCTCCTGGTCAGTAGTTTAAACACTTAACGGTTCCTCCACGAGCGGCTAATCGGCAGTGTGATTAACTCGCACTTGAACAGGATATAGCGCCACGGGATCTACATCACGCGGTCAAACGTGTTGGCTAGCTCCTTGAGCAACGACTTCTTAGATGAAAGTTTCATTTATCGGGTGAAGTTTATTCTTCACCTACAGGATGAAAACTCCACAAAATTCCTTAACGTCCTCATACCACCACCAACAAAACCTTTGGTTAAAGGTGCCGTCCAATAAAACCTGTTTTGCGGCGTTTTGCACTAATAAACAAATGCGTATATCACCGGTAATCACTTAAATTATTTTGTTCTACTTTTTAGAAAAGCCAC
The DNA here is from genome assembly GCA_004794785.1 of Opisthorchis felineus. NCBI lineage: Eukaryota > Metazoa > Platyhelminthes > Trematoda > Opisthorchiida > Opisthorchiidae > Opisthorchis > Opisthorchis felineus. Next base: position 500,551 of record SJOL01007812.1, on the reverse strand, counting down.
AAACTTAAAAAAAGATTTACATTAGCCAATTTTTGTGCAAGATTTTTTGTTGCCTGACTCAAGCTTTGCTCCACTATCGATTACTTACTTATAACCTCCTTTGAGTAAAACGAATACAGGATTTGGAGAGCTGGCGCTTATATTAAGTAATATTACATCGGTATATAACATATAACGGCACAAGTCGAAACAATCACTTGGCGATAAGTTGTAATACACCCAGGAAAATTGAGTACCATACTATTCACATACTGATTGAATGAAACGGGAAACAAACTGCACGATGTTGCCTTTCGCCAATGTCATAATGAGAATAATTATTAGTAAAGGGGCATCTTTCATCATGCTTAAAACTCTGACCTGCTTAACATTTCTCTTAATGTGGTTTGACATTTTGCTTGATAAACCGTAGAAGTTAGTGTTTTACCATTCTTTCGACCCTTCGGAACGCCATTGTCGTCAGGACAATCCGGTGAGTACAAGCACCCTGTTAATACTTACAAGTACTATCGAATTTTACACTGCTAATCTTGCCTAATGGCTCTTAGAACTGAAATATTTTAGGTTTTGAAGTAACAATAATTTGAAATTTGTATACGCTTCATGCCACCTAGTAACACTTTGCGGAACACTTCATCTCGTTCTGAAAAGCCGACAAGTGCAGTTACACATAGGTAATTAGAAAAGTCTTGTTTTAAACAAACCTCGAAATAAATAGGTTGATTTCCTGAGCGGCTCATCTGACCTACACTTACGTTTTTCCTATGACAAATAGGGGTCACTTTTTGCATCTGGAAGAGTTTTTGTTGTTTTTTCGTTACCTTTAAGCACAGCTTTTGCAAGTAAATGAGTGCGTTAGTATATTACACTAGTAATCCTAAGACTCATCACACTAAAGCCAATTTGTAAGCAGTCTTATTCAACCTGAAGTGACATACTGGAAAACGTTTTCTATTATTCTCCAGGAACGTTTCAATCGCCGTTGCCACAAGGTCAGCAGTTGTTTTAACAATGAACTGGATGTAAGAAAATGAACTGCTGAAAAGTTTTTCGATTTGGTTTTGAAATACAGAATGTAACGTGGGTAAACGTAAGCATTACGAAGAATTCCCTGTGGAGTACCGGGAGGAAAACTTCCCTGGTCTTTGCTACATCCTGGCGTAAAGATTCTGGCTAGCCTCCACCAGTGGTGAATCTGGGATTTTCATTTATTATAGCGCATTGGCTGTCCATATTCTCGGCTCTTCCGGAGTTCAATTTCAGATATTTGACATAAAGGGCAAGCTTGTTGCCATATATCCAGCTGCGCATGCTAGGCGCACCAGATTAATCACGTAGGATTAGTGTGAATCTCAGGTTTATCAACATCGCAGTCTTATGTAACTGACAGAAGACTGTACAACAGGTCTTGCGTCTTAACTGTGTTACATGGGTGGGTAGTTCTGATGTTCACGATAGTGGATCAAAGAACCTAGGACAGTGCCAATTTTGCTGTTTAAGTTGATGTGCAAATGATTCCCGTTTCCAAAGCGTAAAACCGTTTGCTTGTTTACATCTTGTGAATAAGATGCCTTAGGCACACATTAGTGGATGGCGAGCCATAATCTTTCCTCGCATGCCAGATGGCCGCGGTTAAAATCCTGGCACGACCAAGGAGTGCAGTGCCACTGGGAATTATGAAAGACAAAAAGTGAGCTCCGTGCTCAATTAGTTTGTGTAGACTCACTAACTGTATCAAGATGTGAAAATCTGCCTAAAAGAAAGTGATGTAGGCGTTAATCCTTCAAGTAACGCAGCGAACTGCGTCCAACTTATCTGTTGTTTAGTTGTCAGATTAACAGCGTCGGCGTGCTGTGTCGTGCCGCACTCAGAGCGCATGTACTCCACTCCATTCAATGGCCAGCAACAGTTTTCAGTTTTAGTTCAAGTCAGCAGGCTTCATCTTTGAACTTGTCGTACCTCGTCCCCATTGTCCTCTTTTTTTCGGTTCCCACAACTGCGGTGACTTTTTACGTAATAAGCATGCCTGATGTGTTGTTACATGCCGCGTTCAGGTTGTAACCACCCGATTATGCCTCAATCGGCACTTCCTTGCAAGTTGGAAAATGAACCTATTATTATTATTACATCGGATGATGCCCACTGCATGTGACGCTGCCACTTTTCCACGCAGCCCCCTGTACCCACAACCCCCGCAGTCATGCTTTTATTCTGACTGTAACATTCTGATCATGTCTGACGGTATGCCAACCACCAGTTGGGAATAATCATTATTAATATTATTTTTACATCTGTAACGTATTTTGCGTGTACCCCAAAGTTTTTGACGTGTGTAATATTTGAAACTCCAAGGACAACGAAACAAATCGAGGATATGTGAAGTATTTTACCAACGCGGACAACTCTATTTTAAGTGAAGGAACATTTGACAAGGTAGTAAACAGTTTGAGAAAAAACTGATATGGTTATAATTTTAAAACAAATAAGCTAATAATTTGAGAAAGATCGTTTTTGTTGGTGGAGAAAATTAGCATATTATAGCTTGGCAGTGCACGTTTTTTTCAGTTAGAGTCTATTCGTGCAAGAATTAAAAAACCGTAGTAGACGGTGAGCAATTTTATAAAACTATTTATTCTATCCAAAAGTTTCAATTTGTGTTCCCAGTAAGTTTACATCTAATGTGTCATTACGTTCCACGAAGACACTAACATGTATCTACCAGAAATGAGTACATCCAATAAATTCTTCAATATCTGAAGGAAAACCATGATATTTCACTGAAATTTAAGCTGACGTGACCTCGGCTTACGTTCGCTGTCATATACGAATAAAAAAAACTGTCTTTGGACGTTGCGTTATTCTATTGCGAAAAGCAGATTATTAATTCAGAAACCTGATGCTATCAAACTAAATATTACCGCCTCCTAGCTAATGTATAGAACGTGAAACACGTTTACATGCTTCAAGAACATTCAAAAGAATGCAATGATGTTTGACGAACTGATCAAGTAGAAGCGGGTAGTGCATGTTTCAAATACGGCGCAACTGCGAGAATCTGAAAATTCATTCTATTCGTGGTAGATATCCAGCATGCAACACAGAGGTTTTTGGTCCATTTTTGCACGTTTTTGCCTAATTTGATTACAACAAATTTAAAAAGTGCTATTTAATTTACTTTATCAAATCCGAGCTCAGCCAAAACCAATGATGATAAAAAAGTAATTTATCATGGAGTCTTTGCCCACTGGTGGCAAACCTATTGAGTTAATTAAATTTTGGCTCACCTTATTGGCTTTTAATAGTAGATTTGCTGTTAAATCAGGTTGATTTTTCCGCGATTTGCTAACAACTGCAGTTGAACAACCGGTCATGTGTTTTGAGAAATTTCACTGCGCCTAATAAGGCGAGGGTTAGAGAATGTGGCTGAAACTTCTCGGCAAATAGTAATTATGCGTGTTTCCTTGTCAGTCGGTACAAGCGCCACATTTTGAAAATGAACCTAAAGTTTCTCGAAGCTGGAGAAGTTGTAGGGTAATTTACACCAACCATAATATGTTTTCGTCCTATTTTAAATCAGAATGTTTAATATCACGGGTTGAAAGTCTTATTTATCTTGTTTTCAGTTAAAGTTTCCAAAACGCTGAAATTTAGTGGGCAATGTAATGGCCTACGGTGCACATATGTGATTGAAGTTTTTGGCTTCATGTTTCCGTGTACAAATTTGGCATACCTTTGTACTTGTTCAAAACAGAAGTCTCATGAGACAAGAAAAAGAAACGACTTTGCTCCAAGGGAACCGGACACAAATGTGAATTGTCCGTACACTTCTATATACTTTTAGCTTGTCCACAAGGTGAGTGCAAACTTACTGTACGTTTCTGTTGGACTACTTTAAACCTCAACCAACCTATTGCTTTTAAATAAAAGCATGGTTTGTGCAAGTTGCATTATTCTCCTATTAATTGGTTAATATCACCAAACGGAGGAAAAAGCAGACACATTGAATTTAGTTAGCAGCGTATGGATCTGATCATGAACGAACGTTAGCATAAACACTTAAATGAATAGTTTGGTGGGTTCTGTAATCTAAAATCGTGATTTATTTCCTCCACGGTTCCTTTTTGGTGCGCATTACTTGAGGTTAAAATAGTTCCGTTTTAGATTTAAACGCATCTTTCACTGACATATTGTTCTTTATCACTTGCGTAATAATGGGATTGTAATAGATTTTGTGCGCCATTTTATCCGATAGTAGCCACAATTGTTACCTTTAAGAACCACGCAAAAAATGTGAAGAAATGTTGAAACTGTTCCTAAAATCTATCCCGTGGTGCCGGTTATCCGCTTCCAACACTTTCCGATTAGTCCATACAAAATTACTTACGCAGCTGCAGAATGTTTTCCGCCTAAATGATCCCAATTATATTCCCGTCGGAATACTCAATCTCCTTGCGAACATGTTGGCTTGTCACGTCGGATAGTGCGCGTCAGTTTGTTTGCTATAGTGTGCGCGCAGACGGTTGATCAAACTATACTAACCGCTTTCACAGTTATCTCTCAACTAGAATTAACCTAACTAGACCGCTTTGGGGCAAATTTAGGCCTTGTTAAGTGCAACACGAAGAGTGCACAAGAACTTAGACACTACCAAGTGCCTTTAGCTTTCGTTCTATAGAAAATAATGCTTTCTTACGCTATTTTGTTCACACACTTAAACCAAGACATCTGCCTAAGCTCCATTTTCTCTTTCACTGCTAGGATTCAGCAGCATGCCACGGGGGTTCGGATGGTTATATCTTGCGAATGTTCCTGCAAATGTTTTATGGATCCGCATCTTCTCTCGGCCTTTTCCTAGAATAGCTTTTTCATACTTTTGTCTATGTTTAATTACTTTTATGCGCTTTTAAAGAATTTGAGATTTCGGAAAGCGTCAGCTGAGCATACCGTTAAGGAAGCCAAATTTGCTTGTCCTTCGCATAGTGTTTCCATTTTTAGTGGTACTGACGAAAATTCATAATACTTACTCCAAGGAAGTAGGTCAGTTTATCCATAGTACGCTGGTTGGGAGCTGGAGGTTAAGGTCCTATTTTTTAATGTAAGCACACTTTACTTTTATGTAGGCTACTACCGGTACATTCACATAATGATGGAAAGAAAAAATGCTGAAGCATCGACACACAAATAACTAATGGTTACCGAAACCTTATAAACAGAAAATGTTAATCCTAGAGAGCGGCGTTTTGGATATAAAATGTGGAATATTGTGAAATTCTTAGGGATACAGCGAACTTGTGGGTATTACTGTATATATGTTGCGCCTAATGCTGAAAAAGTACAAGTTTTTTATATAATCTTTTATGTACTATATTACCTACACTTTACTGAAAAATCCTCAATACCCGGAAAATCATCTGTTTATACAGACACCAACCATTCATTTAGAGAATTTTTATTGACGTCGCACAAACTCAGCATATAAGCAAAGCCGAACAATGTGTGTAACACATAGACTTTGGAATATTTCTAACCGTAAGATGTTTTAAGCAAGTTGGCGCACATTCTGCTAGGATGTAAAACGAACACGTTGAAATATTTGATCGGATAGTTCCAAACTGCAAATGACATTGCTATATTTCGCACCATTAAGCGACTTCTGACAGATGTAGGGGATGCACTTCTATAGCACGTGAGTTTATTAACATTTGGTTTCGGTATCATTGTGCTTGTAGTGGTAAAATGCTGAAAAGTTCATTATCTGCAACCTTTGCTTTTACTGATGTTTGTATGTTTCACTGTTCAGTTCGATGCTAAAATCCAAAAAGACGCAACCTTCTTCAGTATGCTGATACAAATAAAAGAAAGTAGTAACCCCGAAATGGGGTTAAACGTCTCATCCATACATATAAAGCGCTGCGCTTAGTAGGATAGTGAAGAACATATTATTATTGAATATTTTATCACTTCCACGAATTAACAACAGCTTTTCATCAATGACACTCCGAGTTATATGAACGTAAATCACTCGTGGATGCAACATTGTCATTTGATAATGCGCCAAGCTTTGTGGTCACCCGCGTTACTTTGTTGTGTTGCGTGTATAATTTTTAAGATTTTCTGCCGACTGCACAATAATCGTTGCAAATGGCGAGCCTACTGCATAAAAAAACTGAACAAGTTTAAGTTTCAAATAATGAGGCCAATGCAGCGGACGAGAAAAATTATTTCAATGTATTCTAATCTGGACGGCTGTATTTTGCTGCTGTGGAAGCAACTCATCAGTAATTATTCACAAAACGGCTAAATAATAAAGGAAACAAATCTTGAAATCTAAAGCGAAAAAATTGTGGCCAACCATAGTAATTCCAAAATTATCTAACCAGAAGCCAATGCAGTAAGATGCGCCAGTGAAGTTTAATTGTCTGCCAGTTATGCAGGTGCTTGGTTAACCATGCAGGAAACACAAAAACATTTGATTTTATTTACTAAGTGCTGGGTGAATGTTCAGTTTTCAGGTCTCCTATATGATAAATTTAGATGGATCGCAGACGTTTAAATTTGCGGTACCTGAGAATTACTTCTTATTGCTATTCTTTAATGCCCTTTTGAGATTATGAATTCACATGGACATTGCTAGAAATTACATCAGCAAACGGTTTTCATCGGGTGCAATAGTAAGTGAGGTTTAAAAAAAGTTTATTTCATCATGGTTTATGTCTGTCCTACAGCATACAAAATGGGGTTCCAGGAGCATCGTAATGAAGTGCAACCTGTTGTAAAACACAAAAAAGCTATAATTTTGCCCTGAAATATAACTTTTTAAAATTTCTTTTATTGCAAATTTGGTTACAGCTCCGGCTACACTAAAACCAAGTGAGGAGGTTGGCAAATATCATTCTGTTTCGCTGATTAGCTGCAATAACCAGCAGGACTGCGCGAATTTTTAATCAGTCTGGAATAGTGATACCAGTCTATTTTTTCCTTTATTCTGGTCCTCATATTCAAATTAATGAAACATGCAACGTCAGCAAATTTCTTGCCAGCAAAGTTAGTTTTAAAAAAACGCACTGTGGTCTACCCTGCACACTAAGGACCGGCTGAATTTATCAGTAGACAGGCAGCTTCAAGATGTTTTGTATAACTTTGAATACGGTTTGTCTACTGATGTGAAATAAATATGTTTACCTAGTTGCGAATAACTGGGTTGAGATTTCAATACGTCCGTTTTGCTAAAATGTGGATATGCAAGCGATTCAAAAATATCTCATAAGAGCAAATAGTCGGGTTTAGATTTGCAAATCAGTATTGCGGTTTGATACTGAACATACTCATCAACGACACAATGAGTTTTACGGAAAAAGTTACTAGAATGTAAGCAAATTAATGATCTAAAAAGGAATTGCCTCACTGACTTAGAATTACTGAGAAAAGCACATTTCAATATAGGCGTAGTTCCGATTAATATAGGTTACGTTAACTCGATTAATGCTGAAGGATATTGGCTGCGTAGCGTAAAGTGGCAACGTAATCAACATATTTATGTCTGCTGTTAAATAAGTTAAAATAAAACTATGAAATTAACCGTACACCCGACATTTAACAGGCGATTGTGTAATTTATAGTGCATTCCTAATTAAGAGCTTGGTAAAATCTTCATCGTTGTTAGTAAAAACGGAAATAAAAACGGGTATGTAATCACATTGTTACTTCTGCAGGAAAATGTACAAGACTTCTTTGATTTACACATCAAACTCATCCGTATTTACCTTTTCCTACCTTCTCTGCAATAATCTCTTAAGTTTTCACCTGCACGTTATCCAAAAACCCAGAAAACGGCACCTACATAAAAAGATTTGAAGTAAAACGGAGCAACCAGTATGTTTGTCCCGCTAGTAAAGCGTTTTCCAATGTGCTTTTTACCACTCTCTCTACGTGTAAAAATAACCTATGCAACTGCGTCACTGTGACCGTGCGGTCGCACACACATGAAAATCGTGGCTCAAAGCGACTAGCTTTGTCGTAGCTTTTTGTTGCACTTTCAAATTCCTACATGACGTCCTTACACGTGCTGCCATTTCACGCGGCCGCTCTGTGGCAACCAATTGCAATTTAAATGGAGAGCAATAATATTAGGTGCGTTGCAACAGATGTTGCTCAGTCACTGTCACAAAAACCAGTTGCGATTTATGTTTTAAATTCTACCGTCTATTCGCACACTAGGACCTGTATGAATATAAACACACTTCTGATGGTTGTAAAGGCATGTGGTAAAAATGACTCTAGGCGGCTAAACGCTTAAAAATCCGCTTGAAAAGATGCTCGGCTTAGACATGACTTTAATTTATTTGACATGCAGAATGTTTATAACGTTTAAATGCATCCTGAAACAGCCGATTATGAACACTTATTAAAGATTTATGCAAAAGCAGGCATGTAGCAGGTTCTTTCTAATATCCAGATGTACGCAAAAACAATTTTGAAGGATTAACTTGAATAGGTTAACGTGAGTTTCACTGCCTCCGTATCTTTGGGTGCGACGTAGTCAGGCGGAACCATTCAAATTATGTTGCGGTATTTGGATTCAACCGGCATCTCAGAGCGGCATATGCCAGGATACGGAAAATCCGGTTTACTAATCAAAATATTTGAGATGATTGATTATGTAATATTAATGGAACAGGCGGGGAGTTCCACGATTAGGGTGTTTCAAAGAAAATGCCCTGATATATATAGTCGGTTTCTGCCGCATTTCCCTGATATATTTCAAATATAGCCTTTATTATTTCAAAAGCTGTTCAATACAGGTGTATTGTAACGGTTATGACCGCACTTGAATGTTGTTGAATGGTCATTATAGTTTCCATCAAAAGCGCAGTTCGTGTCATCACGGACGAGGCAACAAACTCTGGCAGTAATCTAACGGGCAAACCCAAAGGATGTGTTCTGCGAATTCGTAACACGGGGGGTTATCCATATTTTTGCGCGCTAACTGTTATTTAGATAGATACAAATATGTGCAAACGTAATGTTGGGTCTTCCCAAACTGCCGCCTAACGTAAAAGAGGGATTCGATGACGAATCCATCTAATCGTCCATTATTACCGCTTGCAGATCACATGTTTCCGGCTGCAGCTTTTGAGTCATCGTTTATAACATTTCGGGTTTACCTAAACTTCGATGTCCTCATTCAAACGATTATGTTTCTTCTTTCAGTGACTTCGGGCGGTCAGCTGCACATCACTGATATCAGCAACCTTACAAAGTCTCTGGTTGAGGGCGGGTAATAGTATGACACCGTTGCGTACGTCGATTTATATAGAGATTTTTTGAAACTGACGCGGCTGTACGGACAGAGATCGTTCACGGTATATGTAAGCCGTAAACGATTTCTCTGCCATCGTTTGTATTTTATTTGAAAATTTTCCCTCAATCAGTGAGATAAGGCAACAAGCTTTGTTCGATTTATTTACGAGGCACACGGTCCAGGAAATGGACGCGTTTCATTTTGGGCATGTCGAGACTACTCTAAATGGCTAATTTGGCTAATAATATTTTTTGAAGTTACCTCTCTCAGTCACATCATATTTTAGTGGAAATCCACCGCTTATGGGTGGGAAGCGGAAGTGTGGCTTATTCTTGGACTTTTTACTCTGCAGTTCACAGACTAATACTAACCTGTGCAGATGGCGAGATATTTTTTGAGCCACTAGATATACAAGAGGCACGGTTCATTGCAGTTTCCCCTGTAAGGGGTCCATTTAGACTACAATGTTTAGCTTTCAGAATTTCAGGAAGCCAAGTACGAAAACGAAATTCCAACGATGAAAACAACCTCACTGCTCGCACTGCTTGTGTGTTTATCCTACCATTAGCATGGGATGCTTTCGACGCAGAACATGATGATCGTGATAGAAATAAGCCCACATGAAAAACCCTTACTTGGGAACAATATCACTCGCCGCAATTACTGCTCAGCGGAACCTCTGCTACCTACAGGCCAGAAAGTATAGTGCGTGCTAATGGCAAACCATCTAATTCTGATGACCGTCATCGTTTCTTGAATTTTGTTGCTAAAAAGCGCATTACTTCGTTTATTTATTGAAGATCTTACAGGCAAGTCAAAAGGTAGGCTAGTTGCCTGGACAATACTATAAGATCAAGGAGAATAATCACTGTAAACTGAATTGTGCGATACACGAATGGTCCCTTTTGATTTGCTGACACCCGGTTGGTGCTTTTTTGGGTGCTGTGGTTGGTATGTGGTGAGCCGTTGTAACCTAGTACGTTGTGGTTAATAATTTTATTGCAAGGCGCAGCAAACAGCACACAATATTTGGTCTTTCTGGGAGCCACTCGAAGTGACAGTGGCACAACAACTCTGAGATATCTTATTAGTGGATGTAGCAATATTGTAGTGACAGATGCAGTAAAATGCGTTGCCGTGCCTTGCGTAAAGTTAACGCATTTGTTCATCTGCTTGAATGCATGAAAGGAATTTGATCCCATGTAAAGGGCTTACTTACGTCGAACGCAGTTCTTGTTTTGCTTCAGCAGGTAACACTCAACATGCTAGTTTTTATGCTACGTACCTACTTATCTATTTATTAACCGATGATTTGCTGCTAGTGGAGAACGAGAAGTAATAGTTGCAAGATTTGAACACCGAACGTCGTGGTCGAATGGCAATGTAAAATCAATGTACTTGACCATTTAGAGTACATGTGCTTTATCCGTACCAAATAACGGACATTCTAGAAGCGCCTGAAGACCCAATAGGTAAGTCCCATGAATATTTTTCTCCCAGTTTTGGAAGGGTGTTTCTGTCAAAGTTTTATTGGAGTGAGTGATGATATACATATAGTAATTTGAACTCGGTTTTGCTATTTAGGACGCTGTAGAGCCATCCGAAAGGCATATATTTCGTGATGTTTAAAAGATAGACATAAACCTGCGAGTAACGAAAGTTATTTTCAGATCATAAAATCATTTCGTCTCATTAGACATAAGAACAAAGCTACGAGTTTGTGAAGGAAATCCCTTGTCCGTATTTGAATGCTGGTTCATTTTTCTGAAAACAAATTTTGGTTGTTGGTGATCATGTGGCTGGTGATCTCTCTGACAAGCTTGGAAACTGATTTGCAAGGGTTTCGCCATTATACGAGGAGACATCATCAGTGCACAGTTGAATAGCACTTCCTCTTTGCCTGTACGCTGTTATATGTCATTTGAAGATTATTGGTTTTCTATTAAAGGCTCTCTAAGTTAGTGGCAGTTTTTTGTTGAATTACTTGCGCCACCTGTGACTTTTGTTGCGTTGTGGTCTGCGTTCCTTCAATTTTACTGGTTATCTCAGCACTTTCTATATTTATTAGTTATTTCCTCAATTTGACTGGCTCTTTTTTGCAGTTTGCATTTCCTTGTTCTCTTATCTTCCCGTGATTGATCGGTTGGTTGCGCTGCCCTATTTTGTCTTTGATAGCGGCTCATGTCACCACGCCCGCACTTCTTATTTGGCACTTTTGTTTACTGGTTTGGCGACACCTCCAATGGGATTGGTGTATCTTTCCAATCGAGTTTTTCTGTTCCTTATAATGGTTCTCCTCCAGTCGCTTGTACCTTCCGGAGCTCTGTGATTCTGCCAGTTTTTTTGCACGTAGATGTCATTAGATTGAGTCATTTTCGACCATTTCACTAAGTTCTTTAAAGGAGTTTTACGCTTTCATAATTTCACGTTTTTCGTTCTTGCTTGAGCCAGTATGCGGAAATGGGTTGCATTATAAGGGACATTGCTAGCATGTTTCCTCACTGAAGACTGAGATTGATTTCTATGAATAAATGGACACTTCCAGTGCTTCCGGGCTCTTCTGCTCATTGTGGAATATGCGATCATCAAAAGACATTGTTGAAAACAACCTTTTCGAAAACTTGCCGCATCTCACAATGTGGTCAACCGGTCCGCATAGTGCGTTCAGATTGGTTGATGATTGGGAAAAGTTTGCATACTGTGAGGAATACATGCGAAAATTAAAGTTTTACTCTTGTTGGCTGACCTGTGCTCGAGGAAAATAGACAAACTGAATCATGAATAATGAGCAATCTTTAACACTTTCGATGATTCGCGGTCCACAATCAAGTAGGTGGTTTCCAATCCATTGGTAAATGTTGGGACTGGCTGGGTATTCGTCGTTTCAGAGAGGTTTATTAAAAAATTGGTGCATTTATTGCTGGACAGTTTCACTTTTGACACGAAAGCTTCATCAGTCCAGGTGTGCAATCTACCAGGTTGATCAGATTTTAAGGCAGTCGGGGAACCAATCCATAAGATTTCCTTTGACCAACCGACCTGACCACTGCTGGGTGTTGGTCTGAAGTTCCTGCTTGTTGGCTAGTGGGAATGACTAACACTTTCAACAGGTGGGTTATGGGGATTGTCTTCACGTTGAATTCAGATTTCGCTGCCTTGCTTTTTCGGTTTAGGGTGGCCTAATGAAATAGTACCCTAAAGAATTGGTTTTTTGCGTCAGTTCGCCAGGACAATTGAATTTGGGGTCAGGGGCGTAAATAAGTGGATGTTACTCAGTTTGGTTCCTGTTTTTTAAGGCCCAGACCATTTTGCTGATAAGCTTGCATGGCCTTGGGTCATCTGGGCTGATCTAAAACCATTCTGTGCGCGTTCGCCAGTTCTGCGCCCTCTATTCTTTCCGCCCTGTGGTGCTTGGCGATTTCCACCGCCTCAGCCACTAGGCGCTGTCGTGTGAGTCTTATTCCCCTTCGCAAAATGTCCCAAGTTTCCAGCTCCATCCCTGCCTAGTGTTTAGTGCACGCTCTGCTATTGCTGAGCCTTTGACTGTTGCCTGATATTCACCTACGTTTCTCGGTTTGCAATTCCCTGGCTGTCTAACCAATGTTATCCTCCGTACGGTCGTTGTGCTTTATTTTGTATACACAGTTTGTGGTCCTATCAACCGAATGTCACTGCACCAGTACTTTCATTAACGCCTTTCCCTTCTGGAATGGTACTCTGATGTTAGCCGTATGCAGTACTTTTCTAATGATTTCAGATGTCCCTTTTTTGTATGGAATGACTGCTGTTCCACCGCAATCCTTGTTAGGCCTTGCTTTTGGGATTTTTACCCTTTCTATTTGCCGCTTAATTAAACCTACTTGGTATCTGCTGTCTCTTAGTCGTTGTTTTACCCCAAGTGGAGCTGCTCTTCGGTAGATCTCCTCTGTGCACAGTGCTCTCGCTCTCCTAAACTCTGTTGAAACTATACTAGCATATACTACTTCAGGGTGTGATGAGGAGTAGTTTAAGACTGCATCACAATTTTTTTGATTTCCGGTAAACAACATTTTTCAGTTACCTTCAACCCTTGTGTGTCATGCAGCAAAGGAAGGGTAGTGTACATGAGGTGGATTTTAACTCCATGTTAAATTTAGTATGAGGATCCAAAGTGTTAAACTATTGAAAATATTTGTTCAATTTATCACGCTTTATCACAGTGAACTTGTTGTCTACATAATACCAGAAAACCCTCGGTGGACACTTGAATTTTTCTAAGGCTTTCTGTTCAAATTTTTCCGTGTACATACTGGCCAAAATTGCTGGGCCCATCGGAAGACGTTTATGGGAGTAAATAACTGAGTGAAACACAAAGTGACTGAGGTTTAAGTTAACTTTTGTTCCTTCAACAATTCTGTCTACTGGTAGTTGCGTTCATTTTTCCAGCATTGTTTCTGCCAGAAACAGCCTTCTCGCTACTTCCACTGCGCCCGCTCAAGAAACATTCCTATACATCGAGATTATATCAAGGCTAACGAGAACTTGGTCTAGCTCTAACCGAAACCCAGATACTTTTGTTAGCAAAGTCATACGGATTTTGGGTGTGTGCGGGTGACATGCCGGCAAGTGGCTGCATGCTACCTGCTAGACATTTCGCAAGCTAAAGTGGTGTTGAACGTAGGCCATCCATTACTGGTCTTATACTGATTGTCTAATCAAGGATGGCAGCCACAGTTGTGGGTTGCAGCTGAAACCGCCACTTTGGACCTAGCTTTGGCCTTTAAAAATCCTTACTACGAAAAGGACAAAGCTAGCCGTTTGCTTGATTAAGGCATGCTGCTTCCGCAAAAACTGACCAAGCTAGCACTTAGCACTAATTGGCACATGGTGTCAAGCTGTTGTGAACTTATTTGCTGTGGTTAAAAAGTAGGGTGTATCGCCATCAAGGCATCCAGCTATTGTATTTTGAAATTACGACGGAAATTTGAGTCTAGGGATTTTTCTGAAATAGCTGTTCTCGATAGCTTGATCTCGTCTGTCGTTATGTTACCTACTCAGACAGTCTAATTCCGTGCATTGTGGGTTTTAGGTGTATCAAACGTCCCGCCAGCTGTAAACTGACCGCATTTATAATGTTTCTCATATAGAGTGGAATGATAAACACAAAACATGTGACTGTCCGCTAAAAAGTTCTTGAAGTTCTCCTAACATGATTAAACCTCAACATGACTTACTGGAGGTATACAATGCATCGTGCAACCACGCTCATTAAATTACCGGGGACCAAAAATAAGTGTTAGTCTGTTCCCTCTGGAAGCTTAGACAACTTGCAACCCGCATACCTCACTGAGCACGATCAGCGACATGTGTATACCGCTTAGTCAGCATGCTGGCGCGCCTCGGTCAGTCTACAAGGCCTGTTTGATACCGACCGAAAAAGACCGTTTTTCGTTGGCAATAATTTTGTTATTTACTCCACTGCTTGTCTACCTCTGACGAACTTTTATCACGACGAATAAAACGCTTGGTTGAAAACATATCAGTAATTCATCAAAACTCTAGAGACCAGTGCAAAGTTGACGGTACAATCTTCTAAAGACAGAAATGCCTGTTACCTTTCTGGTGGACGTCTTAGCTGCGTATGCGAAATGAATTGCTCATCTATTCATAGAAAGTAAAAGCGCCAATGTGATTTTTTTTGTGTTCACCATAGCTGCCCATTAGTACATCGACATTTAAAATTTTGGCAAAATTACATGTTACTTAATGAATACTGTTTCCATTTTTCAATTAGATTTGCTGGATAAAATGGATAGTAAGTCAGTTGTTCAAATTTTGCTGAAAAAACGTCTTTAGCAACTTCTCAGGATGACTTGCTAGTAAATACTTAACTTGTTAGTTATTCGCGACACAACGCATTGGTAAACGAACAATAGACAGCGTTGTTGGGATCTTGGTACACAAATCTCTTCGGTGAGCTTTCTCAGACCTCTCAATGCAGCAGTGACTGAATGATTATCTGTCTTCAAAATGTGAACAAAGCAAGTGTATATTTTATGGGCATTATTTGGCTGATTGCAAATCAATGCCCCGGGAAACTTTGTCACGGTTCTGTAGCAGTCAACTGAATTTCCAAGTTGAATTCATAAGAACATCCATCGTTTAAACTCTGACAAAATACCAGCTTTAAGTCTAGTGATTTTCTTGCGTTAGATCTCGCTTTCACCAGTAAATAGTGGGCCGAAAACATTCAGCCATAGCTGGTATGCTGTTGCGTTCACTGTAATGAGTTCTCGGCGTTCTTTTTGTCGGCTGGTGCCGAGAGGTCGGTTGTGGATCGTTTGATGAGTGTTCAATTAGACACATGCGCCATTTTGTTTGTTCCTCTCACAATCGTGTACAGCTTTGGGGACTGGAGGTAGGTCTACAAATTGTAATGGTTTGTTGTACGTCCATTACGGTTTCCGGAAGGTGCATTAGTAGCACTACTATCTTTTATCTCTGATTGTGTGTCTTTGAAAGAATTTTAACCCCAGCACTGCAAATTAAAACGTCATTTATGCATCTGGCCTGCGGTTGAATCAGTAGTTGACTTTCGTGTTTCTTATGTGGAAAGATGATCAATTGAGAATGCCGAGTGCTTTCGTTTTTTAAACCAAAATCTGTTACTCATATGACGTCAACTGCTGAGGGACATTCATTAAAACAGTAATTTGCAGGTTTTCGAGCAACCTGCAACAATATACTTCAAAAGCGTGCACATGTGTTCCACCTCCCAGCGCTGCTAAGCTGATACGCGAGGTAAGCAATCTTTCTGGCTTTTAAAAGTATGGTATATTTTCATTTGTGTATGTGTGAATGGACTCACCTGATTAAAATACACCCTTGAAACTTCTGAATTATATAACACCAAATTACCGAAACATAGCACGCCACATCTAGCCACAGTTCACATAAATCACCTTAATTATTCTTATATTTGTCAATATTTTCGTTTCGGACAAGACTTTTTCCCCGTGGTTATGATCAGCAAAAAATCGGTCACCGACTAATTAGCTTGAGAAGACTTAAGAAGGACTTTGCAGTGAGTGGCTCCTTATATATCGATTATACAATAGTAAACCCGCGTTGATCGCGCACTGCAAACTCTCATAACTGAGCTCTACTTCCCAACACTGCTCTGGAAATTCAAGTAAGTTTTTCAATGCACATATTTCAATTTAGTACAGGTTGTTTGAACCATTTGAGGTTGCTTCTTCTTAATTGGCTAAATTTTTATGTCATATGTACTGGCTACCATTGATTAGTATTATGAATTTTAAGTAGTTTTTCGCTAGCGTGGTTAACCGGATATGTATTCTAGTTACACTGTGATGTATTGAAATAGAAGCTGATGTCGCTACACTGCTTACTCAACACGGCTTGATCTGATAAAGCTGCGCCAGCTAAAAAATGTATATTCGTAACTTGCACAAACAATATGGACAGATTTGAAGGGGTCTAGAAATCCTTTGTGTTTGTTTCTGCGCAGCATGTTTCCACAAAACTGACTGGAATTGAGCGGTCCCCGAATACGAGGTTGGATTTTGGTAGAGAAGATCAGTTTTGGGGTTAGCCACCGAAGAACACAATAAACCGCAATAATCTAGTTTGCTAACCTAGCAAGTGGAATTTAGCAATTCATGGTTTGCTGAGAAAAGATAAATGACCCTATGGCCTGCTGATTACTTGATGACACATTCGCAGTCTTTGGTTGGACATAAATATTCCTTTTTTACCTATATCACCTACTGAATAACATAAACTTTATTCCGTTTAGAGACGTTACGCTGGAGGACGAACACACATTTTACTCCCTTGATATGTCTAAGTTTGCTAATATTTGCGGTGCTTGAATAAAAACTTTCGTTCGCATGAGGTCATTCTGCATTTCACTGTCTCGAAAAAAAAGATTTCTCGTACAGGTTACAGAATCATTTTTATATCGGGCAAGAGATAACTCTTAGGATAAAAACGGACTTGTGTGACAGCCTACGTTCTGTGCAGCTTTTCATAACCTGCACGGATTTTGCGCATTTTACGTCTCCATAGGTAGCTAAACGCGTCGAATTAACCGTTACCTTTGAAGCTGGATTGAAGACGAAAACCGCCGTAAATTTTCAAATTCCTTTTTTTGGGGTTTGCCGCATACCGTGCAGAATCCTAGTAAAATGGTCATAGTCCTCGTCACGCTGAACTTATCTGAGCACAGCTGCAGTGACGATCAGCAAAGTGAAGTTAGCCATTTAAATACGTCGGTATAACCTGAGAGCATTCGAACACCAGTGAGTGTACAGGGTGAGGTACAGCCTTGGGCTACGAATAAGGATCTCACAATCGACACACCCTAATTACACTAATGTAACATCATCTGATAAGTTGATTATAAATTAGCCTACTAAATCTACCGTAGAAATTACCTTATTTAAGGGCTAATCTTCCCAAGAATATCCCATCAAAGCCTACGGTTTCGCCTATTTTACATTAAAAGAAATGATCAAATAATTAGATGTAGTGGCCGTGTACTAATCAAGGCTAAGGATAGGAAATATTCCAGCGGTATTGCATGCAGATATAAAATCGACAAGGTTGAAAAGTTAGATTGTAACCAGAAACTGTTTGGTTCCACAGGTACCTTTAAAATGCTTTGTTTAATTGAGCTGTACTGTACAATGATACGACAAACATTCTGCAGTAGGTATAATTCATACTGTGTATATCTGTGCATACAGAATTGTGAACAATGTGGAGTGCTCGTAAGTTGGAAAAGCAAACAGGCCCATACTATCAATAAAAATGCATTGAAACGGTTGTAGTAAGTGGATGAAGAGGGCGTAAATCCTGCAGCCACACTATGTGAACCATGATGTAAGCCAACAATAAACTCGTGTGCCTAGTAAGCATGTGAGCTGGGAGCTACAAGGTCGAGGCCTATTTTGTCATTGAGATGCCATGGCCCAAGATAAGCGAACTTATCAGATTTTGTAGTACGCAGTCCTTGAATTAGACTTAAGACGAAATATCTCGAAGCGCATTTCAATTTTAAGGTTCTAGAATTTTTTAGTTGCACAGTGTTTAAAGTGTTCCAACTTTTAACTTTGGAATTATTCGTTAACTTCCAAGGACTGCAAACGAGCTAAAAAATGCAGGAGTTAAACCGAGTTGGGTAGACTACAGAGGCTTACGTGTACTCAAATGCAAAAAACTGGATAAGTACGCGGAATTCTGTCAGTGCTCTGGCCAGCGACGGAAGTCAATCTTGAAAGTAAAGCTGAGGGGTACTCCACAGTATATTAGGAATAGCAGATATTCAACACTTCTAGAGGGGCCCATGACCATGACACTTTGGAGAGCAGTCTGGTCACTTAACCTTCCAGCTAAACGTGGCTAATGAACCGTGTGATTGAATTGTGGCCGGAGAAGTTATTAGGTAATGCATTGCTTTCCTTAATCAAGGAATCCGCTTCATTCTTGTTGCACTGTTCCATGTGTGACCATTTTTAGATGAAATTTCCAATCATCATGCGTTTTTGTTCTTCCCATAACCTGCTTGTACACTATCGATGGGTACAGAACTAGACATTTTACAACGGACGTTTGTGTTTGCAAATCAACCTAATTTATTGGTGCGAGAAAAGGCGGAAAGTTCTCTGGTTCCTTGCTGAAAAGTACACCGGAAGGCAGCACAAGTAGTTTAGATTTCATAGGATTTTTCACGTGCCTTGTATCTTATTTATTTGTCAACATATTTCAATTATCTAAATAAGAAGTCTCTATTAGATACACAATATTTAAGTTTGCTGTATCTTCCGGGCAAAAATTTCACCAATTTTTTAGGATTGGTTGATTACTGGAGTTTAAGCTGATTTTGGAGACCTTCTGCTAGTTCCGTTTGCTTTGAGCAGAGTGCTCAGCACAACATTCATTGAAAGCTATGCGAAGCTCCCCGATTGCGGCACGGTGTACCCATTCCGTTCTTGTTATCTGAGTGCTTACTGAATTTTTTCAGTTCACTGTTGCTGTTGAACACTGCCGTGATTGTTTTCTATAAGTCTTCAGCTTTATTACTACTTTACGCTTAACAGTAGCCGAATACGTGCTTCTGTGATGCTGAAGAGAGGCAAATTGACAGTTTGTTTTGATCATTTTCTGAGTATATGATGGAAACGTTTGACCAAGTGCTTTTGATATAGCTGACAACTTTTACCAATACCTTCCAAACATAAGTGGAAGGAATGAAGTCATGCGTCCGTTTTATTTATCAGACATATTTTGTTGGATGGCAAATGGGGAACCGCATTTCGATTACGCTGGGAAGCAATTCGACAACCTATTAGTGCACCATTTTATATGAGTTTTATGGGGAAAATGGTGCATCATGCGTGGCTTGGTTTGGAGAAGCAGATACAATAGCTGTAGAATAATAAGTCACATTTGTACTACTTTTGTAGTCACTGTTTTCACGACTGTGAAGAATCGCCTATAGTTATTTGAGATTGGAAAATATTCTGAAATCAGTCCAGGCAAATTTGAGCTACAACGTTATTGGGCGCTTCCAGTGATAGACCGGAACAAATATGCGCCAAATAGTCAGTGAACATGGTGGAGTGCATCATTAGGTTGTAGGCTTCATTTATGTGTAGATATGGTTTCACTCTATGGAAAGAAACATATCTTTGGTACAATCCTACTTTTGCGGCAGATCGTTAAAAAATTAGATAAACGAGATATAAACCTGGTAAAATTGTGAATTCAGGCTGTAAGCTTCCAAGAATTTGCTAATCGAAAATACAAGCTGTACTCTTAGGCATAAGGAGGCGCTTTCAAGGCGCAAATGATTTAAATTTGTTACTTAAAAAAGCAAAATATCTAGTTTGCTAGAACTCAGTACTTTCGAGTCACATCGGTTTTATAAATGAACACAAACTAATAAGAGTGTTTTCCGTGCTCAACTAAACAGAAACAAGTTTGCGTACAAAAGAGGAAGCTTTTGGTGTGAAGCTTTTCCACCCTTGTCTACAACGTATTCTGGAACCCACAAAGGGCTTAAGGTAAAAAGTAGCGATTGTTGTTGGAAATCAGTTGGAACACTTAGAGTTACTCACGAAACCTCAGAAGACAAACCATCCAAGCAGATGTTTGTCAACAAATGTGGTACTTTGAATGAAATAGTAAATTAATTAAGTTGTAGAAACGTCAAATTGTGGGATTACTCCGGTTTCCATAAACCGGCTCAGGAACTGCTTAGTCCAAACCGGTTCCCAAAATCCATAACAAATTAAGGCAACGTGGCCGAAAGGCAGCGGAATTTACCTGTTGGTTAAACAAGACGTTTGATGACAAGATGGATTAGTGGTTTACGTATAGATCAGAACAATGAGAGCAATACAGGCGCAAAACGAAAACGACAAAACGTGGTTTCACGTTGTACACAACAAGGATGGGAAAGAATCATCGGTGCTTTCGTGTATTCTTCATTTATACAAGTGGGTAACTAACAAAGTTGTGTCCTAAACTCTTTACCTGCTTGGTCTCAGTTTTGTAAAATTAGTTGCTCGCTTGCTGCCAACTGACGGGCTTTCATATCCAAAGTTGTGTAAATCCATGATAAATAAGCAGATTTGTTCTCCCCATCAAAGCATAATCTTTGTCAGTTTAGGTCTTCTCATAGAGACTTGCATGAAAAATGAGGAACACCATGGGATGCAAATTTGTTTAGTAAGACACGAACTAAGCGGTAACAAGCAACTTAGCACAAGAATAAACATCTCATCGGCACAGAATTGTTTAAAATTTGACATTCTCAAGTGTCATCCCTTCTGGGCATCAGACCACGGACTACTTGCGTGCTCGATCAATATTACACACTGCTACACATTCTCCCATCGGAGATCGCGTGCATGCTACCGATGTTCCATTTGCATCAGATAGTTTGGCTTCAGTAGCCAGTCTATTCGGCACCTGCTCAGGTGTATCATGGCGTTCTCCAAGCTGGACTCCACTTATGTTTGTCAACCGTCGACTATCCAGAACGGCATAAGGGTTTGCCCGTTGAAAGCAAACGGGCCTTGCCACCGACTGCCTAAATTTCGAGAGCCCATACTACTAATTTAAGGATTGTTCTGATCCTTTCATTTGACCTTTGCATCTCTGAGGAACGGCCGTGCCTTCCAACCTACTGTTTGCTGTCTAGTCCCTCCCTGAACGGCAGTCAATATTATTTGAGCCCTCCTCACAGTTTCTCCTAGCTCTTCCGGAAACAAGCGTGTTGTTATCCACAAGCTGATTTCTTGATCAGTTAAATGGCGTGAATGCCGACCATACCCCCACATGAGTGGGAAAGTGTTTCCGGTTGATCGGATCTGCGCACGATGTGATAACAACACCATCTGTAAGCTCACTACCAAGTCCCGTGTTTTGGAAGACACTCACTGCTTAATTGTTCCTTTATTACGCTTAATTAGGCCGCTTGTATGTGGGTGGTGGAATTCCACCTTGGGCCGCCTGGTCCCAAGTCACTGCAAGGATCTCATGAAGTCTTCCCTCTCGCAGCGCGGCTCTTGGTCCGTTAGGATCAGCATTGTGCCCTATGGTTATCCACGATGCATGACCATCTTGTATCTGCACGTTACAAAATGTGTTGTGTACTTTACGACGCATTTATTCTCCCTAGCTGTCGCTGAAAAGGGGCGCGTGACGTCAAGAGGCAATAAATGTTTGATCTCTGATATCGACGTAGGGTTCATGTGGTTAGATAACCTTGTCGTATGCCCTTCCATGAGTTGGCACCGCATATAGACCACCACATGTTACTCTACCTCGTTTTACATTCTTTGCCAGTGGGCCTTCCGGTGAAGTAAGCTGTATGTCTTTGTGCACCCTGTGTGTGCAATCTCATGGCATTCGAAGATCAGTTTCCTCTTCAAGGTGTGGGGTGTCATGGCAGTACGACACACGAATGTTTATCTTTCCAGGATAATATGCCAGCTTTACTCAGGCTCAGCCTGTGGGAGTCTTCCTTGGGCTGCTACAGTTATCTGTGTCACTCCACGTTCTCAAGACCCATTTCGTCCAACAAGTCCGCTACAATCGTTGGTAGTGCGGGATACTGGTGCCTTATTTACACTAAACTTCAGAGATATGGCGCCGATCCTGATCTTCGGGACTACATCCCCAGCCTGCGGTTTTGTCAGCCCATTTACCAACAGTTCTTATTTCCCGGCCTTTGCCGGATCGTGAAGTTGTACACTTGTCTGCGGGGCTCCCATCGCGTGAGGTTTCCGCTAGTATCTCTGGTGGTCTCAAGCCGCTCAAAGGGTTGTGATCGGTCTTGACGTGGAATCTTTTTCTCAGCAAATATTGCATCCAATTTTTCGGGATCCGGCCAATAGTTGAGTACTCTTGCTTAGTGATGGTTAAAACACTATTAAACCATTTGATGATTACATCTGTCTGCTTCAGGGTTGAACTGACATCCCAGTCAATTGCGTCCGTTGCAACAGTAAACATCTCTCCAACCATGGGCTGTATGACAGGCAGTTGTTGATCTGCACTCTGACAAGTTTGAGTTCACATGCGCTCCTCTTGTCCATTTTTACTTCCTATTTTGACGCAGCAAATCGTAAAGTGGAGCAGCCATCGTGCTCAACTCCTTAAGAAACCGGCTGGTCGTCTGAGAAACTGCCGCAAACACTAGTTTGAACTGAACTGCCAGTTTTTCTTATAGTGACATCCTTTCCTTGACCAAACTTGTGTCTGGGCAGTGTCATCGAACTTCAGGCTGGCTGTGTCCTGACTTCATTTATTCGCAAACCGGATACCGGGCTTTCACTAAGTGGCTTGTTTTGGTTCGTACCCAATATATTCGATAATATCCTCTCCGCACACAACAATTGGTAGTCCATTCGCTAAACTAAGCATCTAGCGTCGAAAAGTGAATGGTGCCCCCAACATACTAACCGGCACTTATGAAAACTGATTTTGGGTGTCCAGAACAGCGGACGCCGTTTTCTCCAAATCCTTTGGGTTGAAAGCTATTTGCCCATGTTTGGAGTGCAAGCCAAACACCTTGAAAATCCGGGATTGCTCAAGCAGATGGAAAATCCCCTCAGAGGAAGGGACAACCCGATTTACGGTCAGTTTATTCAAACGCGAGAAATCCTAGCAATATCGCCATTTTTTGTCCTCCTGCTTTACAAGTACAACAGAGGAGTTGTACGTGCTGTCGGCTTACTGAAATATGCCACTTTTCAGCATCTCATGGGCCCTTTTGTGGAACTCTCTCCATAGATGGAAGGGTAGCTGACAAGGGTCTTAAGGCCGAGAGCGTCCGGACCAGAAGAAGATTTTGAGTTCAATCCAAGGGCAGAAGACAAACGGATCATCGTCACCAGTGAACAGTATCGAGTACACCTTGATCACAGACTATACTGACGGAGCATTACAACTTTGAATTACTCGGACACGCACTTCTCTCACGGCTGCGCTCAAGTAACCTTCAAGTTTGACTGAATTCTCTATTGCCATTGGTTTGCCCCGCTTTATGTCCCGGATGGTTCGTGAGCGTTTGAGGAACTCTGCTTCCGAAATTGTCTACTTTATGTCTGAACTGATCAAAAAATTTTGCTACACGTACTTGTCGCCTAGATGCATTGAGCGCATTGACAATGCGTGAATTTTCAGTGGTTATCCACCAAACTGCCCTCACAATTAGCGCGCATAGGTTAAATTTAGCTTCGTTATCTGCCTGCCTCAACAAAGCCTCTGCTCCTGTTTTCATTCAGCACAGCCTCTTCCTTCTGTCAACCTTTATGGGTCTCCATCTTAGCCAATGTCACACAACTAATCACAACCAAGCCGGGAAAAGAAGAGAAAACCAAACCTTTATTATTGATAAGTGGCAGAGCACACAGATGTTGATGCTTCCAGTGGTCAGACAAGCCACAATTGTAGCGTCGGCTGGCACGAACGAGCCTCTGTATTCTCGTTTTCACGGTGACAAGCTGTTTTGTTAGTCCCTAATTGGTTGTACAAGCCACTCATTGGTGAATTACCCACACTCATGCGACTGCAACGTGGCCAGTCGCGGCTTTATTGATTCCCGAGCCAGATGCACCAGCTCATTTACTCTCAACTGGCAAACGCTCACGCAAATCGCAAACGGCCGCCAAGCGCCCGCTTAACAAACGCCCAACGAGCTGATCAGGCGTCGACCCATGGTTCAGCACTATTTTCAAGCCCAGCAAGTCACGATCCAACCATTGCTGCAGACTGAAGGAGAGCGCCGCAGGGTAGCATCCCGGTTCCATCCTGCCAACCTTAAACCGCCTCATGGTGTTCTTGGCAGTCGGTCGGTTTGTCAAACTCCGCAGCAAGGGCATCTTCGTGGCGGCCCAGTCCATTATCCAAGGGCCTCCTCCGGCGGCATCCATGGCCACCTTCTTTCAGCCTTTTAGGAGGCCGTCAACTTTGGGGCCGTCAACCTTCCCCGAATGGGCTTCATTCCAGTCACCTCATGTCCTCGAAATCCTGCAGGAAGATCCACACACCTAATCTTCAAACGATTGTGACCACGGGACCTTCATTCCTATTCTGGTCACAGCACCAAATGAAAGGGGGGACGAATTTTTACTGCGAATTTTTACTTACAAGTCAATCGACAAAAGAGTTAACATCTAATCTGCAACCGTATCAAAGTGTGAACATTCTCAAGCATCCTATTGAACGTTCACTGAAAAGAAGACTATAAAGAACGAACACTCCTCTTGGTTACATCACCGCCACCTTCCGTCAGATTTGGGGGGCGGAGCAAGGACACCATACCATAAGCTGCGTTTATGCTTCATCAGTGGTGTACACAGATACACATGTACCTTCACGTACATTTCAATATTAACCGTGGAGAAAATATGCAATGAAAACCATCCAACATGGCTACAGATGTACCTCAGGATGACCGCGTAACTGTTGACCCACGTAAGCAAACACCAGTGATTCGCATGTGGTTCAAATGCATGGAATGTCATTTGGGTTTGTGTAATGCGGCATAGAGTGAAGCTTTCTGTTTGTGATGGATTGTGATTGTGTGATTGTGACAACCTCGGTGGCTGACTTCACACCCCCTTGGGATGCTGAATCTAACTTTAGATGGCTAATTGAGATAAGTAATCTAACTGTTTACGCAGAAAAATTATTACCTTAGCCTCAAGCTGGTTTAGCAGCAGAAAAACTACTTGATCTTCCTTGAGAAAGCTTGTTGGATGTAGAAGTCAAACTTTAGGCAGCTAGTTAAACATTGTTCTCTCCAGCAAGCAGAGCTATTGGCGGATGTGGCATGATGGCAAATATCCGGACATCTTGAGCTTGAATGTGGGCATTGGATAGACAATGTGGCCAGATTAGTCTACACTAATTGCGCGGTAGACAAAACATCAGCTTGAAGAACAATATATTTGGGGCCATTGTATTCAAGAGTTTCGGGGTAAAATGCTTACTTTCACGAAAAACTTGGATATATCCGCTTCTCCATGCTAATGTACAGTAGGTCTTGTAGGACAAGCAACTAGCTAGCTTCAGAGGAGAGTGAGAAAACACTGTTTTTGGGTTTCTGACTCGACAATCGGGTTATTAATAAATTTGTCCACTTTTTACAGTTGTCGGAGATAAATGAAGCACCTGACAGTGCCACAACGTAAACCAGCGTTCTATATCCAGTCCACTGTGCCTTGCTACTATTCCACCCACCACATGATGCAGAAAAATCATCATTCAGGCATATATTGATGTGTGCAAACATATAAACTTCCATTTTTAAGCTGTGATGTCTTTATGTACACGATAAGTCTACATTTTTGACACATTCAAAATGCTTCGTGGATGTACCGCCAAAGTGATAATTGTTTGTTGGTGTAACTGTTGTGTAAATAGTGAAATCGCGAGAATAGTTGGTCAGATAGTCTTTCTAGTGGTATTCTGAGAAAATTGTGCTTGTTTTGCTTAGAAAGTATGATGAGGGATGTCGAATAGCCGTTTGAAACTCATGCAGGTTGTTTTACTTTTTGTGATTAGTGATTGTAAACAATTCGTAATAGTACAAACTCCGTGTGGCGTTAGCAAGCTGAAAGTCCATAAAGGACATTTTGAAAAACAAATGGTCGACGCGGACAGTTCCGCAGGGGTACGTAATTTGCTGGACACAAAGTTGTATCAAGTCTGTTTATAATATGCAACTAAAGAGTCTTGCATTGCAAATGTGTCAGTTGTTTAAATTGTTTCGTTTGCTTTATTCCCCTGCGCAGAATGCCTCAGTTGATCTATCGTCCATGGTGCTCAGAATGAAAACTTTATACATGAGACCGATTGAGAAACAACTGAATTCCTACTGATGTTCCAGCGGAGCAGGAGAAATTCAAATTTTTGCCTTCCCTTGTCAGAAGTTGGAATTAATTAATACTACTAAATACAAGTCGAGGTTCTGTGTTCTTCGCATACACATACACCGGGGATAAATGCACACAAAATGTTGGTTCTTGCGGACATATAAGTACCTAGCCAAAATCAGCTTCGAATTTGTGAAAACGCTTAAAGGCCATGTGGAATTTTTGAAGTAAAAGTACGGCTTAGTGTAATATTATGTTATAATCCGACGTTTTAGTTGTCGTGGGCAATCTTTGTAATGATTGCAACCATTGTAATGATTTGGCTTAATAGGGTCCTCATCGCTTGCAGCGTGTCGTTGTAATTTGTCCTCAGTTTGGGAGAATTTATTATTATCGTAATCCGGAGGTATATTTCGAAGCGCAGATCCTGTATATTCCTATTATATATTATATTTTTATTATATTATCATGTATAATATTATTATATATTATATATATATGTATTATATGGTTATTATTCTGTATATTATTATCAGCGGCGGTTCGTATTCCTGTCTTACCTTTCCGGGTAGCATTCTCCCCATTTTTTGGGCGATGAGCCCCATGGGGTAATTGTATTTTTGTAATACCCTAATAGTCAAATTCAGTTCACCTGCTCGTATGGCCTCAACAAATTTTTGGCATGAATTTCTGAAATTCGGACAGCTGCTCGATTGACGTGGTGCCGGTGCAAAGATTAATAACACAGGCACCCTCTGAGCAGGTAGATGTTCGGCTGAATTCCAGTGAGAATCAATAATTGGTGCTACCAGAAGCCCTAAATTCGCTGTGCGTTCTTAGTTTCCTCAGGGAATCATACATTGCTACATTGTTCGTTCAAACAGTTTAGGAAGTCGTGTGGCTGATATAATCGCAAATATGTCGTCAGCGTATCTCGGCCAGGCGCGAGGTGGATGGTCAAAGACTCGTAAGGCCATAGTTTTGTCATGCTGCAAGATAAGTTTGACCACAATGGGTGATACCGAAGAATCCAAGGGAACACCGTCAGTTTGCCATAGGGTACGTTCTGACAGATTAATTAGGTGATGCTTAGACACGGTTCAAAACCGGTAGTATTATCAACGAGGGGCGAGGATTTTGCTCTGCTAGGGTAGCACCATCACATAATGTGATTGACACGAAAGATGAGCAGTCGTTACTTGGCACAACGGTATAGGGAGCTGTGGCGTCAAGAATAAAGTCTACGTCATTATCATTGGTGTAAGGGGATCGAAGAATATTAACAAAATCAAACGAGTCATTATTGTGGCTCACCTCCAACAGATAATACGTTTTCAAGAAACTGCCCAAGGGTTTGCATAAGCTTTAGGCTTGATCAAAACAACGCCGTTTGTTGTTAGTCATGTAGGAGGTTCGCCGCAAGCAATAATGAACAGTATATTTAATCCATTATTTAGGGCCATGTACCCCGACTGTATCCACTTTCTGACCGTAATGGAGGTCAAGGAAACTCGGTCACCCCGATCCAAGAGAAACGATATCGTAATTGGCAGAATCGTTGTTTAGGTGCGTTTGTATACTTATCTCCTTGCCTGAACTTCATTGACTTTGATTCCTTACCCGATTCTACTATCGGAAAATTATTTCAAACTTTGGTGGCTTAAAACTGACATGCTGGTTGTCTTCAATTGAAACGCATCTTATGAAATAATGTATTCCGACTACCATAATTCAAAATGATGGTAATTCATCAAGAAGGCTTGACACAGGGGGACGAGAGATAGTTTAATATACTTTTGTCGTCTTCGTGCATACTGGTTTGGTTAAAAAATACATCAACTTTCACGACTGTTTTGTATAGTGCAGCATAAAAAGAATTACAACTGATTATTATTTAGTTTTCAAATTAACTTTGATGTTCCGGTTTGCTTGCTCATATGTAATAAGTGGTAGCCATCCTCCTAGACATTCTGAGAGGGATGGCGGATGCGTAGCCATGATACGTGATTTACATTTCCGAATGCTGTTAAACGTAACCTCAGAATGAGAATAATCTCGGATAAGAAGTGCGTATGATTTGAGAGTCACACTTTGCTCGTGGCACGAGTGTTTCAAAAATGGCCTTATTACATGGAACATTCCGAAGGGAATACATGATTCTTCTAAGAAGACGGTGTTACAGCATGGTATGAACATGACCGAGTTACCTTTGCTAATGGTGTTGACCGTTTTTTACGAAAAGAGTGCCTGCAAAACGCCAAAATATCCGCTTCAAATTTGGTATAAATCCTTTGAATTCATCCGGCACCAGCGATAAATCAGAGATTCACTCTAATCAGATTTGAATTTTCTTTAATTTCTATGATGGCGTAACGTATGGGCTATGATGGGATTTTCAATCTCCGTGCACACCATAGTTACTTCAGAAATAGCCAAACTTACATTAGAACGTGGCGTTCGACTTAATTCTAGGAACAATCACACCGCTAGCTAAGGTAAACGCCAATGGACTGTGCGCAAAATATTAGGCAGGCAATTTGCTTAAGACTCGGTGGATTATCATGTAGGAAAATGAACAAAATGAGAGATTAACAAATTGTGCTTTCGAAAAGCAAAGTGAAGCATTCATTTAGATGAACCCAAGATATTACGCAGCGATACATAATGACCTTTGCAGCATCACGATGTCGAATTTCCCTTATATATGGTTTTACTAGCTAAAATTACACTTTCATTTTGTTTTGCCAAGAATATTGTTTTTAACGATGAATCTGCACACTGTGCAGACGGTGGTGGCTCACATACTCAAGCAGTGTTTTCAAGGATGAACTTTTCAAATTAGGCAAATAAATTTCTTTCTGAAACCGGTGAATATTTTCTATACAGAATCAAAATATTTTGGCTTTCCTTGAAACTAGCTACATATGACTTTATAGCATGAGTATATGCCAGGACAAACGTATGCATGTTGAGCTGGTAAAAATTCATCATTTCATTATCTGCTTCAGCGGAGAGCCAAAGTTAATTTAGGACATTTAAAAGTGAGTTTACTTCAAACGCGTCTTACATTGATGTTACTTGATTATTGGAATTTAATTTACATAGAAGGTAAATTTTGTCTTTGATTTTTTCGCCGCTAGACATTGCAAAGCCCTTATGGGAATGATCCAGCAATCTTTTCCTTTTGTTAAATGTATATATCACTGTTGCAGTGTAAGCTTAATTGGCTCTCCGGAAATTTCTGCACAACGCCTAAAATTTCGCTTATCATCCATCATGGTAGAAACCAAATGACATGAAAATTCCAGTGTTTCCGCGTAGATTTAGTTCGGCAATACTTTAACATTAGGCAAGCCTACTCAGAATAAAATATTTTTCAATTAGTGTGAAGGCGCCACATTGGTTGACTTACATCTTTGACATCGTGAAATCTCAATTGATGCAAGGTGTCCTGCAACATTCTAATGATTTGAGCAACCACTCAAAAACAAGAGATTTATGACTTGCCAAGTTCAGTGTAACTGACGAGATTCTCGGTGCAACTGAGGTCTCCTACATGCAGTAGGCTGATGTGCCATGATACACTTGACCTACATTTTTGAGTAGGTGTTGTCTGTTGAGGTTGGATGACCCAAAGTGCCTCTGTTGTCAGACGGCATAGCCTAAATGTCAAAACAAACGTGGACTGAGCAGATGCTGAGGTGACATAATAATTTATGGGCGCAAGTTTGTTCGCTAATTTGTTAAACCATGCACGAAAGTTTTAGATGCTCTAGAATTGACACGTTTAATTCGGAGTAGGCGCTACGGAATCAGATGGTGTTATCATAGCAGATCAGTTTAATGGGCGGCTGTAGTTGTGCTCCGAATGAACGTCAATGTCGTTTTTAACCGCCAAAGCTGTTATTCTGAATTTCAAAGTAAACAAAAATAAATGCAATGGGGGTTTCAAAGACAACTGTATAAAGTTGAAAATTAATTGAAACCCGGCCTCAAATGCGTGAAATCGTCAGCGACTACCCTCCTCGGCTTGGATGACCGGCCACTCTGATAGAACCCAATCGCCCGAATTCGTTTTCCGCACTGATTACTTAACAAGCTACTTGAATGTATTAAGTATCTAGTCCTCATGTTTTGAACCTCTTTATCTAGGGGGTACATTGACGATGGTCACCATAGGTAAAGTTTTTTCCTAATGAACAAGAGGGATACGGATGCATCAGTTTTGGTACCAGTCTCAATCAAATGCAGTGGATTTATATATAACCACCCTACAGCACTTTGCAATCCATTTTATTCATCCTCTGGTTAGTGCTGAATTGGACTACGTGAAGAAGTCGGCGTTATGGATTAAGTGTAATTTTGACTAATCTGGCACTTACTTAATGCCAAACTCAATTATCATCAGTCCACCTCAAGCTGAGGAGATCCGGTTAGGAGTGAGACGAGCTTTAAGTAGCACTAACGGAGGATTTATATTGTGGCTATTCTTTACATCTGTTGTGTTTCTTAGTCACATGCTAATAGAACGGTTGGATAGCTCATTAGAAACAGGCGGGTGTCTGACTGAAACAACGATACGTTAGTTTAACAGTCTGCAGGATTGCTTAAATTCATTACACTGGCGTTGGCGCTCGCCTCATCCAGAGAAATTCTGATCATTAAGTCAGTTATAAGTTTGAGCAAATGGAATACAACTAACTGCCCATTGACCCACCTGAATAATTTTATACGACGTGTACGAAAGTGCAATTCTAGCTGTCATGTTTGTCCAGTGACTGGGGCTCACATTTGAGTGAGCGGTATATTTTCTATTAAAATGCCTGCACTAACGTGTTACACAAGAAGCCTTTGAGTAACCTACGAAATTTTTTCGGTGAACCCTGAATAAGCACCCGAAATGTACTGAAATTTCTGCGGCAGTTTGACGGTGGAATATTTAACGCATAATTCTGTAACACACAGCCTGAGGACGAAAGTATCATTGGGTAGATAACTGCCGCAAACCACTAGCTGAAGGAAAAAAGCCTGAGTTTGTGTCCAATACAGACTACAGTGTTTTATTCAATCATCTACTCTCATGCAAGGGGCAATCAGCTTCACACCAACTTTTGAAATATTTATTTTTGATGATTGAATAAAATTATATTATAGCCATCATGGGAAATTTGTGTAAACTTGAAGTTTCCTACTTTTATATGGTGGTTATCACTACACGCGTATATCGCTAACAAAAAAAGCTGTGGTCGTTCTAGAGTGCACAGCGTGCGGAATAATGCCGGTGTCATATGGCCCAATCATCTTTTTGCCTTCAACTATCGGTCATTTGCAGCACCCCCATCATAATGGAGTCTTTCTCTGATAGAAACCAATCGCTAAGCCAGCATTGCAATTGGAATTGATGTATATAAATTTTGTAAAAGTTTCTGTCACACTCGAGCGGAGGAATGGGGTTTGACTACCGCGTGGCGCTCCTGTTATCTATACTATGTATTGTCATAGGTAAGTAAGAGCTGCACTAACGCTCGATTTGTACTTTGTATTACGCATCATTTTAGCTGGATCGAAACAGTATGAATTAGCATGGATTCATGCAGTAAACGAATTTTACAACGCCCCTTAAGCTATCAGTATCTGTTTTTTTTGAAGCAACTAATAACCAGTAAATAGGAACGCAACTGAACACCATTTGCATGGATGCTTTAGCCTTAGTAGACCAGTTGAAACTGCGTTGATTTGATGGAATTAAGGAAGCCGTTTTGTGATGTCTAGGGGAAACGTAAAAAGTCAAAACCGTTGGACATTTTGCAGAACAGATGATCAAATTCATGGTCAAAAATTTACTTTCACGTAAATCGTCATAAATTTGCCAACTGATATTCGTTTTTCTGCCAATCTGTCGACAATTTTATCTGAGACTAACTCTGATGCTGTATTTATTCACAAATAAATTATTGAGGTGCTGATTGCTGTCGTCGAACCACAAATTTTGATACAGCCTGTATTTAAATTGTTATTTTTAGAACAAATAATTGGTAAGTTGCGGTAGTTCACACACCAGCCGGTGGCTTTATAACAGACGGACATCATTATATGGGCACTAACTTCATTTTTATACAATGATGTTGGCGCGCCTCCAAAAAACTAGCGACTGCAAGTGCTAAAAATGGTTACTTAGTGATTTTCAATCCCATGTAACTGTAAATAGAAGATACCGGTAATTGTTATGTTATATAGTATTTTGGTACTTTGTATTTAAATGGTCGGCTTGGTTGACATAACGACACTGTTTACGCTGTGCTATTAGACAAAAACTGTGATGTACGTGGTACAAGACAGAAATAATACTGGGGAAACAAAATCCTTGAATAAATAGAGTCATGGTTTTATTTAAATAGGCCAAAATTCTTTTGTCGAAGTTTGATTTGATCCGAAAGTTTGGTATAAAAATACAACGCACTGGTCACAGAAACAAATGGACCCGTGTTTGATTACATCGATGATGCCCACAATTGTGAATCGTTAGGTTTCGCAATATGAATGTACGCAGACTGTGGAGCCACTTGTATGTTTTTGAAAGTTTTAGCCGCTGTTTTATTGCTTCCGAATTTTGGACAGAACGTCTTATTGGTTGCATGCCACACATTGCTAATGGACAATTTACTAGAAAGGACCTTGAGTTGCTACATCGGGCTAGATAGCGTTTCCGAGTCACCCACATCCCGCAATCCAATGTGGATTATTGATGGTAAAATTTGGAGTACATATGATATAGTGCACGGAGAAACAGTGGAATCTGGTTACTTCCATGATAGAAGGTTTTGCATAAACTATTGCCATCATAAGCGCAAAATATGACCGCCTATAAGTGAAGTTTAACTGTATTTATTTGTTCAATGAATTATTCTAGGAGAATTTTTGCTTGATTCCACCTCGCACTGGACCACAAATTTTGCCTTTCTGCTATGCAGCTAGCACGTCATTACAAGTTTTTGAGCAGTCTGCTCCCAATTTATATAAAAAGTCTAAAGCTGTTTTCTACCTACCTAATTCTGTTTCGCGTAATGTAGGCTGCTGCTCTGCTTCAAGCTCTAATCAGGGAGAATACACGACCTCCGTTAGCAGTAATATAACACTCACACTCATTTTCTTCTATCCAGCTCAGGATGGTAAGAAACCTTTATTGGGTAGCCTTTGGCAAAAGTGCTCATAAACCATAGAATGAACTGCCACAAACCTGCGCGTAAAACAGCCGTAACAGTTCATTAACCTGTCTATGTTTTGCTGATCTTAGGGCTATCATGCAGGACACTTGAAATGTCGAGCAAGAAGAAATACTTTCACCATTTTATTTCATTTCCTTGGGATTCTTGGCATATGGCGTCTGATTTCACTCGTCTGTGATTTATTTGGTTGAATTACACTACGCCATTATCTTGAAAACCAATTTGTAATAATATTTATGAAAACTCTGTAATCATATGGGTTTAGAGTGGGTGGTATCTGTTCATCAATCATGGCGCGTATCAACATACAACAGCTGACAGCAGTTGATTATTCTTTTGAAAAGAAGCAACCACTGCTCAAAAAATGGAAGGACCGGAAAAATACTTATAACGAAAACGAAAAATAAAGATTAGGAGAACCCATACGTAGAAATATCTACACCAGAGAAGCCTTGCTATATTTTCGTTTACTTGGAAACCAAACAGCGTATGTCAGGAAACTAGCATTCCACGTTACAGCGGCTGAATGGCTGTTCATTTTCCAAACATAGATCAAATGCTCGAGATTTAAGACCTATATCAGGAACGTCTATTAGTTAGCACTTGTAGCCTCAAATCAACCAGCTAACTCGTCAATCCACATTGAATTTTACCCTATACCCTGATTATATTCGCGTTGTAATAAAGAGATTTCATGCGAAATCTGGGAGTTTTGAACGGATTCATCAAACTATGGTCCATACCCTGTAAAGTATTAGTTTTTTGTAATTCATTGTGAGGCTAAGTAAACTAGGCTTTGTTTTCCAATTCAGTGGCATTAGTGGAAGCGCAAACCGTTGTAAAATCAAGTGGTTAATTAAAAGACATTATATAAAATCAGCTTATTATTTTTTAACGCTATCTTTTACCGCTGTGAGAACTTTCAATTCGAAGTGATGAAAATATTTTAGAACTTTGTTTCAATATTAAGCTACTGGTTAATGTTCAGTGTTTTATCCTAAAATTGTTCTAGTTATATACATATATATATATAGATATATGTATATATATATATATATGATTTTCGTGTGGCACTCCCATTATATGTACTATGAATTGTCATAGGTACGTAGCAGTACTATTGCGCCAACGCTTGATTTTTATTTTATGGTATCCATTATTATCTTCGGATAGCAACAATAAGAATTAGCATTGCAACTTGCAATAAACGTTTCCTACAACACGCCCAAAACATTCAATGTCTGCACTTGCAGTTTAAAAAACTATCAACTTGTCTCTGAAACCGCAGCTCAAATCCGAACGCGCATATTTGTAGCAGCTTTGGTAAACAATTTGAAGACGTGTTTATTTTTCTGAAACTGAGCAGAACGTTCGGTGTTACGCTTACATAAAACATAAGAGTTGAATAGGTGTGCGAATTGTAGATCAACTTCACAATTAAACGCTCATTAGTGTGTAAGTCTTCAAACACCTGCCAACTGATATTTTTTTCTTGGCATTATGTCGACAATATACTCCGTGAATAATTCTTGTGTACATAAATTATCAATGTGTTGATGGCTGCGGTCGCAATCTCAAAATTCGGCAAGCCCGTATTTAAATTATCCTGGTTTTAGAGGAAGCAAGTGGTAAGCCATCGTAATTTGCACACCAGGTTATTGTTTTTATAACCGAATGGCTTTTTGACATGACTGCTCATTGCTTTTTAATATTATCTTAACGCAACGGCCGGAATAGCTAAAGAAGTTTGCATAAACTCCACTAATTGGTTTCTGATATCTCTTTTTGGAAATATAAGATGCTGACAACTGTCATGTTATATTGTTTTCTAGTACTGCACTTGGTTGCCTTGTTTGTTTCCATGACTGATATAACGACCGACGTTACGTAGTTTTTATATGAAAATAAAACGCGACATACCTGGTACAAAATGAAAATGCTAATGTGAAAAAAAGTCCCCGAATATACTAAGTCAGAGTTCAATTTGAATAGGCCAAAAGTTCTTTTGTCAAAATTTGATCAGCTCCAAAATGGTTGGTGAAGTAAAGTTACAAACGTTGGTCAGAAAATGCAACGTTAGGTGCATTGGTCAAAGGGAAATGGAAGCGTCTTTTCTTACATCGCTGCTGATGCTCACAAAGGTGAGTAATTAAATTTTGCAAAGTTTGATGAGTGTGTACAAATGGCACGACTACTTGCGTCTGTCAAAGTATTGTAATTTGGGATTGCAGGAAGAGCGCCCTAACGATGGAATTCCACGCATAGCTCATGTGCTAACTACTTCAAAAGATCTCGAGTTGCTACATTGGGCTAGATGGCATTTCCGAGTCATCCACAACCCGTAATCCAATATGGATTGTGGTTTGCAAAATTTGGGATGCACATGATATCATAAACGAAATGATACCTGTATTTTCTTACCTGCCTAATACGACGTATTGTAGGAACTTCTTCGTCATTATAATAACCCACCAAATTCTGCCAAATATGGTGTAGATTGCTGCTCTACTGCTATTTCCAATAACGCGACATCCATTAACAGTAGAATACCATGCACATTTGTTTCATCCTATCCAGTCCAAGATGGCAAGAAAAAATTATGAGGAGGAGAAGCATTAGTGAACCGTCGTTTGCTTTAAGACTGAGCAGCGGTTGTGTCAGAAGGGGCGCAACAACCATTTGCATTCCACGTCACAGTGGCCTAAAGTTTGCTCAATTTCTAAACACAGGAAACATGATTGAGATTTTAACACTGGTATTAGAGATCTCTATTAATTGTCACTTGCGTGCCACATCAACCAGCTATTAAATATAGGCGTTGAATACAACAGCGTTCCAATCCAATCCAAGAATGCAGCACACGTACCTGCAAGCACTTTGGTCAATAAGAATTTTAGGACAAAAAATAGCAGTCGAGCTTAAAGGACGTTACGAAATACGTAGGTACACATACAAGTTTAATAGGACAACAAGCACAAACCTAAAATCATTTTTTCGACAGAAACCAATGGACGGTCATAGTATCAATGGAATATGAAGAATTCGATCAATGAAGATTGCATTTGGCAAGGCTACCGGGTGGTAACCGCGGTGCCTTTAAGCGTGGTTTTGAAAAATCCGGGATTTTTGTATCCAGGCATCAAACTAGAGTCCATAACCAATAAACCAGTACTTCGTTTGTAATCTGTTGTGGGGCCAATTAAATTAAGTTTTTTATTCTAATGAAGTGGAATAAGTGAGATTACTAGTTATTGTGAAGACGAGCGGTCAGTGAAAAGTGTGTATATAATACATCTCTATTAGTCTTTTGCGCTACCTTCTGCCATTGTGAGAACTCTCCAGTCAAAGGTTTTAAAATCAGCTTTAGGACTTTGTGGTTCCTCATGGACGTACTTAGAAATGATTGTAAGCTATCGTTATTTTGTTAAATACTTTCGTCTTAGCTTTTTAATTTTTAATGTTTCAACTTAAATTTGAGATAAATACAAAGCATGTGGTAATTATATAGATCCCTATATACGCAGGGTAACTCTACATGCATTGAAAGTGAAAGTGTGCATAAAGCCTCAACCCCAAACAGCTTGTGCGCCATATTGCCTGGTAGCAGCCTTAAAACCGGTTGAGATTGAACAAAACGGGCAGACATTGTGGTATGCAAATTTAACTTGAGAGCAAACAATCCATTGCTTGGATAGTCCGATAACTTATAACGTGTCAATGGCAATCGCGAATATTATAGAAAACACGAATTATGAAGACTAACACACTTGTAAATCTAGCTCCTAAAGCCATGTAATAACCCCTAGGTAACAATTAGTTTCATGTTGTAATAGTACACCGGAGGTGCAGTGAATTAAACATTCAAAATGGATGGTGCATTTGCTGGATCCAACATCCGCTCAGAGCAGATTAATCCTATGACCTAATAGGCTCTAACGACTGCTGCAATAAGAACAAGGCAAATTGTTCCAAACTAGCTTACTTTCTACAGTGCCTGCTAGCAGGGGTAAAAATTGTTGCTTTTGAGCAGGATAGACGGACAAAATGGTTTGTAAATCTTATGAAATGGCAAAAATCCATTGCTCGGATAGCCAGATAAATTACAACATGACACGATCAATCGCGAATATAAAAGAACGAGGGCTAACACAGGTACAAATCATGCTCTGTAAGTTACGTACTAAGCTTTCAGTTAACACTCAGTTTCATGTTGTAATATCATATAGGATTAGGGTGAATAAAATATTCAAAATGAATGTTGCATGTGCTGAAATTGACCTCTGCGCGAGAAGATTATTCCTACTACATTTTAAGCCGCAACGCTAAGTGCACTAAGGAACACGCAAATTGTTCAACAATGGTTGGTTTTCCATAATATGGTTTCCTTGACAGGTCATATATGTGCAGTTTATTGAGCCGAATAAACTATCACGTTACAACAGTCTTCGGCTACATGCCTATTATTAGGAAAGCACTGAACATCAAATGTTTCTCCGTCTTTATATAGAAAATGAGGAGATGACACCGGTGACGGCTAGTCCTCCAGGTGGGTTGTCAATCAGAAATTATTCGTCACATATTTCCACGCGTTGAACGAGGGCGTAACACAAAATGGAACCTTGATTTTAAGTAATGTAAACGGCTGAGCTATTTAGCAGGTCTGTAATCCAAAGCCATTTTTAACAGTAGCAGATTGAAGAACAGCAGTCAGGTGGGTCAGATTCGGCCAAAATATTCAACCGATAACCGCGTACTTATATGCCATACTGGAAGATAAATGTAGAGTAATGAAAACATTGAATATGTTCCATTAGGTTGTTTTCACACCAAAATATTAAAAAATGAAGACATGGTACAGCGTTTGTAATAAGCTAAAAAGTTTTCGGTTGGCGGCTTGTCAGATTTTCACTTCAAGTACTCTAAATTATGCGTTCTTATTCTGGAGAAGTTTTCCTAAGGATTTTGTCTCAAACTCCAACGTTTCTCCCATAAATACTTTGATGATTACCGGACAGGTGAAGGAAACCAAATAGAAACACTGAAATGCTCATTAAAGATATTTCTCGGACTAGCATGTTGAAATAATCAAGATGGTCTTGCGGTTATGGAGACTACTTCTGGCCGGAAAAATATTATGCACAAACATAAGAGTTCAAAAGTCCTATTTGTGAAACACGTTATCATCATTCGAAAGACAAAATCCAAATCTATCTTATGTTATGTACTCACTTTGATATTTTAATTAATGACTATCTAATATTAAGGAAAAACGGATGCAGCAACTCAGGAAACATCTACTAATTCATGCTTTCAGGTATTGCACTGAAATGGATAAACGGTTCTGAGTGCCTTCCAATGAATTGTATGTAATCAAATAATGAAATCAATGTTTGCAGCATGATAGAAGGTAGGGTACACAAATGAATTTAGTGGACAGCAAGCAATTTATCACACGTAGTCAGCGTGCAAGTATCACCCGTATATTTTGAAAGCAATGTGAAGACGTCTGCAACCTTTAAAAAGCCCCTTAAGTTTACGCTAATCAAAGGGCGTTTTATGCTCTGCTAGCGCCATAATGTTGATCTTCGCACCTGTTGAAGGGAAAAGTGGATGGGAGCATCCCAAAGAAAATAATCGAGGGCGCGTTTTGCCGCGGGTTGAAGATTCAGTATTCATATAATGGATTTGAGATTTTATGTCGAAGGTATACAACGTACACCAATAGCGAGATCGCAAAATGTCACAATGTATGGTAAAATACAGAAAAATTGTAATTCGTAGACGTAACTGCGACACATTCTTTTTCTCAGCAATAATTATTTCCGTTAAACTCCTTATGTTTATAGCGAATTTTAACATTATTCATATAAATTTGCTTCAGATGAAAGCAATGAAAATAGGTTATTTATTTGTGTGCTTTATTTTCTTGTAAATACACTTTCTGATGAGTTCATGATACCGAGGTATTTCGTCTGCTTGATTAAATATCTGCTTTTTCTTTCAAAACAGATTCTTCCAGAGAGATCTCGGATGGTAGGCCAGGTATGTTCCGAAAAAAAGAATTAAAGTCCCAGATAGTTTGCACTATTTTTGCATTCAGCGCTAAGGTAACAGCGACGTGTTGCTTACTTGTTACATATTTATGATACTTGCACGCTGTTATGTAAAGGGAGACGTATCTTTGTAAATCTTAGATATACTAAGTATCC
This sequence comes from Opisthorchis felineus, assembly GCA_004794785.1. Taxonomy (NCBI): domain Eukaryota; kingdom Metazoa; phylum Platyhelminthes; class Trematoda; order Opisthorchiida; family Opisthorchiidae; genus Opisthorchis; species Opisthorchis felineus. Next base: position 460,419 of record SJOL01007812.1, on the reverse strand, counting down.
ATTAAACTTGGCACGTGGGACGTCCGGAGGTAATTAGCTGTTCAGCAGTTATTTTCAAGCAGGTGCTGTACAGCGTGACAGTCACATCCCATTCTATTTCCTACCAAGTCACAAGTAGGACGTTCTTATCGTGCAGTGTACATTGCGGCCTTCGAACTTTACGGAGAAATTTGCGGCTTATAAGATGTTTTCACAAATAACGTATGTTGCATTTAACGTAAATGCGGCTGGTTGGGTTAATCTTAAACAAGTCTGAAATTATGATGAACTAACGCATTGTAACCGCATTTAAAATTCAAGTTCCCCCATTGTGTCGTTTTGCCTTACTTCACTTAACTGTTGATTTTTGAATATGCTTGTCTGCCCAGTTTCTAACACCCACATTATTATTCAATAAGGATCTTCAGCACTTTAAATGCAATGGAAGGCAATATGTTCGCTTCAAGGCAACCAAAAAAGAGCAATGATATCAACGAACTTTAAGTGACTTTCGGAAGGAAGAACAGGTTATTGAAAAGTGGGAACTATCTCTGTTGAAAGAATATTTGCGAACCCATTTCGATATCCCATGCATAATTATCCGAACCACTTTTTTCAGTTAATCTGAAGTAGATGTGAGTAAACACATAGTGTTGGTGTTTTGCTGAATGTAAAAATAAATGCGTCAATATATTCTGTCTCTTTTGCCAGTTGACGTTTCCTCAGGCAAGAAGAGGAAGAAGGGTGAGAATTTCAAGCTGGAAACATTAATATCTCCGCCAATTCGAAGGATGTGTGCTTGATGATAATCAGACCAAGAGTTTGAGGCAAATGTTTAAAGGCCTAATAAGTGAGCTGTCGAGCTAATTTTTGAAGCGATCAGGAGCTTATATCGAAGGAATAGGGTTTTTTAATGAGGCTGCTATGTTTTACTCTCAAATCAGTACACAGTCACAATAAAAGAACACCATGTCTCACCCTTGGCTCTGATGCAGTGTAACGACAAAAGCGTATTTGGTTTCACTTTACTTAATCTCCAGTATTTGGACAACAAGTTATTGGTGTTACGTAGCAAGTGGCGAATCTCTGGAAATTCTTAAATTTAAAACGACTTAGTATGGCCACCGCGTCAACGGGAGAATGTTGGGGATCTAAATGAATAAACTGACATCTCGTACGAACGCACCATCAAACCAAAATGTTTAGTAATCTGCCTACAATTTTTTTTGCATAAAACCCCCATGGGTCTTGAACAGTCTCCGTAAAGCCAATTGCAGTCCCAGGCATGATTTGATAACTTTGACTCCGTGCATGACAGCAAGAGAGTGGCGTCTTTAAGTTATGAAATTGTGGGCCTTGTTTTTGGCAGGTTTTTTGAATATGTTCTCCAGTCCGACATTGTGCATGTTGATACTGAATCAGCGTTTTCTCGTTTATTCAAACCCTACATAAGTTACAATTTACGTCGCCTTATGTGCCATTCCATGGGCAATATCCAACTTTCATGACCGAAATATTACCTCCATTCTACTGCACAGCATGAGCAAACGTGAAAAACCTTGACGATATTGTCAGAAATTGTTGCTGTACTTGAAGGACCAAATCACAACTTCAGATATGAAGGTGCGCAATAGACAAAATTAAGGGCTGAGGAAAGTCAACGATGTGAAGTTTGGTGCATGAAATCTGGCTAATAATGACTATGTGCAGAGAAGCTGCATTAACGCTAGGTCTTTTAACATGCTCTAGCCCTAAATAGTGGTGCACCAGTGTTCTCCGTTTCCGGTTGGAAACCTGCATGGGAGATCGTCAAGGCTGATATATTTTAGGAAAGCATCCTATCAAGAAACACTGAATTCCAATCGTCATGCGGAATATGCCCTTATGAGCAGCAAACTTAGTTTATCCAACAACGGGTAAAAGTTGCTGTTCTGGGATTGCCTTATTAGGAATGATCAAAATTTATGCACTGAGTTTTAAACAAATATTTTAAGCAATCTTATTGGATTTGGGCCTCACAATCAATGCTTGAACATTTGTAACATAACCAGACTTACATGTACGCGAGAACGTTTGTAGCTGGACAACTTGACACTCCTCACAGGGCCAACAGCAAAATACATCGGAATGGGCGTTATTGTGCCTGGACAGGTAAGCTACTCAAGGGAAATACCCACACCGTGACCAAAGCTGTGGTTTCGAAAATAAAAGCTTGGGGGTCCCAACATTTGGTACTGCTTATCATTTCGGTCCACTTGACGACAGATATATCTTGCTGAACCATTCTGCACTTGAATTTACTAAGGCGTACCAAACACTTTCATTCACAAATAACGTAAGGTGTATTGCGGGGACTTTTTTAATTTGTTGGCCAAATATTCATTACAAAATCTTAAAGTGTGTATCTCAGCGTTTCTCATATAAGAAAAAGCTAAGATTTTCGCCTTATGCGACAAATTTTGATGATGTCAACCTCAATGCTGTCTTTAGGATCTCAAACCCAGCACTCAGGTTAGCGCAAAACAAACTCCTTGCTCAAGCATCCAGCTTCACGGGCGATTACGTCTTTCCTCTAGGCTCCACCCGTTGGACGGAGACCCGGATAGTTTCATGGTTGCAAATGTATTTGTGTGAGTATAAATAAGTCAATTTATCCTGCCTGATATAGTAACATGCATGTTGTCGGTTTGCTTCACAGTTAAATGGTAGGTTAAGCGTCCGGAGGCATACTTTGCAGAAGTGTGCATTTCAGCTTTTGCCGGAAAAAACTAAACAACATTTGCGATTGAGATGAAAATGCTGCGCCAACTATACGAAAGCGTCAACATTGTCGTCCGATGATCTTGTTTAATAGCGCTCAGTATAAGCTCTTCATTTTCGGTTTCAGAATGCTTACATTCAAAGAACTACACAACATGACACGACAAACAACATAGGCAATATAGTTTTGCCGCTACACAGCTTTAATAAGATCATTTGCAGCCGAACGTGAAGTCACGGCAAACGCAAAGATGAAAATTTTCAGATCTCCGAACAGCGCCTGCTTGCCTATGTGGTTGAATGTATGCGACGGAACAAAGTAAATGACACTCATTTGCAGGTACTTGACTGGCATAAGTTAGCTTGGAGGGGCATCCGGTGGGTCGGTTGGTTAGCATGAATGAAAGACAGAGAGTTAATGTATGGGATAAAGTATCAGAAGCTTTTTAGGTGCGTGATTAGAAAATTCTTCCTGTAGGATTTTTGGGCAGATAATAAACGGTATTCGAATGATAGCATCAGTTTAAAATTTCAAAACTAAAAATACAAAATGCGTTTACGAATTTCGTTTCAATGATGCGCATAATGTAGGTACATTTCAATGCATATGAGTAACGGCCAATTCCATTTTGACCAGCAGCAGTGATGGAGTCTCTGAAGTGATGCGCCGAATCAATCATGCAAACACAGTGATTGACTGAATTTGATTTTGCAAACACACTCTCTGTACGAGTGCACGCATAAAAATAGTGACTGTGAACGCACATTCAGAGATTCATTGCGTGCAATGATGTTACACAGACTCCTATGGCCTTAAAACAAACACCGGTTTATCTTTTTGCTAACAAATAGGACTGTGTGTCTCCTTACTTTCGTCCGGACCAATCACAGGCTGTATTTTCTGAAAATGTCAGCAAGTCTCACTAATTAACACAGCAATAATTCCGGCAGTAATCCACGTTCAGAAATGTTGTTTCCACAAAAATTTTAGTGTACGGCGGTAATTTATTAGAAAAGGAAACCGACTGCCTCCGATTCTAGTTGTTGGCTTTACCGTGTCCAAGCCCGCTTTCCATGGTTGATTTTTGCGGCTTAGGGGCATGTCATGTCTCATGGATTTTATACTGACTTTGGGGTTGCTTTCCTGTCTTGTCTTCCATGTCTTCCAGCTTTGAGGTTTTATATTAAATCTTGCCAAAAGTCATCTTCAAAAATTATTTTGGAGTCACCGGTGATGACGGTTATTCCTCTGTTCACCATACAAACTCTGTTCTTAAATGGTTCCTGGTTAACTTACTATAAGCCGCCTGATTTAAAGAGGTGTCTTCACAAAGCAACGCCTTAAAATTCTTCAACTTCCAGTAAACAAATGACTTTGCTTGAAATTTCCCGTGACATTCTTTTCTCAGGAAAAGAAACCAGCCATATACGTAAAACCAAGGTCATGCTGCAGTATTCAACCAAATACACGGCGACGGTCGAATACATCTTGATGTTCCAAAAATCCTGGAAAATGATTCGATCTCTCTTGTGCTTGCGTCAGCTTGGCCACTACTTTTTGTCACCACTGACGTTTTGTCAAGACAGTTGGTCTCTCTATGACAATATTCCTTGCCAGCTAGCTAAAGCTTTTTTGTGTTGGGCTTCCTATAGAAGCTTTTTGGGGTTGCCGGAACAAGGGGCCGTCTCAACAACCTCCGCAGTCAGCCGGTTCATCTTCGCCTTAGAATGCTTCGAACAGAAATACAAGCACTATCACATCGCGCAGCAGCAGCGTGTATCACTAAAATAACCGCAACTGAACAAGTATTCGGAGGGCGTTCATGTGTTAGCGGTAATCCACACAGTGGTGGATTGCTCGAAGGTGATCATGGTCCTATTAAAGAAAGTCAACCGTAAATTGTTGCTGCAAAAATTTGAACTTCAAATAGTTAGGTATGTTTACACTTAAGCATTTGCTACAACAGTGAAATGATTTATGAGCTTGATGTGCTCTGAATGGCCGACGTACATCAGTTGCGTGGGCGATAAGCCACAGAATAACAACAAATGTTCGGATACTCACTGCACACAACTTTCAGCCACAGTTATTTTTTGGGTTGGAGGTCAATTTTCCCAAAATCATGCATTTTTATCGTTCATGGCTAGTCGTTAGAGTAATGAAGGTGCATACTCTACCGCCAGCCGATCTCACAAAAGAGCGGTATTGATAGTTTCAAATACGCAAAAACGCAGTCGCCTGTTTAGACCATCCCCTGGTTTTCAAAATGATTCTGCAGTCAACGACACAAATTCACTAAATTTCAACTTTGAACAACTCTCGTTTTTACGCAGAATAGCCAATTGGTCGGACTGGTGTTGTACGGATTATTTTCCAGTCAACCTAGCTCAAAGTGTAACTGTAACCCGTCAGCTTAGGCGTAATAACTGTCCCAGTATTTAAGTAATATTTTCCTAATGTGCACTGGCAAAAACCTTCTTCAAAAGCCGATATATGTTATTTTATTTTCGTAGAAATATAATTCCAAGCATGTTAACTGATACAAAATATTTTATTCCTGACAATTTTCCTTAGCAAAAAAAAGGAGGAGTAAGGAAGAATCTAGCTGTTCAAAATGTTTTTTAGTAGATGCGCTTTCTAAAATCAACTCGACCCTGCTTTTATGACGTCAGAAGGCTTTGATAATGTACCAGTTATTTATATACTGCCATACATCTTGCAATCGCGCATGGTTTAGGAAAAATGGGAAAAAATCCTCCGATTATTTGCAAATGACAAAAATGATTTTACAAAATGCAATTTCATACATTTGGCGGCGAAAATAAAATAATGGTTAAAAATTCACGCATTTGCCTACAACAGTTACTTAGTAGAAGCATACCTTTGCTAAATAACGATAAATGTTCATTTACCATAATTGTTTTTGTGAATATTGTATGCTTTATAAAGGCAAAAGCATTTCAAAACTTGCTGATTTAAGCGTTCCGTCATTCATCCAACGCTGTTTTTGTACCTAAAATTGTAACAAAAGTGAAAGTCCAGTATGAAGGGAGTCGAGTGAAAAGGTGTTTGAGTATTCTCAAACAAACCCTTCGGTCTAGATTATGTGGCATAACCGCGGTAAAGCAATGGACAGTAACTATCATGCATTTTCACTTTAAATACAAAATCGTACAAGACCTAGTTGAAAAAACGTTTTCTCCTGCTCGGCCTAGCTACCCTGTCAGGCGAAAGAAAGGGAGCTAAAGAAAAATTCTGTCAACAAAATATTTTTGTTTAATTTGTAATACATCATTTTGTGCCACTTGATGCAGCAGGCATAGCACCTCTCTTAAAAGTAAACGTTCGGTAGAACGCACTGTCTTCAAAGCAAAATTAGTGACATGATCTATTCAATCACAGTGATTTGGGACTCCTAGATAACTTAATGATAAATAGAGCATATCGTTTTTATCAGTGAAGCGCTAGATTTTGTTATCGTTATACAATTGTGGTAGACAGCACGTAAGATTATTCTTTGCTCCACATTCTTGCAGGTGGCATTCTGCTCTGTACACGCCAAGTGTGAAGGATTAACACGAATCAGTCAACAAGGCTGCGCTCTAATAAACCAAAAGTTATATAGTTTTGGGAGGCATCTGCACTGTTACGAACTAATTTGCATTACCACAAGACTAAGTCTGTTATACATCGGCGGCTTTAAAAAAAAAGATAACTTCCTGAAATTTATTTTATGCCGATTATTGCGAGGAAAGCCGTTTTCTTCTTATACACTTAACGATTTTCAGTAAATTAAATGACACTGTATGCCGGAGGAGTTTTTGCGTGAAAAATATGATTTTATCTTTGACCACCGCAAATTCCACACTTCCAGACTCTTGTGCTCTAGAAGAGCTTAGATTCATCTGGTGGATTGCTTAATGTAATTTGTTTGAAGATACAACATTAAAGAGCTGCTCGTCAGAGAGTAAAATTTCCATCCTTAAATGATATAACATATTAAGCAGGCAGTCTGAAATAATAGACCATTAGGCTTCCTGAGTATGGAGGTTCTCGATATCTTTAGGTTTAGGTCGATTGCTTGCAATTAGCTGCAGTTGTGTTGTAGCGGCGGTCTGCGCAGAGTTAGATTTTTTAAATTTTGTTAATGCCTTTATCGAACAACAATAATCAAAATGTGTTGCTTTATGACGCACAACGCTACAAGCCATCAAGTGTGACGTGCATCTTGGCAAGCAAGGAAGAGTGTCCTGTATTTCAGTAAGCATTCCAAAGTTTTTGAATGAAGTACTTTCCGGATTCCTTTTCGCACACACGCAGAAAATATGGAGAGATTGTGTTTTAAAGACGATGCTGTCGAATACACATTCAACAATGGGTTTTTACTTAAATTTAAGCGCAAAATTCTGCTCCTCTTTTAAAGGAGTTTTATAACCCTCTGATACGCTCCTGGCATTAATTACTTTTCTGGAAAATAACAAGCAAAACTTGATTTTCCGGTCACGACGAGTTTGAAAATATTTGTGACGTTATTCGGTGTTTTCAAATAATGTAAGGAGAAATCGGACTTCTATGGAGATCACATAGGTTTAAAACAAATTACACATTTGTGCTTGACAATAGTGTAAACTAAAGCTGAAAAATAAGTCTTTGGATAAAAAAGTGTGTGCTCGAATATTACCTGTACCACGCGGACTGAGTGATTGTAACGTACAGTTACATGGAAGCCATGTTTTTTTTACTTATGAGCCTGAGACCAGGAAAGTGATAGGTTGGAGTACTCCTTTGGAAAGCCCCCCAATCCATTATGTTTTGATGGAGTAAGAAGATCACATTTTCGATTTTGCGCTTTGGAAGGAAGATCACGTAAGTGATACCCTGACCCCTCAAACGTTGTTGTGTCTAGGTACTGTTCCATGTATTGATATCTATCCGTCCAACAATGCCTATCGGATAATTTTGTCAATTTTTTCTCAGATTCCAAGCAGTAAGTTCTGCGTTCCGCTGAATTTGCTGGGATCACTCTTGATCTAGTCAGCGAAACTAGCATGTAGTTCATAAAGCTCTACATGACCTGCGTAAAGGCAAGGTGATTGCGGCGTAGACAACAACATATTTGGTAATTATTCGTTACACTTACCTACCAAACATTTTTTGGCACGTGCACTTTGTCTAATTTGCGCCTAAGACGGGCGGTTACCTCATTATATAGCGCTGCCAGGGATAATCATAATTATTTGCATTTCAACTACTTGGATTAGTCCAAAAAATGCAGTGTTCTGGAGCAATATTCTAAACACCTAATTCCGACGCAAATGCTGATAACTTACCTTTTCACCTCCTAGAAAATGCATGTGTCCTGACTCAGGTCGTTCATGTGCCAGATGTAGGGCGTTCAAAATCAGTGTTCAGTTAAAATATTTTTGCTCAAGATTGATGTGCATACATAGCTAGAAATGATGAGCAAATGCAATGTTCACACTCTTTGGCTGGTCCGTCCACGTGTATTACGTTTGGCAAAATTATACAGTGGCTATATGTTTTGTTTGCCCAACGGTGCCTATGAGGCCAATGTTTGTTCCCGGGCTGAAGGTGACCAGTTATCATGGCTCAAATAAATGTCTTCGTCGGAATAAGCAGGCAAAAACCATCTGCCCGGTATTACCTTAGTAACTTAAACAAAATTTGAAGGAATCGAGACGTTTTTCAGAGTTGGACATCGTTTTACATGTCGTGGACACGCATTGCGCAATATTTAAACAGGAAGCAGCGTATGTATACGTACTAAATTGACTTAAAACTTGTAGTTGAAGTTGAATCGCAAGTATAAACTCACGGACTTGGGTCACCTATGTAACATACATGTATAAATATCAACATAAATTCTTCTACACGCATGCTCCAATTTCTAAATTATTTTTATATTAAAGTTGCCCGGTGATCAACTATAGATCGGAGATAACGGATGATTAGTTTTCCACAAGGACATTTTGATTTATTTACGAAGCTCCTATGAAATTAAAGCTTCGAAAGAAAGCAATCCAGCGAGACAATCAGGTAGCTATCAACCATGCATAAAGGATGGATACATGAAACTGGCACGTCTGTTACGGGAATATATTCTGTTGTTGTTGTGGACCTCCACGAAGTGCTGAAAAGCTTGTCTTGTTATGTGTTAGATTTCGCAAGATGCATACTGACCGAGATTTCATACTTCAACTTAAGTCTGTTGTTTCTTTAAGACCGCTCAAAACTATTCTGTCGGTGGTACATTTATTCGCTTTGTTTCCTACCGTTTGTTAGGTAAACCTAAAAAAGTTGAAATACATGTATTACGGTTTTGGTGAACTCCAAAAAACTTAATGGTTCATTGTCACAATCATCTGAATGACTCCTTTTAGTTCTTCTCCAACAAAACCCACTACTGTCATTTTGAACAAAAAATTGTAGTTGGGGATCAGGGAATCTGCGTATCTCGTACAAAGTTCCTGTGAATGAAACGGAAATTCTCCAAAGCCATTTGTAGAAGAATGAAGCGTTGCGAGTGTAATAATATACGCAGCACTTATTCAAATGAGTGGGACACAGGAAGTTAACGCTTATGTACAAATGACAGGCAGCTCACAATATAGTTCCGCGCCTGTAAATTACACTGAATGATTTAGAAAATTAAATTCCCACAACCTCTGACTTCAAATGCCATATTCACCATTTGGGTATTGATGAAGCATTTCAAAGTACGGGACGTATAGTGATAACGAAAGAAAGTAGTATATCTCAAAATGTCTGCAATATTTCATCAAGCTGAAAGGTGAAGTGTTCTTTGGGTGCGGAATACGGCTCAGTCATATCAGGAAACGCTAATTGGTGGTCTGTTTAAGAAAAAGAATCCGCAGCATACAATAAAGCTCCTGAAAAGGCAACGTCAAAATGGTTGAAATAATTCAATTTTACGCAACTTTGTGAAATTATGTTTCATACTACACATGAATCACACGCACCCGTCGTTTCAACAAGTTGGACCACCATAATACTTTGCATTCTCAAAAATACACAGCATGTTATGCGTACAAGTGATGATGTTTGGTGTAATTGCCTGGCGCGGTTTCACGGAGCAAAAAAATCTTTTGCAAAATTATAGATAGCGCGATCATCGTGGGTACCTAAATGATTTTAATTTTTGTCGTAATCTAAGAATAACTCCCCTTCAACCTTTCTCGCCATTGAAGTTATACTGCTCTTTTTAGTGTTAAAAACAGTTAAATGTTTCCTTCCAAGTCTCCAGTCTCTGTATGCGTGGTTTTTCTTTAGGATACATGGATATCCGAGCCACGCTGATACTAAAAATAGAATTATTTCTTGGGACCATTATATATACTTTTAAAATAAGGCAACAGAATTAGCCCTGAATCACTCAGCCGAAAACACCAAGGTATTTGTGTCTACATGTTGCGTTTTTAATATGAGGTATAGGTTATCCTGGAGCAAAGTACTTCAGTCAGTTGGCTAGCCTGCTTAGTAGCACCAGAGCTGGTTGCATCTTACAAGCTCCGAAGATTTTGTATATATTTTTTGTAAATATATGCATGTATTTGGGCAAAACCTACGCCTATCGATAATGAACTGTGAAAAACGCACCCACTTAGCCACTGGCTGATAAACTAGTCTACCTCAGTCCAGTTGGCTTTGTTAAACAGTACGCTGACATCCATACCCTTAATGGCCAGCTTTATGCAAGCCGGGAAGTCCAAAAATACCATGCGCGATTAAGTGTGTGGCTAAACGGTATATTTATCCGTTTCAAAGTAGTTGGTTTTGAGTCTCGTGATAGTACTGCAAAGCAGACGCTTTTCGGAGCCAATTAGATTGACACTGTCTCGTACGTAACGCCAAAACAATAGTTATTGAAACTGGCGCGGCCATCTAGGCAGACATTGTTTGCGGGTTGCTTTTGGCCTCAAACGACACCTCAAACATCGTTTTTATTTTATTTGAAAATTTTGCCTAAATTAGTGAATCAAGGCTAAAAGATTTTTTTGATTCATTTACACAGCAAACTGTCAAGGGGATGAACACGTTTCATTTCGGATATTTCAGGACTACACTTAATGGCTAATATTGACGGCATCCCTAGATATTTTTGGAGTCGCCTCTTTTAATCACATCATATATTTTAGTGAAAACCTCCTCCAGGATTGACGGGTTATGGTAGAGCGTGAAAAACAAAGGATAGGAATGATAATTTCAGATTGGCTGTAAATACTTGTGGTGCCCAATATAACGCCTAAAATGCGAAAGTTGAATTGCGGTTTGGTGTTTAACCCATTGGCTTGCAAGTAACGAACTGGGATTAATCTGTGTAGAAGGCTACATATTTTTTAATCACCTAATTTTATGATCACTCGGAATGACAAAGGCACAGTTCACTGCAGTGGCTCCCAAACGAGGTTAATATAGCCTTCAATTTATGGCCTCTAAATTTTCAAGATTCCGAGTACAAAAAAGAAGCCTCAACGCTTAAAAGGACTCGCTCACACTGCCATCATTTTTGTCCTAACATGTGCATGGGATCGTTCTGACACGGGACATGCTGATCGCAGTGGACATTAGTTTGCGTAAGAAGTCCCTACCACTGAAAATATCATTTCTCATAATTGCTGCTTGGCGGAGGTTTCTGAGACCTACACGCTAGAAAGTACAGTGCATTCTAATGGAAAATCAGCAAATTTTAACGACCAAATGTATTGCTAACAAGTACATCTTTTCATTTATTTGTTAAATTTCTCACAGGAAAATCAAAAGTTAGGCTATTTTCTGGACAGCGCTGTTAGGCTAAAGAGAATGATCATTGCAAACTGAGATTTCTGACACCTGAGTGGTGCGTTCTGGTTGTTGTGGTAAACCCTTACTGATCTTAGGCAGCCGTTGTAATTTTCTAGGTTGTGTAAATTTATTTTACTCCAAAGCGCAGCCGTCAGCAATCATTATTTGGGCTTCCTGTGGGCCAAACGAAGTGATAGCTGCTCAACAACTGTAAATTTTCTTGTTAGTGAGTGTAGCAATATTGCAGAGACAGATGTGTCCAATTGCTTTGCGGTGCCACGCGTGTAGGTAACGTATTGGTTTATCTGCTTGAAAACATGACGGGATTATGATCCTATGTAGAGAGCTTACCTACGACAAATGCAGTTCTTTCTTTGCTTATGGAAGTATCGTTGAGTATGTTATTTTTTATGCCAGCTGCATACTACTTGTTTAATCATTACGCTGCTAATATTGCTACTGGTGAGGTACAAGGAGTAGTAAATAGAGAATCGGAACACCAAACGTGTTGGTTGAAAGCAAATCTAAAATCACTGGTGGTGACTATTTGGCAGGTAGGTACATGTGTCTTATCCGTACCAAATAACGTATATCTGGAAAATCCTCAAGTTAGTTCCACGGAGCATTTCTTACACTTGATAGGGTGTTTCGGCCGAAGTTTCCCTAGAGTAGACGATGGGAATGTAAAACCGTTAAAAAGGCATCCATTTTTGGACGCCTTTACAAGATAGATAAATTCGTGAGTAACAGAATTAATTGTCATAGCATAAAAGAGTTTGCCCTTTCAAATATGAGAATAAAGCTAAGAGTTTGTGGAAAAATGATGAGTCATTAATTGAATGCTGCGCTATTTTTGTGAAGACTAAGTTTGCCGGTTGGTGATCATGTGGCTGCTGGTCCGCGTAATGAGCTTGAAAACTGACTTGTAAACGTTGCGCAATCATAGGATGACGCTTCATGAGTGCGCAGTTGAACAGCAATTCCTCTTTGCATGGATGTGTTTGTATAGTGTGTGGAGAATAACTGTTATTTGTAAAAGGCTGTGTAGTTTGGGGGCAGCTTTTTGTTTAATCAGTTGGGCCATCTGTCGTGTTTGTTGCATTGTGGTCTGCGGCATTTCGTGTGGAAATCAAAGGTTAGCTTGTGTTGGCTAGCCTGCGCCCAAGCAAAAACAGCTTGAAAATACCATTTTGGGGTCAGGTATAATTTCTGAAAGCCCTTAAAGCGAAAGAGATATGAATTAGCCATTGTCTCTAATAAAGCATGTGTGTGTGCAAACTTGAACATAGCACTTTTTTTGCACAACTTGAAAGCTCATATGAACTTGTTTGGTGTGGTCAAAAATACTAGTGTGTTTGACCATCAGGGGTTCCGGGTTTTTTGAAACTGGGACAGAATTTCCAGCGGAGGAAATTTCATAAAATAGTCATTATTGATAATTCGAACTTATGCGCAGTTATATTATCTACAAAATATCTCTACCCCGCCAGTCTAATTCCGTGCTTTGTGTATTTTGAGGTGTACTTAAAGTCCTGCCAGGTGTAAACCAACCCCACTTATGATGCTTGTTATATAAAGTGGAATGCTTGACACAATAGATTTAGTCATGCCAAGTAAATTTTGATTTCCAAAAAAGCACGTGCGCGCCCTTTAATTAAAATTTCGTGCAGTTCTCCGAACATCAATAAAACCCAGCACGTTTTATTAGAGCGATACAATGTGTTGTGCAGCTACGCTCGGGGATAAAAACTAAATGCTGCTCAGTTCTCCCTGAGAGCTTAAATAAATCTCATACCCCACTAAAAAAGATGAATTGCATGTGTTTACCGAGAAGTCAGGATGCTGCCACGCCTTGGTCAGTCAACAAAGTGTCTCTGATACCGACCGCAAACTGACAGTTTTCGGTTTGCAATAGTTTTATTATTTACTGTACTGTTTGTTTAAATCCAACGAACTTTTATCTTTCTGAAAGCAAGAATATTTAGCACCTGTCCGGTAGAGATCTTAGCTGTGTTGTCTAGTAAATGATTAGCTCACATATTCATAGAAATTAAAAGCGCAAAGATGGGTTTTCTGTGTTCGCAAAGGCTGTTTAAGAGTACGAAGGCGATGGTAGAATTTCGGCAAGGTTCGATTTTATTTAATGAATATTATCTACATTTTTAAATAGGTTTGCTTAATTAATTGAGCAGTAAGTCACTTGCTCGACCTTTGCTTCACAAATTTTACTCCTAACTACAGTTCAGGATAACTTTTCGTAAACCTTTACCCCGTTGGGTTTTGCGCGACACAACAGACTTGAAGCACGCACAATGGGCAGTATTGTGTGGTTTTGGCAAGCTTTACCGGAGTCCTCAGTGCAGCAGCCAACGAATGTTTATCTGTCGTGTTAGCAAAGCAACTGGATATTCAGTGAACAATATTCAGCGTACTTCCAAATACTGTGGCGTGTAGCCCAACTGCTTTTGTTTAGCAGCTCAATGGCTTTCCAAATCTGATTCATAAAATTAGCCATCGTTTACACCCTGACAAAACGGAAAACATGCCTTTTGACTATCTTGCATTGCATCATCTGTCTAGCAGTAAACAATATGGCGAAGATATTTTATCATACATGCTATCCTGTAACATTCACTGTAATAACTTCTCCATGCTCAGCTTTTCTGCGTACGCTGAGTTACTAGTCGCAGATTTCCTGATGTATTTTCAATTATACGCATGCCGTGGGACTGTAAATATGTTTAAAATTACTACAGTCCACTGAAATTCTTGTAAAGTAAATTTGTGTGACAATTTCCATTTGTCTCCTATTGTGTTGTAGGCAAACTTATTAGTCTAGCCCCGCAAAAATTGATTAAAAGAGGATGCTAGATGTGCTTATATTCAAACTACTATCTGTACCTTACAAAAAGCAACTTCTAAGAGACACGTTGGGCCAGTAATCTGTAAGTTTTTGGGCAACGTGCAACAATCTATATGGAAGACGTTCATACATACTCCACCTCTCAGCACTGCTTTGCTGATGAGCGAGGTAAGTGTTCTTTTTGGCTTTTAAAGTTATAATGCATTTTCATTTCTCTGCGCGTGAATGAGCTTCACTGCTTGAAATTTGATCTGCAAACTTAATGAGACATATATTACAAATTGGCCGAACAAATAACGCACATCTATTCGCGGTTCACATCAATAAGATAAATGCTTTTGATAACTACCTATGTTCCCATTGGCCCTTTTTGGGTCTGACAGCTCCAACTTGTTTGTGGTCACCGAAAAAGCGAATTCGCCTACCAGTCAGGTTAGGAAGTGTTATTGACGCTTTTGTCGTGAGTCTCTTTATAAAAACGGATATGTGATAGGACGTCCACATTGCTCTTGCACTGGGAACTATTGTAACAGAGCAACAAGTTCTAGCACGGCCCTGGAAATTTTAATGAGTTTTTTTGTGGGCACACCCATAGATACTACATAATTTCATGTCATTTGAAAAATTTGAGCATCAACAAATTTTTATGAAGGTTCTTGCATGAAGTGGTTACCTGGATGTTTATTCGAGCTTCATTCGGCCTTAATGAAGTAAAAGCCTATGTCGCTAGTTTGGTTAACCAACAATGTTTCAACTGATATAGCTGAGTCGGGGAATATATGTATTTTGTTTCCTTGGACAAAAATGTCGTGAAATTTTAGGAGGTCCAAAAATCTTTTATGTTTGATTCTGCGTAGCATGTTTCTGGAAGCGGGATTGGAACTGAACTATGTCTGAGACTACAAGAATGGGTTTTTGATGGAAAAGAATTACTCCAAGTTTAACTGTCAAGGAACACATTTAAAAATAACAAGCTGATTCACGAAATTGTCATGTAGTATTTGTCACGTCACCGTCTTCCGAACAAGCTGTAAATATATACCTCACAGGCATTGTTTTCAATGCTGACACGCTCTCACAATCTTTGGTTGAACTGAAACTGATATTTTCTATCATATATTGAACAACATGTATTTTTCCGTTTAGACACGTCACGTATGAGGACGAACACACGTTTTACTCCTTTAATATGTCTGGGTTTGCGAATATTTGCTGTGTCTTAATAGAGGCTTTTGTTAGCATGAGGTCGTTTTGCATCTTACTCTCTGCAGTAAATAGTACTCGTAGCCATTACCAAGCCGTTGTTAAACCGGGGAAGCGAAAACTTTGATACTGCCGACAGGAAATAAACGGACTTGCGTGACAGCCTACGTTCAATTGAAGCTTCTTACAAGGCACAAGCATTTGGCTAGGTTAATTCACCATACTCAACTAAAGACAATAAACTGGACGGTACTGCTTCAGCCACATTCGTTTATCAGCTCTTATACTATGTAGGCCAAAAAGTAAACCGATATCAACGTCTTCACGTGGTAAGCATGTTAGCTAGCAGAGACAAGATGAACGCCAAAATTGACATCGAGATGCCCCTAATTCTGATAGACCAAGTTCAGCAAACGTGTCCGCTTTTATAATAAGTAGTCGCTGAGTAAGTTCAGATATGAAAAAAACACTTCAACTTGTTGCACGGTTCAGCGGATTGCCATCTTTAAATGAGAGTTCTACTCATTGTGTGATTTCGCTTCTCTATTGGTAATCTGAAGCACTTTGGATATTTCACGATAATGGTTCCTTCTTGTGAGCAAGACAAATTGATTGGCGCGAAAATCCACGGAAGGTATTTTGATGGCCTGTTGAATCTTACACCTGGCGGTACCATAGGAAGCCACCAGTTTAAAGGATTTTTCACTGGGCGTTTAGCCTATATATTTTTTTCAAAATATTTCGACTATAAACAAAGGATCTGCATTAGATACGTAATTTGCAAGTAGCCGAATTCAGGCCAGTTCTGATTGTTTTCAGCCAAGTGTTTATGCGCGACGTTTGTTTCCGACTCATGAATGCCAAGCTTCCCTTCCGCAGCAACGCAAGCACATTCGGATCTCATTTTCTGTTCTTAAGTGTTGATTCAATTTTCTATGCTTTTCTGTTGTTACTGGACACCCACCCCGTGGTTTGCATTATTCGCTTGATTTTATTACTGTTTTGCACTTAAGAGTACACAAATATGTGCTTCGATTTGACTGCAGAGACGCAACCAGAGCACTGTTTCGAGAACTTGCTAACCATATGATGAAACAGCTCGATCAAATGCCATTCACGGATTTATTGATTGATACACAGGATCGAGGCTTTTGTCCAAGTTTCCCAGGTCGGTTTTGTTTTTATCGTTCAGCGGCTGTCGTTCACCTGAAAGGCACAAGCGAAAAAAGGGTGTAGCACTGCTCTTTAATTTCTCAGCGCTTGGCATTATGTTTGCCAGCACCAGGACTCGCATAGGAAAGTGTCTAATGGTGCTTTGAACTGGGTTCTTACTTATGCCCTGTTTGAACAAGTTTTGGCAAACAGGTTTTTCACCGCTGAGTCAGCAAACACACGGCGGGGACATGGTAAGAAGATTTTCAAGCTCAGAGCGCACACTTTTATTAGGCAAAATTTTTTCTCATTTCGTGTAGTAGCTGCGTGGAATAACCTTCGTCCATCAGTTGTCCACGCTCCTTCTAGAACCCATTTCAAAGCACTACTAGACACTTTTCTATGCGAGTCCTCGTGCTGGCAAACGTACTGTCCCGCTCTGACAACTTAAAGAGCAGTGCTACACACTTTTTTCGCTTGTGGCTTTCAGATGAGAACCGCAGAACGACAAGAACACAACCGACCCGGGAAACTTGGGCAAAAGCCTCAATCCTGTGTATCAATCCGTGAATCCGTGAGCGTGGACAACTGTCGGAGGAAGGTTATTCCACGCAGCTACTGCAAGAAATGAGAAAAAGTTTGCTAATGAAACTGTGGGCTCTTGCAAATCTTCTTACCATGTCCCCGCTATGTGTTTGCTGGCTCAAGGGTGAAAAACCTGGTGGCCAAACCTTGTTCAAATAGGGCATGAGTAGGAATTAGGTCTCCTCGGAGGCGGCGATACTCGAGGGGATAGAGTTCAAGCGCTGCCAGACGCATTTTGTAGTCCACGGATTTAAGGCCGGACACCATTTTCGTAGCAGCTCGCTGGACAAGCTCAGTGAGTGTTACGTCCTTCGTTCGCCCTGAGTAGACAACTTGGTTGGCGTATTCAAGAAGCGGTCTGAAGTAGGCCCCATAGAAAATTTATGCGAGTAATACGAGAGAAGGTGCGCCGAATCCTCCGTAGAACAGCGAGGAACGTTTGGGCCGATTTCTGACGGTGCAGGGAAACGAAAATGTCTGAAAAGAGCCAGATACCCAAATCCTTTTTGGTATCTATCTTCGTGATGTTTTCTGGTCCATTCTCAACATGCCACTACATAGGCGTTCGCCGAGTCTTCTCCGAATGATATATGGACGCCCTATTTTTTCGTCATTCAGAGGAAGGTGGCAGTCCAACGACCACTGCTTTGTGGCGTCCACATCCATTTGAAGGGCACTGGCATTGGTACTCCGCGGTTTAAAGTTGCCCGCAAAAAGTAGACATGGACTTGAAAGAATGACATTATCAGAAACAGCAGCAGTCCCGGAGCCTAGAGTAACTCCAATGTGGACCGGCGCTGGATAATAGTAGGCGAGCCTACTTTCACCCGGAATGTTCTGTCTGATAGGAACGCCTTAATCCTGTAAAGAATTTACTTTGAATTCCGTAAGACTCGAGTTTGTGGAGCAGCGGGACGTGTGGGACCTGATCAAATGCTTTTGAGAAGTCGAAAAATATGGCATCTGATATGAGTCATTCGTCCTTGGCTTGGATCAAGCTGTCCATAAATACGAGCATATTCATCACGCTGCCAAGCTGCCAAGCTGTGCCAAAACTTCGCAAAATAAGAACCCAGAAGTGAGTAGAAACTAAATCATTTGGTTTGTTTCATGCATCTGAGATAGCCAGGATTACTGGCAAACGGATAACTTAAATTTGGAATCAACAACTTATTAGTGCATCGGTTGATAGCAACTTCATGTAGACAATGGAACAAAAAGCATGACTCCTGTGTGGGCTCAGATAAGCGAATAGGCGAGCTGCTTTAAACGTACGTCATCTTTCAGTAACTGTCAATTTCTCAGGACCATGAGTAACCACCCACATTCCTTTGAAATAGAAAATAGTCTGAAATCAACCTAAACAAGTTTGAGCCACAAAAGATATTGGACGCTTTCAGGGATACAAAGAAAGAAATATGCACTATGATGCAAGCTTGATCAGTATGTTAGCATTTGAGCATAAATATGGTTAAACCTCAGAGAGTATTTAGTGCAATCCTGTGATGCGGAACATCTTGGAAAACACAAAACATGCTTACCAGATAAATGTAAGTTGGGAGGCCAAGGTATGTGCTTGCACACTGGGTTCATCTAAAATGCAAGAGGTATCCTAAAGCATCAGCGCGCGTACTCAGGGCTCAATAGTTCTTGATATGTTACCTAAAAAATAAATAATTTGAGTGGTTTGAGTCAAAGCGTATAGGGAGATGTAGATAGTTAACCTTTCGGAATTCAGCAAAAAAGCTTGTGGACATCTGTAAAGAACTGTGCATTAAAAAGCCGTAATATGGTTGAATTGATATTATAATTTTACTGTAATTGCACAGAGTAAAAGGAAATAAGTATTAAGTGCTTTAAGCAGTCAGTTGGGCTTTGCTGAGTTGGGCGCGATCCCAAAATTTCAAACCGTTCAAATAAAGCCTTATCAAAAAATGTGGTACCGTGGATTAAGTAATGAATTAAAGTTCTACAAACCTCAAATAGCAGGATTACGCCGGATTCTACACACCGGTTTAGGAACTGCTAATTTCAAACTCGATACCATAGTTCACGCCGACGCAAGGGAAGGCTGCCACAGGTGAGCGCAACCCACGTGTTGAGTTAAACACGACGTGCAATGACAAGATAAAAGAGCAGTTTGCGTTCTGGTTATATCAAGAGTGGCGTTATAGGCGCAAAACGGAAACGACAAAATACAGAATCACGTTGTACTCAATAAGGATAGAAGAAAAGAATAAACACCATCCCGCTAAGCTTGCATGGCTTGCTCTGATCTACAAACTCAGTCCACCTCTTGCAAGGAGGAGATCAACTAGAATGGTACAATTGCTCTAGACAAAATGGCATACCTCAATCTGAAGCATGCCCCTAGGTTTGGTGGAGAGCCAGTTGTTCTCTCCTCCTTCCATCTGGCAGATGCGAGTTTCATCACACCTAACTTTACCAAATGTATTCCTTGTAGCACTTCCCGAATATGGCCACCACTTCCTGGCTTGACCTCCACCATGATGCTCGAAACCGTTATCGTGACCTACACAACTTGAGGCAACTACGAACTTTACTACCTAAGACTCTACCTACTTAAGGAGGAACAGTCAGGTCCTCCATGCAGTTTGCGCCACGATTTCTTCTATCCAGACTCCCAAGCTAGTTTACCAGATGCAGTGTGCTCATCTTTTTCCAGGGACTCCTACACTATTATTCCTATATTACTGACATACTCCATCCTCCCTGATGACCACGGTTCTTAGTCTCCTCATACTCATCAGCTTTATCCTTATCATCGTGGTCATCTTCCCCTTTGTTGTTTTTAATGCCAGATACTTTGCTCTTCAAAGGAACCTAGTTTTCTCTATTTCTTATTTCTGTTATTCTTCCCTGGTTTTCGGCGTCATTTTCGTTTCTTAACGAAGTACATGCAACGTTTGGGTGTAAGTTTGAAAAGATACCCAAGAAGACGGACTTTAAGTGCTGACTGCGACTTCCTTTGTCCAGAAGTTTGTATGAAGCTGCCTAGCAACCCCGAAGAAAGTCTAAAAATAGCATTCCAATGGCTACAAATTTGGGAATGTCCGGTGTAACCAGTGCCTCGCTAGGCTCCGGCGCCAGAACATCGAAGATATCGGATAGTCCACGCAAGAGGAAGAAGTGTACGGTCTTTTCGCCGAAATGCAGAGCCTTCTCGTGCGATAGTAAATTGTTCCTATCACCGTTACCTGACACGGTCGTCACCGCCACACTCAAGTTCACTTGCTCCAGCCGTTCCATATGGAAGGCTCATATGTCTAATTCTGTTTCAACTGTGGAAGATTCCGAGGTAGATTTGGAACTAATAGATGTTCGCGAGGTTTCGTATGTTTAGAGCGTTTGGTTACTTGGCCTCTAAACCGTCAACTCTGTACTCTCTGGGGATTGTAACCTGGTTGTCCTGGGTGTCTGCTTTGCCGCTTTCGGCGTCCCAATATTCTGGGCCTGGGCTTCAGCGGGTAGAACAATTTTGTCGAAATCACATTCAAACGTCCTCAGTATAGAACAACACTGGGTTGCATGCTGCGGCAATTGTCCGCAATTGGTATTGGTCCGGTAGGTATGCGTAGGGATGTTTTGGAGAACCCAAATATTGCTTCATAACCCGGTGGTCATCTGGGACATTCGTTTTAATCAAAACCGAGACGTTATTCGTAGTTGTAAGTACGGGATGAACATTCACAAGATGCATCTATTTTTTTAGCAGAAAATCATCCGTGACCGGAGTTTTGGTGACGGAAACTGACTCGATAGTGTAGGCACTGTCAATGTTCACAACATACCTTCAACGAAAAACTAAGGCACACCTGACGATCATGGTATTTTTAAAGTCAGGGCCTTTTATCGATGATGCTTATACTCGCATTGCTCCCCTTCTATCTCAGCCTTTTTTGCTTATTCGGCCAGGTGTACAGTAATGACCGAACAGTCGTATAACACAGCTTGAGGAAGCACAATGCCCCTTGTTCCATTCGGCCGAACTACGACGAACCCAAGGTAGATGCTAGGAACTCTAACTACTGTTGAGTTGAATTTGGCACCTTTCAGAGCTTTTTCAACTATCCATTGTGTCGTGATGCAGATGGTAATATCGTTGGTGCAATACCAAATAGGGAAGTGACAATTTAAGGTCTTATGGTCACGTTCCAGTAAGGTGAATTACAATACTCGTGGACTTACTTCCCAGCTTGTAGCGAAGGTGCCACGTGAAGCATGATGGAGTCGTTACAACCTGAACTTGAGACCCTTCAGTCTATCCAGCATCTTGACCTGAGAGCAGGTAGTTAACACTTTACAGTTTGACAGGCTATGCGTCTGCGTAGGTTGAGGTCATGCAATACGCGTTTCTGTAGCCGCGACTTTGATCCAGTTTTTTTCTAGAAGGAAGATGCTTCAAGCCTACGTTGTCTATTTGTTTAGCATATCGCCTATGTTTTTCAATAATTTGTTTGCACTCCCGGGCAACGGAGGCACGTTTTTCAAGGGAAGACGCAAGGTGTTTGAAATCCGGCTTCTAACCCGGACGCAGAATGTCGTCCATTGCTTCAACTCACCTTTGTTGCAAATGCGCTTGAGATTCGTTGATTCATTCAAGTCTTCTAAATAATGCCTCTGTCTTAGCACCAAGTCACAGTTAACAATCATCCTGATCAGTCTTCAGGAGCAATGGACCCTGGAAGCCCCCCGACGTGCTTTCTTATAATATCCGTGGTTTCTTGGAAGATTGTTTACCAGGAAGTAACACACAACGCTCAATGGCTCTTCCGCCTTCCCACAGTAAACAATAATGCTTGTTGTTACCGTTGAACAGGTCGTCACATATACTTGTCTGAATAGCTTCCATAAGCTTTTAAAATCTTATCAGGCTTCCGGCAAACCTAACCATCTCTATTTTTGGCTGAGTGGCAGCTAGCGTCACGGTGTAAAGGTCATCCATTTCGTGCCGTGTGATTTGAATTCTGGCGGTGACATCTTTCCTACATTGAACTGTAGACGATCACTGGCATTCTGCTCCTTTCAGTTTGGCTTCTTCCATAAACTCCTCGCACTCTGTCAACTGGATGAAAACCCAGCTTCACGGTCGACTGAAATTGGCCGTTCGTTATCAGAGGACTCATAGTCCTACAGCATCTGCTTCCGAAACGTTAACCTACATTTTTAACTCTAACTCTCATCTCTATCGCAATCCCTTCCTTCCGTATCTCATTTTCTAAGCAATTTCTGACAATCTTTACCCACGTGACTACTGAGACCTTGCACTACCTTATTACAACCGAAATAAAGAGCGTCGGGATAAGAAAGGAGGCCGAACAACAGAAATTCTACAATCATTAAAGGTATCAAAAGTATTGTTTGCTAAATTATCAAGTTTAGGGTTCGACAAAATATGAAGTAACTTACCACTTCATATTCCGGTCATATTGCTCTAAATCATCCAAAACTTTTATTTCGGGTAAACGCCCGTGGTCAAAAGGATGTCTATTATTCAAGTACGTTTGATGCTATCCAGCACTGAGTATGGCATTTTTGTGTCAGGTGCGATCCCCAAAAGTCAAACCTTTCAAATAAAGTTTTATGAAAAAATATGGCAGTATGACGACAGCAGTGAATTGAAGTTTTATGAACCTCGAATCGCCGGCATCTATACACCGGTTTAGGAACCACTAATTTCAAACTGGATCCCAAAGTTCACGCCAACTCAAGTGAAGGCTGCCACAAGTGAGCGGAAACCACGTGTTGAGTTAAACACGACGCGCAATGACAAGATCAAAGAGCAGTTCACGTTCAGGCCAAAACAAGACTGGCGTTATGGGGCAAAACGGAAACACGATGCACACAATGATAATGGAAGAAACATTCAAGAGTTATTTCCGGTTACTTTTCTTCATGTATTATGGTCACTCACAAATTTTTAACCTTATTTCTTCAACCACTCTGCGTAAATGTTTTGAAACTATATGTATGCTTTTCCTGCCGACAAGTGTGTGTTTACACACGTAGTCGACGAAAATTCACCAGATTATTTCTTCCTACTAGAGTGCAATACATGTCATTTGAAGTCTGCATTTACAGACTTAAAGATGGGATCATGATTGGCTTTCGCTGCAGATCTATTTATTAGCAAATACAAAATTCGGGGTTACAAGCCAGTCATCGCACACGGCAACATTCTGTAGTCTCCGTTATACTAAGCATCTAGCGTCAAAAAATGAATGGCGCTTCTGAAAAAAACGGCATTCGTCCCAATTGATACTGGGTGTCTCTAACAGCGAACGCCGTTTTCCCCCTGCCCCTGGTGGGATAGTCACTTTCCAGTATCCGGAGCGCTGTGAATTATCGACAATGCTGGCAGGAATCGAGAATGTTTGCAATCAAAGGGACATCTACAACCGGTTTAAGGTCATTTCATGCGAACTTTAAAAATTCACAAAAAATCGGCGATATTTGTTCGCATTATTCGCAAACATAACCGAAATGTTTCTTTACGCGCGGTCAGCTTCCTCGGTTATGCCGTTTTCCGGCATCTATTGAGCCTGTTAGTTGACTCCTTCCGGAAATAAGAGGGTGGATGGCAAGGCCGAAAAGGTTTGGAGGTAAAGGAGATTTCGTTTGCGACCCAAGAGCAAAAGCCAAACGGAAAATTCGGAGTACATGCCGACCACAGAGAGTACTGACAGAACATTACAAGCTTTCGGACACGCAGTTCTGTCAAGGTGGCACCTGGGTAAATTTAAAGCTGGAACATGCTCTGTCAACAGGTTTCCTCACTTTTGGTCCAAAACGAATTCTGCGATCTTGGGGAATTCTGCTCCCAAAATTGCTCGCCTTATTTCTGGGTCAGTTGGAAATTCACGCAGTGTTCTAGCTACCCAAAAAGCTGCTTTACTAGGAGTATGTGGCACAGAAACAAAAATAATAACGCTAGATTGAGTGTACAATAACAAAGAGGGTCAAATGGAACAGACTCACTAAGAATTGTTCTCTTTAAAATAGTACATCGTTGGCCCAGGTCAGCGAAAAAATAATGATCCAACTATGGTTGTCCAGGGTTCTTCTATTGAGCAGTTCTCACATGTAATATAATCCAAAGATAGTCTGATATGCTTTGATGCCAGAGTTAGTACATGAAGCTCGTGAATAATCGCTGTAGGCGCGAGCGAAATCAGAAGAGAAAGTCGAAGCACGTGACCACGTTTGTATTGCATGAAATTGTGCGAAAGTGCGTTTGTTGTAGTTTTGCATATTCAACCAAAAAGTTTATGCACGTGACAAAATCAGCAGTGTCACATTGGAAGCAAAAGAAAGGTACAAAACACCATAAGTGCAAAGACCAGCCATCAATTTTCAATCGGTATCCACCCACTGCCCTCACGGCTAATGCGCACTATTTGCATTCAGCTTCATGCCATCTCTGTCTCAGTGACACCCGTATTTCATTAGCGGCCTGTATAGTGGCCTGTATCACTGCACTAATCGCAACCCAACCTGCTACGTGGAGTAAGCCAAACCGTTGTTAGCGGCAGGTAATCGGATACGGCGATAGTGATTCTTCCAGTTGCTAAGCATGCCACACTTTTAGTATTGGGATACTTTCTTTATAGCTGCAAGCTGTTTGGTCAGTCGGTCCGTTTAGTTCCTCAGGGTTTCTACTGGTCAATCATGCCGCTACTCCTGTAACTTCAAAATAATCAGCGGCGAGTCAGTCGATTCCCGTGCCAGATGCACCAGCTCCTCTATAGAAGTTCTCGGTTGCCCTCGCCAATCGATGCTGGACAAACAGCACCCTTTGCATCCCTTCTTCGTACTGGCCAGGCGCAAATGCTGACATAAATCTCCTTACAGTCCCGATGAGGCACGTTTCAATCACTACCGCAGTCTGGCGAAGAATGTTTTCGGGTTGGATCCCGGTCAGATACTGGTCTTTCCAAACCGCATCATGGCACCGTTGAGTTTGGCTGTTGTGTCGAATTCCGCTGCAAGTGCTTCCTTTGAGGCGGTCTAGTCCATCTTCCCAGAGCCCCTTCTGCATGCACCTAGGGCCTTATTAGCCCGGCATCTGGGGTGAGTCTTTATTGCCGCTAACTAACCCTAGTCGGTTCTAAGTCCGGCCACCTCCGCAACGGCTTCGAAAACCTCCAGGAAAGTCCATTCATCCACCTACTCAAAAGCTGGTGGCCACGAAACCCCCATTCCTATCCTAGTCACTGCACTAAATCAAAAGATGAACGCCATCCGCTGCGAATCTTTTACCCACGAACACGTACTTAGTGGCTATAAGCCGTTAGACACGAGAGTTCACGCCTCATTTACACAGAGTTTTGGAGAAATTCACATGCTAAAGTGTCCTCGCAAACTTTTCTGGACGTATACTGACTATCGGACAATGATGAACGAACATTGCAAAGCGGTTCCATAATTTTCATTGTAACCTCCACCTTTTGCGAGATGATGACGTGGAGCTCAAACACTGTGCCGTAGACCATTTGCATGATTCCTAATTAGTATGCATCGTGACACGTGTACATGCACCTGCTTTTTATTGCCCTGGGTGGCGAATAAATGCGGTGAATAACATTTTAAATGGCTTCAGGTGCCTTACCTCGTGACCGCAGAACCATTAATCCAGGTATTTAAATAGCAAGGATTTCCGTATAGTGTGAATGCAAAATCAGAAGGCAAAATCCTCGATTTGAATAACAGGGGAATTGTGATCATGAGTTTTGGCAGTTTTGAGTGTAAAAAATAATCGTGATAGGTACACGTAGACCACCGCTGATCTCGGCAGAATTGAATTTCACTACCAATACCATCTAGGAGGCGTTCAGTTTCATCTGATATTGCGGAGTAGAAAACAACTGTTCGGAAGGTTTACTTATTGCGTTAACAGCAGTTGTATCTAAGCCTCTCGGCCAAGTTATTAGGACCAGTTATGCATTTCAAACAGTCTACAAAGTTCATATTGCTGCGTTTTTTTAAAAAAAAGCACATTCTACCCAATTTATGCAAGTTGGATATGACCGCAAAATAAGTATTTAGAGATTTTATTTTAACACAGGTGGCAACTGTACCTTCTTTCTTCGTGCTGAGAATCACGTTTTTTTGAAAAAATACTTTAAAAGACGAATCACCATAAAGCTAGTAAGTTGCGAAGCTACACCAGCAATTAAGCAGCTTACAGACGGTGATCCACTGAAATAAACACCATTAGTTATGCACGTAGTCTTCTAAGGAAAAGGAAACTGAGACAATGCACCCAAGGGGACAAGGTATGACGAAGTTTTCTACCTTTAGACATGTTTGCATGAGGGCAAACACTGGACAGAATGGTACAATAAAACAGATTATTCACAAAGGGAGATATAAAATAGTTTCAGAGTGTACCTCTGATGATCGGACTGACGGCCCATGCTGCCGACTACGCTGGACAATTATGCGGCCTCACATTTCATTTAGAACTTATGCCGGTTAATAAAAGACGTATGTTAAGTAGGTAGTTTTAGCTCCTAAGGCAAGAAAGATCGTAATATATCCAAGCCAACAGCGACTACACAACCAAGTTTTGGACTTCTGTGAGCATATCATTATCGTTTATATGTAAACCAGGTTGTACCTGGTGGAGGTGAACAGCAGGATTCATGCTGCTGTAGAAAAAACATTCTGTCGAAAAGGCTAGTTTTGGGAATTCACACAAATGTTAATAACATCAATCATTTTTTGATCGTAGCACCCCACCGATGCCCAGTGGCCATGCCACACAAAGGAAGCACAAGTGCTGAAATACTCCTAGTTTGCGCAAGACTAGACAAGCGCAGCTGGAATGGTGAGGATGTCTTTCAACCATGGATTTTGTAATCAATAAATTTTCAAATAGCCATTAAGCTTTGGCCGGCGGTATACGAACATAAATAAGCTCGTTATATTTTCCTGCTTTATTATTTGTGATTGTTTAGGCTTTTGGGAAGCTCATTGCACCTCAGCAGGCCATCAAATCAGCCATTCCAATTCCGCGTTCTCTGGGGGGTGAATTTATTGTGAGACAATTCGTCAAAATTCCCTTCCGGCCTATAAACATATGAGTGTTGAGTTACCTGTGCTGACACGCATGATCTAGGTCCATAAAAGGAGTAAACGTCTTTAGGATGCCTGTGTCTTTGTGTTTGTTAAACGCAGTTTCGAAGTATTCGATGAGACTTCCGAAAAATGGCAGAGGCCAAAATCACCATACATTTAGCTGTTTTGATGCGTGCATATAAGAGGTTGCTTAATGGCGGCTTCGTTGAGAAGATTATGAGCTCGTCCAATTATAGGTGAAAAACGGACACCATATTATCAGTAATATATTATTTTTTCCTAAAAAGCACACGTCAACCACAAGTCAAAATATCTCTATGCACCAAAAACGTGAATATATATTTTTGTTGATGTTGTACAGTAAGCCATACAGACCAAGTGATTACTGGCTTCAGAAGAGAGTGAGTGTGTAGCTATCTATTTGATTGGTTTATTCGAAAGTTTGACATTGCTTTACAACTGTCAGAAGCAAACCAAAAACCCCACCATCCCACTACATAAAATAGAATTTTTTCATAACTACCTGCAACTTGCTTCCGTGTTACAAACCACTTGAAGCATGCATACATTGATGCATACAATCATTTTTCTTTCAACCTGCAGGTCATCTCCTTGTCAAAACAATAAGGCTACATTTTGGAAAGTAATAAAAGGTTTTTTGAATGTACACCCCAAATAATAATCGTTTATTCGTGTATGGATTAGGTAAATACGTTGATCGCGAGAATAGTTGGCTAGGTAATCGTTCTAGTGGCATGTTGAGAAAACTTTGCTGGCGGTTGTTAGAAAGTATAATGAAATATAAATCATAGTCGCATAACCTGCGCACCAAACTTGAAGCGCATGAAGTTTTTTTACATTCTGCGAAAATCAATTTTAGACTATGCGGGATCGTTCAGCTTCAGCGCGGCTTTAGCCATCTGAAGTTAAAAATAGGGTATATTTTAAAATAAATGGTGGATGGGTAAAAATTAAGTCTCGTTTGTGTTTATTACATTCGTACAATTCTAGAAGTCGTTTCAGTGTTTGAATTAATTTATTTACTTGCTTAGCACATTTCGGTTGGTCTATCGCCCATGGAGCTCAGAAGGGAAGCCTCACAAATTAGATCAACTGTATAGAAATCAAATTACGTCTGGTGTGCTAATAGGGAAACTCAAATTTCTGCCTTTCCGGTAAGAACGTTAAAACATTTTGAATCAGTCAATACTACTTTATAGAGGTAGGACAGTGAAGCATCGGTGTTGAACACCGATGTCATGCTGTCCGTGATGATGATGATGACTTGAAAGAGGTCGGGCCACCTGGTTTCTTGACACTGCCTTGTATTCACTAAAGATATTGGGAACCAACTTTTACTTTTGATGCCACCTTTGAAATTTTACATACGTCAACACATAGAGATAGCGGAGAAGAAGTTGATAATTTGCTCACTGCCCTTATGTGCTACATTTGCCTGCAAACACTAACAAAAGTCACAACGGTATCGTGGCGAGGGTTAGAAAATTGTTGGCCACGGAATTAATTGAAGTAGGCTTAACTAAAGTCCACAGAATCATGGGGCTAATGGTATGTCACCATAATTTCGATTATAACCTGGTGTCATATAATAATATGGTGTCCCCTCGATAGATCTGAATAGCATATATAAGACGGTCACTTCTTGCAGATAAGCAATGGCACAGGAGTTTCGGGCAAACTCGGCTCAGAATTGGTTGGATGGCTTGAGGGCCATGTGGTGTGTAATATGGAGACTTTTAAAAAGTCAAAATAGAGAGTATGCATTAGCACTGTGTGCATACACGCGTGATTTTGTGTTCTGTTACTGGAATCTGTGTCCATTTTCTTTTTGCTGGATGTGATGCGTCATTGTTTAAGGGCCTTGCTTAACATCCGGCTACTATGCCTAGTAATGTGTACAGTAAGTCCAAGCTAGATAAACTGGGTTCCGGTAGAACCAATACGGTTGTGTTGTTTGATATCACGTTGACCTCTAGTGCTTTATCGCCCGCCCGGTTCACGTGTGGCTTCAGTGGAGGGTGGAGTAAACTTGCGTCATGTAAATTAATTTGACGGCTTGACTCAAGTGCGTGTAGTGCGACTGCTGAGTCACGCTTAAGTTTGCTGAACTTAAGAAGATCTTTTGGAGGATTAACACATAGCGTTGTCAGATTATCTGCTTAAATATTATCGAGACATTCTGCACACAAAATTTGGTAGACGCAGTTTTTGTAATAATTTGTCTCAATAGGGTCTCTATCTCTTATAGGGTGACGTTGTGTAGTGTCATCATTTCGGAAGAAACTAGTATCATCATAATTCCGAAGTACCTTTCAAAGAGCCATTTCTGTAGATTAATCTCACGATGACTAGCGGGTTTTTGCCTCCCTGTCTTTCAAATCCAGGTAGCTTTCTTCCCTTCTGTTGGGGTAAAGGTCCCATGGGGTATTTATAATTTTGTAGCATTCTAATGATCAATTTCATTTCATCTGCCCGTATGGCATCAATTGTGCTTAGTTTTCCGACATGACTCACCGAAGAACGGACAACTGAGCGATGGACGTTGCGCGGAAGCGAAAACTCATAATGCAGTCACCTTCTGAACGTGTAGACTTTCTGTGGAATTGCAGTGAGAATCCATGTTTGGTGCTATCAGAGAGGCTGAATTTCAGAAAACCTATAGTTCGCTGATGGTTCCCAGTTACCTGTGTGGATTGTATACTACTTCGTTGTTCGTTCAAACGGTTTAGGAAGTCTGGTCATATTGTGGCTGGTACGATCACAAATGTGTATTCAGAATACTTCAGTCAGGCGTGGAACGGTTGAGCGAAGGCTCGTGAAGCCATGCTTTTGTCATGCTGCAATATAAGCATACCACTGTGCAGGATGCTGTGGATTTCAAAGGGACACTGTCAGTAAGCAGGTTGTGGGGAAAACTGAGATGAAGACTTCTTTTCAAAGATTGCATTTCATTGTTGAACAAGCTTTTGTTGGAAAGGTTGTGTAAAAGTTTGTCTGAGCCTATAAATTTGGGCAACAGTATCCGTCGGAGCTTCTAGAAGTTTCCATTTTTTGTGAGGAGATAAGGACAAATTATGCCCATCAACTCAAAGGCCAACCAAGAGTGCAACAAATTAGAGAGTTCGGCTACTAGCAGGAAGCAAAGGGAAACCGCAACAAAGCTTCTTTTAGATAATTACGGCGTGCGTATAATTCACTGCAAATTGTTGAAACTCATCGTTTCTTGTACCATAACTCAAAGACATCCATTAACTTAACGCATTCATGCACAAGATAATTTAGGTTACATGATTAAACTATTAATCAGTATAAAACTGTGCACAATTATTTAGCTGCCAACAATCAAAATTTGCTCTGTGAGAAATAAAATATTACAGGATAGGCTAAGTAGTACGAAATATTCGATGCAAAGCAGCCTGCTGCTATAACACAGTCATTACAATGACCATATTGCGACAACATTGGGTAAACTGAAAAAATCTTTGGAAATTCCGCGTTTGAAAGCAGCTGATAAAAGTAACGGTTAAAGTTAACAATAATTGGTAACTTGCTAAGTTATGTGTGGAACTAGATCAGACCAGATTGCGGACGATTTGCGGTTCTCGTAGGTTCCTTATACTAAGATGGACTCTCATAATAATGTTTTTCCGATATATCGCATCGCTAATTCACCGAGTTTTACCTGGACGCGCTTGGTTCATTGCTCATCCGGATCAAAATCTTTAGTCCGGATGGACTATGACATTGCCTGATAAACCTTGGAAAAACGAACACTGGATTAATGTGAAGGTGGTTAGCCGCACAACGCTCCGGTAGTTTATAAATAGGCACTGAATAGGAAGCTTGAGTACGGCATACTTTTATCAATTGAGGGACTGCTTTCCTTCCTAACCGGAGATGTAGATCCGGTTATGTTTCTGGATTCATCTTGTAAGAGTAACAAACGGCGGGTTAGTTGAATTCGGTAGGAACCTATTGCGTGAACACTGAAACATTGTTTGAGTGCTTTGCAGTAACTTAACTGTAGTAAGCATCATTCTACCCAAGCACCAGATTTCGTGCCAGTTTATTTGCATATTTAGGTCTCGTGAGTTATTTCGCTATGGGTGGGCTCTGTAACCGATGGCCTTAAAAACAGCAGCTCTCCAATTTTGCGTGCTCTGTTACAGTAGACGGTAGAGCATTGGTTGCGGTCACAGAGTACTAGTTAAGCAAACGCACGAAGTGATTCAATATACGCAACTTAAATGCGCTCCTTTGAACTGTAAATAAGTTCTTGGCCTCTGTTTGCAATTAAAATTATTGATTAAAACCACGTAAGGCTTAGAACATACACGTTCTCAGTGAGCCCATTTAATACTCCTAGAGTTTTCCGTTGAGACCTGTCGATTTCATCTTTGTCCATTAATAATACAGAATTCTCAGTTAACACCACAACCCAGCAGGTGTGACAACATTTGTTAACCTGACGTCCGCGATTTCCAGGTTCACATTCGTCGAAATTACATTTGAAGTTATTGCTCAAATCAGAACTAGATTTAAGTATCCTAAAGTAAGGCTGTGTACCAGGAATCGTTACGTGAAATACGGCAGCTGAAATTAAATTATGACCAGTGTTGAAACATTTGTCTTTTAATGCCAAAGTACAGTAAACACGATGATGCAAAGCGCATCCACCAAAGCGCATACCAAAGCGTAATAACTTTGAAGCTTTCGGAAAAAAAAGATTAAAATTTTCAAAATCTCCACTTTAAATTTGAGCGAAGTAAACAAATATTGATGGTAGTTATAATTTACTTTCAATCAGACTGAATAATTTCGACTTCATTATGGTTGCTTTGATCATTTAGCCATAAATGCTTAGTAACTATGAATTCCCGCACGGAAAAGTTGGTTATTGCTCATGCTAAATTGAAAAAATACAATACACACGCACTGAGGGTAAATGATTCACCGTCTAAGTAATACGGTGAAATTCTCCAATTTTCTGCTTAGAGAACCTGGATTTTAACAAATAATGTACGCTAGAATATGTGGGACTCCTTCGAAAAATGGATCCCCTACAGTGTAATTCAAAGGTTCACCAGGTGATTTGTCTGTTTCGTGAGGGCATATAAGGTTGGGTATGCATGCACTACTATCGTCAGGAAGCAAACAGTTGCATTTTTAGCTACTATGTAAAAATTAGTAGTAAATCGCCAGTTTAAAAACACCTATGCGCTTCGGATTTTGAACATGAAACAACGGAATATATGTGGCGTCATTTGTTCAGTTCTCAAAAATAGTTTATATTAAGTTCCTTAGGCATAAGTACTACTATTTGGATGGCTAAACAAAATAGTATTTTTGGGTTCCCAAGACGGAAATAGCTACTTTATACCCAGAGTGGCCAGGACTCTCAAACACTGTCCTGATAATTTTGACAGAACTTGACGAAAGTGAAGCCTCCATGAGTTTCAGGTAAGACTCGGTAATACCAAAATTTGAAAAAAAACTGGCGAAAATACTCTGGTTAAGTGTCGGTTTCCTGATGAAGGAGTTCTGTTGGTTTAAATCACTCTTCGAAATAACTTCACAGCAGAGTTCTATTTAAGCTTTCATGTTCATCAAATTTTAAAATCATCATTATTACTTAAGAG
Source organism: Opisthorchis felineus (assembly GCA_004794785.1). Classification (NCBI taxonomy): domain Eukaryota; kingdom Metazoa; phylum Platyhelminthes; class Trematoda; order Opisthorchiida; family Opisthorchiidae; genus Opisthorchis; species Opisthorchis felineus. Next base: position 427,292 of record SJOL01007812.1, on the reverse strand, counting down.
ATACTTACATTTCCGTACCCAGCTAGACGGGATGCTGTTAACCAAACACAAAAGTGGCGCAGTACTTCATTCAAAACTTTAATTTGTTGGTTGTTATGTTTCAGCGGGTCAATTATAATTTGTTTAACCTGCGAATCATCATGCGTCAGGGGTAAACATTTTGAAGGGAAGGAAACCGGGGCCGGAGCTTTGGTACCAGTAGGCAAAGTGAAGAAGTTATCGTATGGAACGGTGATATTTAAATATTCGTTTAATTATCAGGTCAATTAGGTGAGGTGAAATTTCTTTGTGCGCGATACCGTGGATATTTGCATATCTCTGTTAATGTATTATACGCTACAGTTTTAACGGAGCATCGTCCAACATCTTCAGAAATTTTCCGTGAAGAAACGCGGCTTATTATCTGAAGCATACGTCAACCTCCGTCAATATTGTGGCCAGAGCAATTAGAAATTTTTGACCAACCCAAATTAAATCGTAAACTACCTTCGGTCCATTTTCGGAGACAATACTCTTTATGCATTTATTCTTCCGGCACCTACGGGGTATTTGTTAAAAAGTTGTAAAAGGCTCATTGACAATATACTAAATGTACCGATGCAGGCCAATTTCTTCCGTCTGTCATTAAGGATTGTTTCTTATCTTACCGCGGATCGCAAATTGTGTGCTCTAAAGCGGTTGAGCAAGAACAACTAGCTTTTGTTATTAAATACGTTTACTATTTCATACTGCCACAAGCACCACCATATTACACATGTGAAAAGTTCTGGAACTTTCTAAGGATTCAGCTTCAACAACGTACCTAGTATTCGGAATGGTTAGTACAGTCTAATCAGCATTTGGCTATCGCAAGTGGACTTGTGGGGGCGAATATTTAATAGTGCCTAATTTCCCTTAACAAAATTTGAAACTTTTAAATGCTACGATTCTTTGTCTGCACCACCGTGACTACAGCAAGACGAGAGGTTTTAATCAGATTATCATGCTTACTAAGGGTATCAAGTGGTCTCATGATGTGTTTAATCTCAGAAAGGACTGGCTATTGAGTTTGTGAAAAAACCTTGCTTAAACATGACCGAAATTGGCACACCTGACATCATTAGTGATTTCAAGATAGATGTTATTCCAAACAAGATTTTTACGTCCAACAAAATCATACGTCACGCCACTCAAAATGTTCCAGATTTTTCCAGTCGTGTAGACAGCTGACAGTTACTTTTGGCTTCATTCTGTTTCTTTAGGGATCTGGAGCCATTCTTCTGGTTAACAAATGTTGTAGGAAGACAAATCTCTCAATCTTATCCATAATGGTGCATGTTGACTATCGTCTAAGTTTGTTATTCCGAAGGATTAAGTTGGAGAAATAAGTCTCTATTTCCTGTCTAATTCGCTGGTTGAGGTTATTAGCACAAGCTTCATATCTCTTTAATTAACAAATTAAATTGCGCATAGCTGGACTAAAGCAATGTATCTGTTCCTACTAGTGATTTTGGAGGTTTGTCGGAAGCGATGTTGAACGACAAATGTATTCCAATAATCGGGGACATTTAACCTGACTTTATCCACTCTCTGGCGGTAATGGAGGTCAAATCATATCGGTTAGTGGGCAGCAAGAGGAATCGACGGATGCGAGCAATAGTTTGTTATACTCGTGCCGTCTTGGTGCACATTAATTTGGTTGAACACTGCATCAACTTTTGCAGCTGTTTCTGTGGTGCATTATAAACAAATGATTAAACCTGATTAGTATTTGAGTTGGAAAATGAACTTTGATGTTCACGTGTGCTTGCTCGCAAGGATTAAGTATTAACCTCCTCGTCATTCTGAGGGGAATGAACACACGGGTAACCGTGACACTTTATTCAGATTTCCGGAAACCACTACTCGTAACATTCTGAATAGCATTAACCTCGAATATGAAATGCGTGCGAATTGAGATCCATATTGCGCACATACCATAAAATGGTTTAATTACATTAGAAATTTGATAATGAAGTTTGAGTACTTCATTGTATCTGCGGTGGTAAATTTGCATCTAATAGCTCAACAGTCACTCTTTGAACAACTAACGTGGACAACTTTGAGAGAAGTCTTGTGAGCTTTAGCGCTGGCGCCAAAATCAATTAAAACGGAAGACGGATAAAATCAACTTCTAGGTGATTGAGGTCATTTGTTTGATTTGCCACTTTTTGACCTCTGTGACTTAGTCATTTTGACAAGTAAAATAACAAGGAACAGAACGTTGACCGGAATCTACACATATGACCTGAGCCTTGTGTGAAACTTACACTAAACCCTTGCATTTTGACCGTCTGCAGAACACCGGTTTAATTTTGAATCTGTAAACATTTGAGGTGTTTGAGAATCTGCATTTGGATATCTAAGAAACAAAACAATTTTCAACAAGTTCTAGTATACCGCTGCAGTCCACAAGCTCCATTTTCCAAAAAATAACATGCCAAAAACAAAAAAACTTAGCAGTTTATATTTTGAAAATATAAATCAACACAATTCAGTTCAGTGATAAGTTCATTCTTATAAACTGCCCGAATGCAATTCTTGTTCATTCGTTTTCCCCCGAACTTTATCCGACTGCTTCACTGAATATTAAGTACATTGTTTTTATTTGGGCGGTAATTAAATGGATTTCATTTAAATGAATTGTTCTTGGGGTTAAAGATCAATCAGACAGAAAACATAATTAAGAGCCAATCAGTGACCTATTACTTGTGTTTTCCATGAGGAGAACCATTCATCATATGATCCTTTACGCTTTTGAAATTCATCCTGTAAAGTGAGCATCCACAGGTTTAGTATTACCGCAAGGAATAAAAGGCTGAATTACGTCTTTGTTCATAATCCAAAAAGCAATATTTTGCAGATACTATCACGCATAACATCTGATTAAAATGGATTTCCTACTTGAGCTATGAACCCTTGTCGCTAATACGAACGCCAAATCAAACAAAACGTTAAAATTTAGTCATCCGTTCCATCTTTTAATTCATGCGCAGTAACATTATGTTTTTATGTGTTGGCCTCTAATTCAATAAAGTCTACTTCTGAACATTTAAGAAATGCTCTAGTATTTGGAAGTTTCCTACTCAACTGTGAACACGGTAAAATCGGGGAAAACACGAAGCGGAATTTATAATGTGGCTTAAAACATTTATTATGCCTTGGTAGTTTATGACAACAATTATTGTGCTATATTATTGCTAGCGTGAGGACATTTCAAGGCGCTTTTGGGATGTTTTGTTCCATATTTGATGTCAGTCCACGTTGCCACTATTTTTTATTTAGGTTGCTTCAAAGTCGGTGACAAAATATTTCGACGTGTTTAGTCATATTGGTTATTTTATCTTGAGTGTGCTGCCGATGAAAGTAGTAATTTCAGGACAGTGCCGTAACACAGCTCAAGAGAAAAATAGGCGTCTAGCATGACTTTATTATAGTAACCTGCACGTCAAATTTTGGCGTCTCAAATGGTTACTTATCTCCTGCTAATCGCACTTCCTATCATTTCTCGTTTGGATGATGTGGTTTTAGGAAACTCAGTGGATAGAACCCCCATCATGGGAGACCTCAACATTAGTGTGCATACAGACGGTTTACTGTCGTATAAGTACAGACTGTATTCGATAATATGTAAATCCTTGTAGTGAAAATAAGTGAGAAGTTTGGGCGGAAGGAATACCGGGAGCTGGGGTGTTGTAAATATTTGGGGATGCCTCCACATTAGCGTCCAGTCTAAAGCTCTTAAATGAACAGACAACGCGAGAGAGCTTGCGTCATGCCGAAGGGGGCACTTAGCAAGTGGCTCTTAAAGGAAGACGGTATTCAGGCACACGAAAGAAGTACCTGCTGCACACCCAAACACACATTTCAAATAACCATAATGTGACTCCCTTGATGCCATCGAACACAAGCACCTTTTCTGAGGTTTTCCGTGATGGGATTTGGGTTTCCTTAAATTTTAATAATGATGTGGGTTTTGGCCAAAATTGAGGGCTATGATAGGATATTACATCTTTATACCCAGGATAGTTACTTCAAAAATGGCTTTTATAACATCAGAGTGTGACATCAAAGTTAATACGTGGAACAATCACATTGCTGGCTGGGGCATAACAAGAAAATTCAATGCGGTATATGCAAAATCTCAATCAGAAAATTTGTCGAAATGTCGGTGGGTGATCAAGTAGAAAGTGAAAAAAGTGTAAGATTCACTAAATGGGCTATCAAAGGCAAATAAAAGCATTGATGTAGATGAACCAGTGATAAAACTCTGTGAGGCGTAATGACTGTTGTTTGCAATTTTATGAGGCCTAACTAGCATCGAAAAATACACCCTTAGTCTGTTTTTCTCAAGGATATTGTTTTGAACGATAAACCCACACACTGTGTGGACGCTGGTTGCCCGAATATTTTAGCAGGGTATTCTTGGATAAATTCAGATAAATTCCTCTTTCAAACCAATGAAGTTTTGCCATAGTGTATCAGAATATTTTGAATTTCCTGGGAATTGGTTACCTAGGATTTTTTATTAAATGTGTTCACAATTAGTTGGTAAAGATTATGCACCATTTCATCATTTGCTTCAACGGAGACTCGAAGTTAATTTGAACGGGGAAATATTAGGTTACTTTTCAAGCGTTTCACTGGCTGTGTGATTTGATGACTGTGCCACGCGCTTGATGTGGCTGAGGAAGAACTCAATTTACATAGATAATAACCTTTGCCTTCGGTGTCCTCGCTGCCAGAGATGAAGAAAGCCGTTTGAGCAGATGGTGATATGTTGCAAATCCCCTATGTGGACGATTCGGCAAACATCTCATTTTGTAAAATTTTTAATCACTCTGTTGCTCTGAAAATTTACTTGGTCGGTAAGAAAATATTGCGCAACGTCCACAATTTTGCGTTTCATCTACTACGGTACAAACCTGACTTTAATTGTCCAACTGACGTTAAAAGCCCAGCGTTGCAGCGTAGAATAAGTTCGGCAATACTATAACAATAAGCAAGCCTACTCCAAATGAATAAATTTGCAACTGTTGTAATGGCGCTACGTTGTTTAATGTGTACCATTGACCACATGATAGCTTAATTGAGGCAGTGGCGTTCTGTGTCATTTGTCTGATTTGCGCGGCTTCACAAAATCAAGGGTTTTAAGACCTTTGTCAAAATCAACAGAACTGACGAGCGTGCCAGATCACCTGAGGTGACATGCAGCGTTTGATGTGCTTTGACCTAGTCTTTTGGTGAAGCACTCTCTATCTAGTGTTAATGACCCAAAGTTGTTCTGCTGTTAGACAGCATTGCCTAAACGTCAAAACAAACGTGGGCTGGTTGAGCGTTGAGGTCACAAAATAACTTAAAGCGCATGATAGTGTGCTAATTTGTTAACCCATGTACGAAAGTTGAAGAAGGCTTTAGAATCTACAACTTTAAGTATAAGTGGGCTCTACACTGTCAAGCGGTGTTATAATTTAAAACCGGTATAATTGACGTCTTTATTTGCGCTTTGAATAGACGCTTATTACATAAGCTTTATATGTATAATGCCTACACTAAATTTCAAACGAAGTTACCTAAAGTTTGAAAACCATTCCGAGCTGACCTCAAATGCGTGCGATCGTCAGCGACAGCCCTCACAGGCTCGTTTCACGGGGCTGAAAATAATGCGTACCTTATAATATATTCCTACGTACTATTCATGTGCCGAAACTGCATAAGCCATCTGAGTGAATTCCGTTAGCTTCTTTGAAAAAAATTCCTCCCGCTTCACAGATCACCTAAATGATCGCTATGTAGGCTTGCAAATATTTTTGTGCAGAACAAAGTCTCAAAATTTTATGAACTTACAAACGGCCATACTACTTAGGAATGGTTATCACTTATTAAATGTTTTATGAGAAATTATTGGACAATGAGATCGAATCCACCGGAGCAATACAGCGAAAAAATATTCGATTAGTCGACTTGCTGGTCAAAATTCATACCTTACGAACCCAAAGATTTTCAGCCTGTTATGAGCGGTTTGCCGGTGGCCATAGCCCGCATGTAGAATATTGCGTTAACCTGCAATAGTCTTAGTTGTGCGCGTGCTGCCTCAGTGCAATCCGCAGTTAACTCCCTCCCTCAGAAGCCTTCTTTATTCTGTTTATTTACCTAAAAGCACTGCGTACGCATGCCATTGTAAATCGGATGCGCTTTCTATTCATTGCAAGCACATCACCGGGTGGATCAGCGTGTGTAAATATATCAGAACCCTTTCCCAGTAAGCATGAACCATGCAGCTGCAAAATGGTTAACTTATGTCTGTTTTCTGAAATCACGGGCAATGGGCATAAACGTGCTTTTCGTCTGATATTCGAAATGAGAATTTTTTTATTTCAAAAGTTTGGTCACAAATCAAGGTTATATTGCAATGTTCAGAATCACTTGCCAAGGTAATCTCACACGGGTGGCTTGACTTTAGTAGATGCTGTTGGTTTTAAGTTTATTCACAAAATGTTGATTGAATATTTGCATTTGAGACAAGTGTAGAAGTTTCTTTTTGATTACGAATGCTAAAGCTTCACCTTACATACAAAAGTCCGTTTGTTCTCGTGTTATTTGAAGGTATTTGTGTAAGTAAACTGTTCAGCTTTAATGATGACCGAGTTTGAATCTTGAATTATCGCCCACAGTGAAACCATGGTTCATTATTTTTTAAAATTGCTTTCAACATTTTTCTAAAACACAGAGCTTCTGAGCTCATGAATTTGAGTGGCTGCCGTAGATATCATTATGGATCAAAACCAGTGCATAATGCCTGACGAATTCGAAAAGTCCTTGGAAAATATCCTCATTATATCAACTGTTCCATCAAGTCCGCCTGGTGCCAATAGAAATCGAATAAAGAAATTGAATTGTGCAACTTTCCGATAGGAAAATGTTTATATTCAAGCTTCATGCGTCTCACTGCCTTAGTGCCCTTATTTTAAAATTTGCGATTACGCCTACGGAATTTTGCATACAAACTTACAAGTTCCCTGTTAAAAGCACACGCGATAGTTTGTAGCGACAAAATCTGCCAAAATATGAAGGCGCGGGTAGCCACCACTTTGAATTGATTGGCCCACACCTGGGCAGAATGCTCCCAAAAGGGCCTCAGATTTCTATAGGGTGAGCAAACGTTTTTGCAGCCAGCACGTGGTTCTGACGCCGAGGTTATACTTCAAGATCTTAATCGGCGACTTATCCGTGATAAATTGTTCGACAATCAGCTCGAAAAAATTTGAGCACACTTAAATGTTTGTTTTCTCTTTCGGTTCGCACTGTGGGAGGCAATTTTTTACTTCCTTATCTAAGACCCTTTAAGGCAGCTTTCATTCCCGGAACATTGCTCTGTTGTAAGCCTCTAATCATTCATAACAAAATTGTTCAGGAAACCACATAGAATCCCACGTTTTTCATGTTGCTCTTATGCACACTGTGCAACATATGTGACGGGTTTTTACATAACGTTTCTGGCTTGTCTGCACAACAGAGAACAGTTCACAAAGGAGGATGCGCTCAGTGCAAATATTTGCATGTTCATCATCTAATTTTGTGCCATAAAAAACCCCACATTGTATTTTAGGGTCAGAAGCAACTAACCGAAGTTGATTTCAAAGATTCCTATATTTGTGGTGCACCTCCACGGGAAAACTGGCTTCGCCGGAACCCAATGCTCATCCTCTGGTCTACTTTTCCGATTTGCAGCATGAACTGCATTGTAAGTACAGTGCGGTTTTTGCACGTAACAAGGTCGAAAGGCGCCAGTGGTGGTTGTAAAAAACACGAGGGACACCGGATTGCTTGAGGATAGTTCTGTGACATTGAAAACTAGGTTTTCCTCATCAGCATTATGGCGCTGACTTCAGCGGCTGATCCCACCAGGTATTGATGGATCACCCACTCCCTCGGATAATACATAATGAAAGTGGAAATTTGAGAATGAACGGTACCTTAGTTTTGGCTTTTTTTGTTGTCAGCGTCAAGCATAAAAGCTATAAAAGAAATAAAATTTATAAAAGTATAAAATGTATAAAAGTATAAAGGGTGTATCGGATTAAAGCCTTTGCCTGGAAGTTCTACTGAGTCCGCCGTTAGCAACAGTGTTTGTAGCTGGTTGGCAGCTTTCTGGTTATGCTCAAGCGCTTACCGTTGTTTCTAATGTCGCGGTTGCGTTTAAGCACCACGGCTGTTTATGCTTCAAACCTGTTCGTATAAGTGCAGGCATCCGAGGGTATAGTGCTACTGACTAACATAAAAATATTCAAGATGTTGAAGTTTTGCACTTCTCAAGTTTGAGATTTACTCCTCGGTTGATTGCAACTGTGCTGCATTTAAGTGGGGCTAACTCCATTCAAATTAAGTAACTTAGTTTGCGAAAATGGTTTACACTCACAGGGTAATCGATATCTGATGTACTATAAGCTGTGAGATACGTGTTTAGAAGTCTACGTGAACAGCACCTTCAGGAACAAACCATCGGTATTTCGACCTATTTTCTGTCTGTCTGCTATTGACAAAACAAACGAAGATGCAGTTGTATTTTGCTCTAGTTATGTGCCATGTGCGCGATCGCCAGAGGTCGTTCCAGTGTTACGTTCATGAGTCTTCATATATATATATATATCATAAAAATATCGGCAGCGACGTGTTTTACTGGAACCATGTTAGAAGCAAACAAAGTGTTCATGGTCAAACGTGACGAAGCACAAAAACTGCATTGAAACAGTCACAGTATATTACGTGCGAAATATGTAACGCATGGTTCTGTTACACGCTTACTTTGAGGACAAACGGCCCACTGGCTTGACAATCACCTCTTTTGATGTGCTAAATGAAACAAACCTACAGTTATGGTCCGTGCAGAAATTGCTGTATTGTCATATTTCTTAACTATTTACTGAAACCCAAGCCGCAGTATGCCTCGCACCAAATTTGAAATAAGTATCTTTTGATAATTGGATAAAATTATACTATAGTCGTCAAGGACATATTTCTGGGGAAACGGAAATTCTCATTCCCACATACGCACGGCTAACCTAGAAATGTTTGCGATGACCATACATTGTACAGCGCGAGGAGTAATGTTAGTGCTACATGGTCCAATCACGTTTCAGACGTTATCACACGCTGCACGCCTATGACGATCTTCTCGGCTCTGGGGACTCCAGTGACAAGTCTTTTTCGGTCTTACTGACCAATCGCAAGACTAGAGTTCTTATCATCTTTATCGTATATAAATTTTGTATGAGCTGCTAGCACAAGCAAACGGTGAAATGGGGTTTGATTTTCGCTTGGCACTCCTATTATGTGTACTGTGTATTGTCATAGGTAAGTAACAGTACTGCTACACTAACGCTTGTTTTTTTTACCCGTCATTATATTCGGATAGCAGCAGCATGACCTAGCATTGCTTCACGCAGTAAACGTTTTTTACAGCATGCTTTATACTTTAAGTGTCTGTACCTGCATTTTGAAGAATCGATTGACTGATTTCTGAGAAAGCAGCTTAAAACCGATAGCATGGATAGGTAGCACCTTTGGTCGAGGGTTTGAAAGTTTGTTCATTTGTTGAAACCGAGCAAAACGTTTGTTGGTTTGTCTAAGTAGAACATAAGAAATCAGACAGCGTTGACAGGCTTTCAAAAAATGCGCGAATGGTAGATCAAATGCACAGTTGAAAATTCATTTTTACGTATGTTATCACAATCTTGTCAACTGATGATCTTCTTTCCTGGCACAGTCGACAATGAACTTTGTGAATAACTCTCGCACGCATAAATTACTGAAGTGTTGATAGCCGCGGTCACAATATCAAACTTCTATTGGCCTGTATTTAAATTATCCTGATTTTAGAACAAGCAAGTGGTAAGCCGTCGTAATTTGCACAGCGAATGTTTGGTTTCGTAACCAGCAAAATTTATAGCATGGGTGCTCCTTGTTTTTTAACATTACGCAAACCTACCGCCGGAATAGCTGAAGAAATGGTTGCATAAACTCCGCTAGTCGATTTCTGATGCTTCGTTTAAAATACAAGATAACTGTCATGTTATATGGTATTCTGGTGTTTCACATGTCTTCAACTGTTTGCTTGATGATATAGCGACCCGGATTATCCTTTCTTTATTTGAAAAAACTTTGACATACCTAGTACAAAACTCAAAATACTAATATGGAAACAAAGATTTTAATTTTATGGAGAGAAAATTTAATTTGAATAAGCTAAAAGTTCTTTTGTCAAAAGCTGATTAGTTCCAAAATGTATGGTGAAGTGGCGCCACAAGCGTTAGTCAAAAATTGCAATGCAAGGTGCATTGATCACAGAAACTAATAGAAACGTCTTCACCCACATCTCTGCTGATGGCCACAGAAGTAAATCGTTCAGTTTTGCAAAATCTGGTAAATTTGTGCAAATAATAGGGCTACTTGTGTGTGCTAAAAGGTTGTAAATACGTGCCGGAAGAAAGTCCAATCTGGTTTCGGGCACATCGCTTTAGCGATGGCATGCCTTATGTTGCTAATGCGCTAAGTGCTCAAAGGGACCTTGAGTCACTACATTGGGCTAAAGAGCACTTCCAAGTGACCCACATCTCGTAATCCAACATGGAATGTGGTTGGTAAATTTTGAAATGCATGTGATATCATGCACGAAATGAAACTGTCAGTTTCTTATTTACTCAATATGACGTTTTGCAGAAATTTTTTTGCCATTATAATATACTGCCAAGTTCTGCAAAATATGACTAGCTTGCTGCTCTACTGCAATCACCAGTAGAATACCAGTAGAATAACACGCACAATTGTTTTCTTTCATCCAGCCCAAAATGGTAAGAAAAATTTATAAAGCATGCTTTGGCAAAAAGATCCACGAACCATAGTATGAACTGCCATATGCGTTCACTAAGCTGTCTAAAGTTCGCTGACCTTAGAGCCATCATAAATGGCAGTCAACAATACAAGCTATGTTATTTCCTGCGGCTTTTTGGTACACCGCGTTTGATGCCAATTGTGTTTTTATTCATTTCGCTTAAGGAAAAGGTGTCGGTATTCTCGAGGTCAATCCGTAATTATTTTTATAAGACTGTGTCATCATACGGAGTAAGAGTGCGTGGTATCTTTTCATCGGTTGTCGCGTGCATTAGCAGACAACATCTGGCAGCAATTGACTACATTTGGAAAAGAGAAGCGGTTGCTGCGCAGAAGAAGCAGGAGCTGAGAAAAATGTTGTGCACTCATTATGCAACCTGAAAACTAACGTTGGGCGGATCTGTAGACGAAAACGTCCAGAAACGCATTTTATCTTCTTTGGAGGGAATTTCAGGGCAAAGAAGCACCAGCAAATAGTTGTTTACTTTGAGACAAAACAGCGATTGCGTCAGAAGAAGCACAAATAACAGTGGAATTCCACGTTACGGCGTCTAAACGGTTGCCAAATTTCCAAGCATACGACAAACGATTGACATTTAACGCCGGTATCAGAAGCACCTTTCGATTAAGGTTTGTTACCTCAAATCAACCAGCTATTGAAGATAATTTTTTAAACACAAAATCGGTCCAATTTTTCTACAAATCTGGTCCAAGCTTGCAGCGCATGAAACTTAGGGCGTAATCCAAATTCATTAAAAGACACTTCTACAGTATAGGTATTTGTAAGTGCTTGAGAAAATAAGCATTTTCGGCCACAGAATTGCGCTCGAGCTTGAAGAATGTTACAAACTATGTAGACACACATACAATCCTTAAATCACGACAGACACGAGGCTAAATTTATTTTTCTGACAGAGCCGGATGGAAAGGTACAACATCAGTTAAAGTAGTACCTAATCGAAGCAGATTATATTTGACACCGGCATCTGGTGATGTCCGCGGTGCTTTTACGAATTTTCTTAAAAAATCTGGGAGTTTTGTATTTGGGCATCAAAAGAGAGTTCGTTTATGTTGTGTTGTAAGACTAAGCTTATTCGGCCCTTTGTCCTAATGAAGTATCATAAGTGGGATTGTTACTTATTGTGTGATCACTAACTTTTACCATTGTGGTTCCTCATGGGTGTACTTGGAAGCATTTCCCAGCTATCATTATTTTATTGAATATTTCCTTATCATGCTTTGATGCTTCATCCTAAATCTGAGATAACCATACAGTTTCTTCTAATTGCTACTGCATGCATCTATATATACAGGATAGCCACATGTTCACAATGGCCAACGATACATTATAATGAAAGAGACAGTGTTTATAAAGCCGCAACTTTAAAAAACTTTTACCCATAGTGCCTAATAACAGCGTTGCACGTGAATAGGGACAAAGTGGTATGAAAGCGTAATTTAAAACTAAAAGTCTACTGTTAGGATAGTCAGTCAATGTCAATCACGAATGTAAAAGAACACACAAATAGTGAGGACTAAAACATCTGTAAACCTAGCTCCTAAAGCCACGCAATAACCTTCTCATTAACACTTAGTTTTACATTGCTATAGCACACTGAAAGCGTGGTGAACAATACATTCAAAATTATTGGTGCATGTGCTGAAAACAACATCTGCCCGGAGCAGTTCATTCTCACTACATAGTAAGTATCAACGGCTAGTACAATGAGAACAAGGCAAACGGTTCAACACTAGTTTATTTTCTATAGTGCGGTTACCTGGAAGGGCCGAATGAGTAAACGGGCCGAATAGGCTTTTGCCATGCAACTGTTTATGGCAACATATCTACTGTTACGAAACTAATATGTTCTTACACATTGTTCCTCCGTCTTTATATAGAAGCTGATGAGACGGCACTGGCGACAGGAGAGTTTCCAGGTAAGTTGCTAATCTTACATTATGCGTCCTATGTTTCAGCGCGTTGAACAAAAGCATAACGCACAATGGCAACTTGTTTTGAGCAATGTACGTAGACCATTTAGCAGATCCGACAACTGAAAGCAGTTTAAACATTAGTGGGATGTAGAAACCAGTCAGATGGGTGAGATTTGACCACAGTTTTTAGCAAATATCTTTGTGCCGATACGCCACACTGCATGATTTAGTTTTCAAGCAACGCATTTCGGTTTTGTTTTTTTAAGAAAAAAATATCGCAATGAAAACAATAAATAGTTCCAAGTAGATTGTCCCTAAACTAAAATATTAGATATTGAAGACTAGGTACAACATTTGTAATGGGCTAATAAGTTTCTGTTTGCTACTTGTCAGAATTTTTCTTCAAGTACTCTGAATATAGTAATGGAACTTTGTTGGAACTTTGTTGTGGATTTCATTCTATAAACCACCGTTCCTCTCATAAATAATTTGACATGAACGTCATTTACTTGACATGCGGAAAGAACTAAATGGTACCAAGGAAATGCTCATCGAATATATTTTTCACACTAGCGGTGTTTTATAAGCCATGTAAAATAATCAATATACTCTAACAGAATTAAAGACTATCTTCAGCCCAAAAAGGGTCCTCGCTAGCAAAACGAGTCAACAGCTGTATTTTTGAAACACCTTTCCGTTACCAGGAGGCAGATATTCAGGTATATGTTATCGGATTACGTTAGCCCAGAACTTGGATAATGTTTTCAAAAAGCAGTCTAATTCTGGAAAAGAACAAACGCGATGACTTAACACCCATCTAGTGGCCCATGCTTTCAGATATTGCATCTCATTGAAATTTTTGGAATGCGGTTTGCCGAGACTTCCACGTGTGCCAGCAAAACAACGTACTTTCGTTTCTGATTTAAAAGATATGGGTCCTGGTTACTGACATATGTATAATAAAATTTCGGACGTAGAGACCATAATGCAGTGTTAGAAAAAAACAGGTAAAGAATCGGATCGCTTCGGTTGCGACCAATTTTATGCTCAATGAGTAGCAATTTAATGCAAATTACTGCATGTGTTCGTGCTTCCAAACCTGCAGCATTAGCTACACAATTGGACATAGTGAGGAGTTAGCATCTCAGCGTACATAGTAGACGTGCAAACCTGACCGGAAATTTCGAAAGCCATGTGTAGGCGTTCATGATCGCCAAGCATCCTTAAGCTTTCTCGCTACTCGGGAGGGGGGTGTGCTATTCCGTTAGCGCCAAAAGTTGGTCCCTACCTCAGTTGACAGGATGTGAGCACCACAAGGAAGGATAACTGACGCCACTGCATGCACAGGGCTGTAAATTTAGTATTCTCATAACGGATTTGGGATTTTATGTTGTAAGTTAGCGGGGTATATTGAATGCAATCTGTCAACGTTCTACAAAGTGCGAAGTAATTTAGAAATTTTCAAATTCCTGGGCCTAACTTCCACACACAAATAAACACAGGAATGAACGGTATCCTTCAAGTTTTCATATTTTTGGTGGATTTTATTGTTAATAATGCAAATTGCGTATAGGTAATGATTAAATAGGTTTTTCATTTGTGTGGTTTATATTCGCGTAACAAGCTGATTCTTGTAAATACACTTCTATATGTATTCATGAAACAAATGTATTTCATTTGCTTAATTGAATATCTGCTTATTCTTTTAACACAGATTCTTCAACAGAGCTAATGGAGGGAACACCGCCAGGTACGATTTTGAAAAAGCCAATAAAAACACAAATAGTTGGCGATCTTTTTGTGTTCAACAGTGGGATGCCATTCAACCATCGCTTACTTCTCGCACATTTATGATGCGTACACGGTGCTATGTAAAGGTTGGCGTATCTTAGGAAATACTAAATATGTTTATTAATTATCCCTTACGCTTGGCACGTATGACGTCAGAATGAAATTAACTGTTTAGCAATTATTTTCAAGCAGGTGCTGTACTTCATGACGGTATATTGGATTCCATTCCATTTCCTCGTTACACCTAATTAAGACAATATTTTTGTACGATGTACCTTGCGGTCTTTAAACCTTGTGAAGGCATTTGCCGCCTATAAACTGTAACCACAAATGACGTATGCTGCATGTTACATGGAAACGGCCGGCTGGGTTTAACTTAGGCAAAGCGCCAATTAGAAAGGGCCAACGCGTTTGAATGACGTTTAAAAATCAAGGTTTCCAAATGGGTTGTTCAGCCACAGACCCGCTTGCTTCACAAATGTGTTGATTTCGTATTGCCTCCTGCCAAGTTTCTAACTGCATAAAGAACCAACACAGTATTATACGAATAAATATTTTCAGCACCTCAAATGCGATGAGAAACAATACATTTACTTCAAGGCAACAAAACCCATGCGGTTTTATCGATAAACGTTAAGCGTATTACAGAAGAACGAATAGGTATAATAAAAAGTGGGACTATATTTCCATAAGTATTACTGGCGATGCCATATCGATGTCCCATGCACCATTGTCCATTGTCTGCAGCACGTTTGGGCACACGCATATTGTTCGTGTTTTGCTGATTTTAAAAATATATGCGGTATTAAAATCCGTTTCTTTGTCACGTGACGTTTTCCCAGGCAAAAAGAAGAAGAAGGGTAAGTATTTCAAGCTTAAATCTTCGGTCTGTCTACCAGTAGGAAGGATGATTGCTTGATGATTACCGGGCCATTGGTTTGAGTCACAATTTAGATGTTAAGCTAATTTTTGAACCTTCCAAAATTGTATTTTGAATGAATGTGTGTTGTCTGAATTGAGGTTCTTTTTCCATTGGAAAAAGGACACAGCGGCCTACAAGAACGCATCTTCTGTTACCAGGCTCTGATGCAGCTTAACGACAAAAGGTCATTTGTATTCACTTTGCTTACTCCAGGGTAGTTGGACGATGATGATTATCTCCAATATATACTATCGCCTACCCTCATGTGTTTAACTGAGGCGCGAGCATATGGCCATTCAGTAAGTGGATGTATATTAGGAGACCAAATGAATATACTGGCATTTCCTCTGGACATCATCAGAAAATAACGTTTGATACTCCGGTGACAAGGTTGTTTTTCGGATGAACAGTGTTCATGAAATCGGATGCAGTCGCAGACACAAGGTGACAAAGTTGGCGCCATACATGACGGCAACGGATTGATGCCCTAAATTTTGAAAATTGCAGTTTTTGTTTTTGACCGAATTTTGCCTAACCTGTACTTCAACCTGACATTTTGCGTCGCGACTCTGCATCGGCATTTTTGGGCGTATACAAACCTTATATAAGTTTTGATTTAGGTAATCGTATGTAGCACTACTCGATCACATATAACCGGAATTCCACCACAGTAATATTGCCCTCATTTAACTGCTAGTTATTTCACGGCAAAATAATTTTACTTTTACGGAACCCCCAAATGATCATTAGATAGATGTTGTGGGTTCCAAATTCATAAATCTTAATACATAGCTTAAATTCTGCAGTTCAACATTGACAGACGTAACGATTTTCGACAATTTGCCTAAAATTGTTGGCCTATTTTAATAAAGAAAGCATAAACCTCAGATTTGATGGTGTGCCCTAAACAAAAGTTGTAGCCAATCAAACTCGATGCTAGAACATTCGGTGCGCGCAAACTAATTCATAAAGCCCATGTGCAGAAAAACTGCTTTTGAGCTAGGTTCTTAAACATACTTCATTCGTAAAGAGTACTACACCCGTTTTCTACCTTAGCCGCTAGAAATCTGCGTGGGCCACTGTCAAGCTCGATACATTTTAGGCGATGTTTCCCCTAAGAAATAGCTTTTCTGGTCAACGTATTGCTTTTACATTATTGAAGCAGCACGTTTGGTTAATTATTCAATTACGAATACACACTGCTTTTGTGGACTTGGCTTTTTAGGGAAGTTAAAAACTAAGAAGATAAGTTCTAAACAAAAATCTCAACATAAGCGAATTCACGGGGTCCGTAATCAAAGTCTGAAAGTTTGCTACATGACCAATTTTACTTAGTTGCGACAACATCTGGAGCTAGAAAATTGGGTTGGAACTGTCGCGTAACCAACAGTGAAATGGAACCAAATGGGCATCATTTTGCGCGTAACCTCCACAAGGGAAATCCTACTCCTGGACGACGGCTAAAGTTTTGAAAATAAGGGCATAAGTTTTCGAAATTTTGGTAGTATGAGTTAGTTTAGTCAACGCAATGATCGAAATCTATTGCTGGACGATTATGCGCGTAGGTATATTGGGGTGAACCAAACATTTTTGTGCCCAAATGTCGTAGAGTGTACGCCTGAGACTTTCTCAGACCAGCGACCAAATATTGCTTCCAAAATGTTATTGGGTTTATTTATAAGTTTTCCTATATTTCAGCGCAAAAGTTTTCAACCTGTGCGACAAAGTTAGATAATATCGACCTCAAAGTTGTCCCCAAAATCTCGAACTCAGCACTCACCGGAGAGCTACACAATATTCTCGCCCAAGTATTCTATTTTACATGCGATTAGGTGATTATATCTGCCTTCACACCTTGGACAGATGTAATATCCCTCATTTAAATAAGCCTAATTATTCCGGCTGATGTAGCAAGATGGCTGTTGTCGTTTTGCATCACGTATACGCTGCCATACTTTGCAGTACACTTTGCATGTTAGCTTGCTCCTGCAAAAAGTGAAATAATATTTGTTGTTGGAAAACGAATGCTTGACAAACTATATTGAAACATCCATGGTTCATCCAGCGATCCTGCCTATTGATGCTCATTATCACATTTTCGCCATCAGATTCAGAAAGCTCACATACGAAAACCGTGCTAGGTGAAAATACACATTACAGCGTAGCGAACCACTTTTGTGGGATCACCAAAAGCTCCCTGTGGTGCCACGGGAATCGCAACATGTACTGCGTGCAGCAAGGCTTATCAGTAGCCACATTTGGGCAACTAAGTTAAAAAGACTTGGTTTAGTACGCTGTGTTTTCAGATGTACCTAAATTGATGATACTAAATGAAATGGATCTACAGAGAAAATCTGTTTTCAGCATAGCTTGGCCTGACTTCCAGTGCTAAAACATATCTGAACTTTGCAAAATTGCGCAGGCCACCAACAACCTGTGATTAGCTCAGAGAAAGGATTCTTCAAGAGAGGGGCAAAATCTAAATGTAAGTAGTCGTCGCCCGATGAGCCAGTGAACGCACGGTGGGTTTACGGTGGTTGGTGGATGAGTTACGAGATATGTTTAAGTGCATATAAAACACACTGCTCATCATTTTTTCAATCTAGAAACCACGGGTTGGGAACTCCTTGGAGTTTTGTCGGATATGCACCGCTTACTATTCACAATGAAGATGCTGTTTCAGCTATGACTTGTTTGTACTTAAAGGAAGCAGGGCAAACTGATTTTTTTCAGATTTCCGCACGGGGTCAACAGTACCTTCAGATTGCCTGAGTAGTTTAATGTATGCAACGGAAGGAAACTCGTTTGGTGGGCAGCTGATTGGCGCTGATCAGCTTGGAGGAGCATCCCATGGGTCGGTTGAATTAGTTTTGCATAAATTAAGGAAATTAAATTTATGAGAGAGGTCCAGAATGTTCCTATGTGCGCTTATAAAAAATTCTCCCCATAAGATGATGAGTCAGATAATAAACTGGAGTAGAATAATATATCACTTCTAGGTCTCAAGACTAAAAACACCACAAGCGTTTACGGATTCTCATATGAATGATAGTTTCGGATGACACATAATATAGGTACATTTGAATGACATTTGGATAACATTCAGTTAGATTTTGACGGGAAGAAATAATGGATTCTCTGGAGGACTGCCCTTGATCAGTCGTGCAGACACTGCACCTTGGGCGAATTCGATATTGTGAGCAAGCTGTTTTTGCCAGAACACACCTAAATACCTGGTGGCTGCGAACGCTTGTTCAGAGAGTCGTTGCATGCCATGATATGTCCCAGACAATGTTTGCCTGACAACGAACACCGACCTAATTCCAGACTTTATTTATGAACAAGAACTGCCGAAAATGTTAGCAAGTCTCGCACTCTAACACGGCAATACGTCCGGCAACAATATGTATTCAGAAATGTTGTTACATGTAAAATGGTAGTGTCCGACAGTTATTCACTTGAAAACGAAACCCAATTAACACGGTCCTAGCTGTTTGCAATTAAATAACTCTTTTGCAATTGCAACAGCAAGTTAAAAGCCGTTCTATGTAAATGGTTGTTTGGAGCATTTAGGCACGTATTGTCTAATGAATTCGGATGCAGACTTCGTTGTTGCTTATCCAAGTATCCTATCCTAAGAACCTATGTTTGAGATTACAGTTTAAATTCCAAACGTTCCCTTCAAAATTTATTTTGAAGCCACCAATACTGACCATTATTCCTTCGAAGATTGTTTCCAAATGGGATTTGAATAACATCCTACAAGCCGCCTGATTAAACGAGGTTTCTTTACAGAAGAGCGTGTTTAACTTCAACAACGTCTACTATCTCAATGACTCCCCTAGAAGTTTCCCAGTGACATTTTTCAGGAACAGGCTCAGGCTTCATAATTCTACTAAGTGCAGGGTGGCGATACAATATATAGCAATGTACCAACGGACCTTAACAAATTTGGAGTGCTCCGAAATCTCACGTTCATTTCAACATTACGGTTCATGGATGCCGGTGGCATTCTTTGAAGACAGAAGAACTTTATGTGCCAATATTCCGTCACAGGCATTTTGTGTTGTGCTTCCTGTCCAGTGTGATATAAACCTTCAGGTTTTGTCTATTGCTAGGCTAGAACAAGTGGTCACTTCAACAACCCCTGGGGGCAGCCGGTTCATTTGCGCATAAGTCTGTTGTAAACACCCATAAATGCATACTTAAATCGCGCAGCTGCATTTTGCAGCATTTGAAATTACTCTAACTGGGCAAATATGCTTTCAGCGGATGTTTATCTATTAAAGTTAGTCCCAACAACGGCGGCGCGCTCAACGATGATGGTTGTCCTATGAAGGAAAAACAACCGTATGTTACGGCTGTATTGAGTAAAGTTTTTCAGGCTCACACACAACCATCTGCTACAACTCTGAAAGGATTTATGCACCTGATGTGTTTTGAACAACCCACACAGATTGCTTGATCGACAAAGCACATAACTTCAACCAATAGTTTAGCTACCCACTACACACAACTTTTAGCCACGATTCTGTTTTAGCCTGGACCGAATTTGAGGATTTCCTTTGTTCGCGGCCTGTCATGGGCTCATAAACGCGCGTACTCTGCAGCTAACAGATCTCACAAAAGATAGGTATTGCCGCTTTCATGTACTCTAAGACGTTGTCCCTTGTTAGATCATTTCCTGTTCTTATGGTGGATCATTAGTCAACGACGTAACTTCACGAATTGGGCTGCAACTTCGAACGGTTTGGTGGCTATGCTCACTAGCCAAAATTATTGGGACTGGCCTTATTCAGATAATTTGCCGGATTAGTTCCAATCCAAGTAGCCCAAATTATAACTGCAAATTAACCGCCTGAGCATATTAACTGTCTTAGTACCTAACTGTCATTTTTAAAAAGTTCAATAGCGAATAATCTTCACTATAACTGTGCAATTAAAAACCTGTACATTTCCTTTTATATTTTGTTAAAATATATCTTTTGGCATGACAAATCATAAGAATGCTTCTGTTGCCCAATATTTGTTCCAGGGAAAAAGGGGTTAGGTAAGTACGCATCTGGCTCTTCAAAGTTCTGTTCCATAAAGGTACTATAGAAACTTTACCGAGCTGGGCTCTTGGGATGTCGTAGAATTTGATGATGCACCAATAAATTCTTCAGTGCCAAAAGTGCGTCCACCAAGTGTGATGTAGTAAACTCAATAGAATCCTCTGATAATTCAGAGGTAACAAAACTGAATTTGAAAATCCGAAAATACGTATTTCGCAGCATAAAAACTGTTGTTAAAACAAGTGCTTGGAAATGCGTACAGCAACATCGTAATATTCAGACCCCCGTGAAACAACGACAAATCTCTATATGTTCTAATTGTTTTGTGAAAAATATAGGGTAAATGGAGATACAAGCGCCTCAAAATTGTGGATTTCAATGGTTAATTGTTTTCCTTACCCTACATTTCTATAACTTAAATTGTAACGCCTCAGTGATAGCGCAGTATGGAAAGCATCAAATAAAAATGCGTCTAAGTCTTCTTACTATGGAGCACGCTGTGAAGATTACGTGGAAAATATGGTTCGTACGTAGATGCGAGAGTGCGACGGACTGTTGTTATTATGCACTTCCGGTTAAATAAGCGGGCTAAAACGCATCTTGCGAAATAGTGGCATGCACGCGAAACAATCCCAGCAATATTTTACCTTGGACCGATCTGTTGAAATCCAACGCACGGTTAGCAAACAAAACATTGTAAGTCGGGTTGGAGACACGCGGACACTTGAGTTCAGAGCCATTGAGGTAAAAAAACACAGGGTGCAATTTGGGGCGATATTTGGTTCATTCTACCTGCTAGCCTCGGACACCAGTTCGTCAATTGAGGCCGTTTATCTAAGCCTTGAGAAAGTCTTGGTGATTTTTCATTGCCTTTTGGTGCCTCAAATTCCAGGCTACGCACATTGTCATTGCAATAGTTTTATATACAAGCGCCTAGGTACGTGTGCATAATTCATAGTTTCCGGATGCACCGCTATTGATTTCTTCAAACACAAATTGATGATCCACAAGTTTCCGCCAAACGTGTACTGATGGCAGCGATGGAAGGGAGAACATGTGCGAAAGGTTGTTTGATATTTACCCGCATGTTTTATGATCAGCGAGAGCTATTACGTCTTTCGACATTATTGGTGGTTTAAAATTTTGCACGTATTAGGGATACTTCCTGAACTATTTTGACACAATCCCCGGTTAACAAAATTTTATTTCCCGCCTAATTTCAAATCTATGCCAGGCCAAAGAAAAGGAGGTAAATAGCAAGTTTTGTTTGCACACACTTAGTCTAATTTGTAACATGTATTTTTCGCCGCTTGATGCAGAGGGCAATGTATCCACCTACCAAGTACACGACTGGCCGTATATGTTAAGGATTACCGTGGTGAAAGATTTCAACGTACTTTCACTCGAAAGTACTGTGGCAGAATGCGTGGCTTTCAAAGCGAAACGAGGAAATCGCAATATGATCCATTAGGTTCGCGGTGTCTATGAGCCCCCTAGAAAATCCGATAATAAACAGAACACACAGATGTGAATTAGTATAGAGCTAGATTATGTTTTCACTATACGTTTACAGTAGCCAGCACGCGAGACTATTTATTGCTCATTTGATATCTTTGGAGTTAGCATTTTGATCCGTACACGCAAAATGTGTGGGGATTAGGCAGCTTAATCTTTGCTGACTCAGTCAATAGAGCTGCACTTTAGTCAATAGAAATTTGCAGGATTGTGGAAGGCGTCTGCACGGTTTTCAATTATTTTGCATTGCGACAAGAGCAAGTCGGTTATAGACCGGCGATTTCAGAAACAAGGAAAATTTCGTAAAAAATGCACCATGCTACCGTCCTCAGTAAACTAAATGGCATTTTTCGCTCGGCGTGTTTTTGCCTTGTTTGATACATAAAAATATGTCTTTACTGTTGATAAACACAAATTTTCACTTCTGAATTTTCGGGCTCCAGATGCATATTGCTTTATCCGGTGGACTGCTTGCTGTAATTTCTTTGATGAGTCGAAATTTAGGAGCAGCTTGTTGGAGAGAAAAATATCCATCTTAGTGTGATGTGTCTCTTAGTGCAAGCCTTCTAAAATATCTTTAGGCTCAAACTGAGTACTTGAAATTAGCTGCGTTTGTATGGATAAACGGAACATTGTGCGGTAGCTGCAGTCTGCGCAGGGTTGGATCTTTACAAACTTTTAAAATTCTTGGTCATGTAACTGCTTTTACCGACAAACATTCAAAATGCCTTGCTTTGCTGCGCTGGTCTTTGCAAACTTTCAATTGTGACAGTATTCTGGCAAACGACAACGAGTGTTCTTTATTACAGTAGACAATACAAGGCTTTTGATTAAACTACTGTCAGGGTTCCTTTGCTCACACAAGCAGGACAAATAGGGAGAGATTCTTTTAATCCAGTGATACACCATTGAGATTAGTTACTTCCCCGGTGAATTAAGTTGTCGAGTGGTCGATTTTCCCTGGAGGAGAAATCGAACGTCAATAGAAGTCATATGGTGTCGAAACTTTTTTGCCATTCGTAGTCGACATTAAAATGAACCAATGTTGAAAAAAAATTAGACTTTGGATAGGAAAACGTTTGTCAATAGTATGTTTTTAGAGCGCAAAATTATGATTAAAATACACGGAATAAAATATATGAATAGGAAGCTATATGTTTTTGACTTGTAAGCTCGAGGCACGGCAATATAACGGCCTATGTCACTGTTTTGCATGGCCCACAAATCCACCGTATTTTAACGGTCCAAAAATTTATCGTTACCGTTTTGTTCTTCAGGGAGAAAATCACGTGAGTCAAACCATTGCCTTCTCGAAAGTTGATGTGTCTAATTACCACCTCCGTCTTAACCGCAGACCGTCTTAGTATGTCTGTTGGTCAATTTAGTCAATTTTCTTTCCGATTTTAGGTAATGCGTACTTCTTTCTGCTGTTTTTTATATCACTCATTGTACAGTCGGCGCAACCGAGCTGTAGTTCATAATGGCAGCATCAAACTTGCGAAAAAATTTTCACCCCACATTGCACGATGCATGCCGAGTCACCGCAGTGGAGACACAAACACAACAGGTCATAACAAACCTGTAATTATATACCACAATAATCTGTGGAAAATTATTTGATGCGTTTACTCTGTCGGATGTGTGCCTTAGGCAACAGGCAACCCTAATATTTAGTGCTGTCGAGGACAACTGTAATTTGTTCTGACTTTCAAACAATTCTCTGGAAAGCATTTCGGGTTTTTACTTGCGGCACAAATGCAGCTAATACAGCTAAACTCCTAGATGATGTGTGTGCTTTGGTCCAGGTTTTTCTGCTGCCAGAAGCAGAGCGTTCACATTCAGTGGTCAATGCATAAATAGCTAGGATAGATAAGCAGGTACAATGCTTGCACTCTTTGGATGGCCCCATCTGGGATCAACACGTTTTGTAGAATTACATATTGATCACGTATCTTGTGTGCCTAAAAATACTTAGGTGCTAAGTTTTTGTTCTGCGGTTGAGGGGGACAATTTACAATGGCTCGAATAAAGGGCTTCGTCAGGGCGGAAAATCAGTAAACATCTGCCTAATTCCACCCTAGTCACGAAACAATATGCTTAATTCGATGCCTCAGATGTTTCCACCGGCTGAACGTCATTTTACATGTCCAGAGCACGCTAAGCGATTTTTTAAACAGGAGGCAGCTTAGGTATACTATGCTAAGGTCATGAAATTTGAGGTCGTTGATGAATGCCACTTATTTTCTGATAGACACGAGTTGCGTACTATGTATTTATGTTTGATTATCAGCATAAAAATTCATCTACGCCCAAGCTCCAATTTCTAAATTCTTTCTGTATTAAGTTCGACGGCTAATCTAATAGGGCTCAGTTTTACCGAAAAGCTAAATTTCGACGAAAAATTCTTTCTTGACCCACCCAATATGAAAACATCAACGACAAGAAGAAATCCAGCGACACATTTCGGCAGCTGCCAAACTGAAAAAGCGACGGATAAAAAACTCAGACACCCCTATTAGGGAATCATAACATTTTAGTTTGGTGCCCGCCACAATTTGCCGATATGCTGTCCTTGTTATCTACTACACTGAGAACGTATTTATGCCGCCCGAGTTTCCATACATCGATTTAAGACTATGCTTCTCCTTATGGACAACACAAAATATTTTGTCGGTGCTGCAGCACTTCGCTCTGTTTTTTTGTCATTCATCAGGTAAAAGTAAAAAAGGTAATATCCCAGTATTATTTTTCGGAAAACCTTAAAAAATAGAATGGTGTATTACCAAACTTTTTCAAATAAACCCTATTAGTCCCCTTCTAATGAATCCTACTGTAATCGTTGTGTGCAGAAAATAGTAACTAGGACTCAGGCACTCGGAGATTTTGTATAGAGTACCTGCGACTAAATGACAAAATTGCGCAACCCACTTGCGGCAAATTATTCTGTCACCCGACGGAATATATACCCGATATAAAAACCTGATATTCTTTCAAATTTCTGTGAGTACGAAGATCTAAGTTAACACCTACATACAAACGACAAGCAGCGCACATTTTAAATACCGCAGCTGTAATCAACACTCATGGGTTTAGAAAATTGAATTGCTACATTTTTCGTCTTGAAATGCGGCAGCTTTCCCTTCGCTCTGTTTGAAGCATTGCAAGGTATAAAACGTATAATATGAACAACGAAGTAGCTAAGTATCTCAACATTCCTGCAACATTTTACCGAGCATAAAATGTGATGTGTCTTGTATGCGCAATACAGCAGTAAACATACCAGAAATCTTCCATTGCTGATCGATTCAGAAAAACGTCCGCAGCATAAAATGGCGCTTCTTCAAAAAGCGACAGCCGAATGATGAAGATTTTTCGTTAGCTATTTGATATGCCCAGCTAACTCAATTTTACAGACGTTTGCATACATATATTAACTAAAACGCAGGAGAAAAATCTCATCTGTTTGCCTGGATTAGTTGGAACATCAGAATTGCTTCAGGTCTCTGAAGGCCACAGACGAGTCATGCGTTTGAATAGTGATGTTTTGTTTGAGCGCTTGGTACAATTTAATAGGACAGATAGCATTCTAACATTTGTTTTGAAAGCTTAGTGCCGTGTACATTGTGGCATAGCAACAGGTATTAAAATCATTTGAATTTGCATCGAAAACTAGCAAGCTAACCTTTATGGCTATTGGATTGGTACTGCTCTCTCTAATGCTAAACAACGGGAAACGTTTCTTGTTGGGACTGCAGTCTATGCGTGCGCAAATATGATGTCATCTCTGGTGTGAAAAATGTCAAAGCCATGGTGATATTAAAAGTAGAATGGTTTGTCGGGATCCCCATATATACTGTTACCATCGGACAATACAATTTACCTTGGATTACTAAATTGAGGCGATCAACTCTTTTGCTTTTACATGTTGTGTCTTTACTGTGAAAGAGAGGTTAATCTGGGACAAAGTAATTCCATCACTTGATTTGGTTGTTTTTAGCACCATAGATTGTTGCATCCTGCAAGCTCCAAAACGCTTTGCTATCTGACCATTCAGCGTTTCTGGCATCCATGATTTTAGGCACTGCTTTCAAACCAAACCTAGACAAATGTAAACAAGACTTTGCGTGAAAATAAGGCACCTAAACATGGTGTAAGAAGGCAACCCGGTTTTTTTGCTACTTAACAGTAGTTAACGCTTGTGGTATACTGTCGTGTTATTCATTGTAGACTGTGCTCCGTAAACCTTTCCAACACTTCGATTTGTGGACAGTGACTAGCCACAGTAGCCAGGATATTTACGTCACACTTAATATCCTTCCGGTCAAATGCTGTTTCGATTTGTCAGAAGTGTTCTGAAAACAACTGTTTTGAATTTTTAACAAGTTTTATGTTTCCCTGTGACAGCTGATAAACGGCGAGTCCCAAAAATATATGGCTACTCCAGCCAGGTAATGGAACTCCAACCAACTGAGCGCCTTTGGGTGATGCGTCTCTAGTGCAGATTGATGAGTTGAGTTTCGGAAACCCGTAAATTTCAAGGGACAGTTTGCTGGAATGCTTCGTGCCAAAACAACCCAAATATTTCAGCTTCACCAAACCACTGGTAGGCTGTGCACACATCTTCCTCGTCCTAGATTTCCAACTGTGAGCCTCAGGCACCAATCATTCTGTCTAACAACAATTCAGGCCACTGGAGCCGCTCTATGCCACCCTAACAATACAAACGCTTTAGCGCAACGTCATATGAGAACATCATCATAAAAAGAACATCTCGCATATCCATACAACGATTACATCGAGGTTCGTTTATGTAAAACAGCCAATTCAGGTAGCATGAAAAACTCACAAAAATGAAAATCTTAAAACTTTCAGGAAAAAAACGTGAGTGATAATGCAGACGACGTGTTTTAAACAAAACTTCTAATGACTGTGGTTTTGGTGAATGTCGGAGAAAATAACCAGTTGGCCGGCCACATAAAACTAAATATATATTTTTGGGCCACATTTATGCTGGACGTTCATTGCGCATTTATTTTAATGGGAAAAACACGTCTTATTAGGGCGTTTTCTGTGGATCGCTATTGGCAAAGAAATGACGTAACGCTGGGAAACTTGCTGGGGACAAATTGACATGATTGTTGCCCGACTGGCAGCTTTGTTCAATAAGATGCATGGCAGGTGGTATTAAATGTAAGCTTTTTTGGTGGGGGGCATCGGGTAATTTTTCTCTCCATTGGGGTTTTAATTAATATGTATTTTGACATGAGACATTCCGTCAACATGGCACAGGAAAATGAAGTGTTGGAAAGAATGGCGCTTAATTCATTTTGGACGCTGCAGTTGGCACATTCGACAAATTATGATGTGCCCAATTGTGAGTAATGAGTAATTAGAAACGCCTAATTTTTATGTTCCATTGGCACCACTTATGCACTAAACTGCACTGCAGTGCACATAATTCATCGTGTTAGTTTTGGTATTGCCGGATTGAGAAGGTGAAAATTAGTCGTCTTTAGTACCGGGGTTGTCGAATCTCTAGTTTTGACGGCATTACTTCAGGGCACATTATTGTACGTTAGGCATGGAATCCTAAGAAAGCAAAACCAGAACACATTTGGATGACCCCATTCATCAGCATCAGGATTATTGAGCCTAAATAAGATCAAAAGCATCATGAACTTTGAAAAATGACAAAGAAAGGGTGATATTGGTTATTTTCATGTGTCTGTGTAGATATTCAAAATACTGCTGGGCTTCTTCATGATGGTTTGTTATGCATACAAAACTCTGCGATTAAAAACCATGTTCCTTAAATTTGGTGGTAATAGCCTGAAAAGAAATGCAAAATTATTTGATATTGGACAGGTATGATAACGTTCTGGAGATGAACTCGAAAATGCAAAGGATTCCTTTGTTGCTGCCTGCCTTGATGATATCCTCACCGACTGCATGATTGCCAGTGTGTGGTTAACTCTAGTAAGCCTGCACATCTTGCAGGTTTCCCGCACTCCCAGTAGGGTAGGTCCGTCACACAGCACAGCGCAGCTGCATAAGATGTGATATACCAGCGTGTTACACGAGTGAACAGATAACGGTTTTGTGTGCTAATACATAACGAATTGCGAGCCGTAATCGGGACGGAATGAGATTTCATAGTTGTTTGTGTGTGTGGCCCAAACAGACCAGGCTGACTGCATACAAGTTTCCCTTGAGTGAAAAGCAAAGTTGGATATATTTCGCTGCTTTAGCAAAACAAGGCTTCGGAGAAGTAGTTGTTGTGTAAACGCATTCGAAGAAAGAAGTAATATTATAAAACACATTTTGTAATGCATTTTGGCTGATAGGTCTGTGTTAGCACCATTTCTTGTTTCCTCTCGTTTGACGCACGTTCCAAAACCAAACATTCTGAACGCAGGAAAAGGCAAGAAGGGTGAGTATGTTGGAATCTCATTGCACAATTATCTGTATATGGTTTACCAAAGAACATTTCATGTTTTATGTACGTACACTTGTTATCATCATGTGGTATTGATGTTTTCCAATTATCGCAGAATTACTTAACCTAGTAAACAAGAAAATCCCTGGCAAATCCCTGGAAATCAATCAAAAAAGGGTGCAGAGATAACCCACATAAATGACACAGAGTTTTGTCATAAGATGAGTCCGGTTGAGCAGCAATATTTGTTGTACAGTTTGTCCTATTTGGTAAATGCGAGAACACGATGGAGAAAGTGTTTGGTTAGGACAGGGTTACAGAGGTAACCACCATCTACTTTTATACGGTTGAAACATGGGCAAATAGTGAGAGTGTGATTTAGACGAAGGAAAAATCATCGGTTATTAGCTTTTTTCCAAATTAAAATTATCAGGTAAGCGAGGCTTACTACTCTGTTCATGGGCAGATTTGCTAGCCTAATTTGGATGCTTATCAGGATGACTGGCTTTTAAACCAGTCCCAGTCAGTATTTCCCAGAGCATAGCAAATCGCTAGCAGGGTTTTCATCACTATAAGGCGTGACGGTGTCAATGCTGGGCTGAAGAGGTGATGCTCACGTTTTTCTCTGCCAATAAATAAATTCTAAGCAGCACTAAGCTAGCGTCCAATACTAAAACGTTGCTGAATAGGAAAATATTCATGGCGTAATTATCAAACGTGTGACATACACGCTTATGTGGTTGCTGGTGTCATAGTTATATTGTTTGCTGACGCAGACTTGCGTCAGATGCCCGCAAAGTAAAAAGTATGAATTTGGAAAACACCATACAATTGCCCCAAAAATCGGAGGGTTTGCCGTCCCAGAACGGGTCATAGTGCACAAATGAGAATAGTTCAGTTGTGTGTACATTTTTGTTACGTAAAATTGTGATTTTCGAGATATAGCGGGTATGTGATCCATGGGAAATAATCGGAATACCTTTGTCGTATTTTCGCTCGGTTGCTACTGCGTTAATGATTAGGTTTACCACATTCAAGCCGGTGTCTAAAATTTGAAAACACCTTACTTTGTGAACATCTACTTACAGCATAAACTTGTACATACGTTTGGGTTCCGAAAGGGACTTGCCTGATATAACATGTGAAAAATTTATATACCCTGGATACTGCGTTACGCGCGATATCGTCACATATTCAGAATAGTGCAGTGAGGCAACAAAGTTGTTGTGCACGCGTTACGAGAAACTGCTAATTTGCAGTCCAGATGATAGCTCACAAAAGGTTCAACAAAACGTTTGGTCGGCCACACCAGGTGTTATTTTGCACGAAGGGCAAGACACATCACTCTGTAAATCAAGTAAAAGTTTATAAGAAATTCAGGTCTACAGATATCTCAGTTCTCGAATTCTAGGTCTACACAGACCCGGTATCTCACAAAAATAAGTTTGAACTTTGAGAGCTTCTGAACCGGCAATTTGCTAGCAAAAATTCACCCAACACCCAATAATAAAGGTAAATGCCAAAGCAACTTAAACTTGGTAAGATGAAGTCTGTTAACTCAGTACAGGACGTCAGAGCTATGCTTTCTAACTCCAATGAACCATGCAGGAATAAGTGCATTGAATGTACGAAATCGGTTCTCAGCATACAATTTTGCTCGAAGGTACTGGCTCAAGATGCAATTTTTATAGATGCATAGGAGTAAAATGCGACAGCAGATCAGGCATGCTCCAGTTGAGATGAGTCCGAATTATGTCCAAAATCATCGCTAATGTGCGAGTATTTTTGTTTTTACTCATGCAAAAGAAAAAGGGACAAGATTCTCCTAGTTTTCTTTGTTGCTGTAAGAAAATGTCTGCACTTTTTCAAAGTAGCATTTATTATTTAGTTAGATTCTTTTTTTAATCGCCATCTAGTACGTAGGAATTTGAAAATAATGAGCGGTTTGTTTAAATGGCTTTTTAAAGCAAAGCCAAGCCTACAATGTTTTGCATGGGCTGTGTTCTCCTACAGTGGGGCCATTTTATCGAACTTGACTAAACAGCAAAATATTGATCGTTTTATGTTTCTGTGGAACATGATAAACCTCAAGTTGCCTCAAGCGCGTTGAATTTTTAGCCCAGTGACGATCAGTGCGCACCATATCTGCATACTATTTTGGCGGTTGCCGTGTAAAAACTGTTTTGTGAACGTGCAGCCTAAAGTACTTAACGACTTTCCAGCCTGCTTGGTTGCTGGGTCTAGGGTTTGACAATGATTAAAACCACTTACTGTGCTTCAAAGTTGAGAACTAGAATTCGGGGGATTATCAAAAGTATTCATTTCGTTTTCATTTGCTTGAATATTCCTTGGTACTCATAAACTGTTTAGCAAGATGTTATTACTTGTGTTTCTCATAAAACGCAAAAGTAGTAGTCCAAGAATAATAAAACCCTTGGCGTAAGTGTACACCTATTCAACCGCAGCTGATCGTTTCATCCATGAATGTTTGTCCAGAAGTTTGAAGCATGCGCAATTAGTTAGCAGCTTT
Organism: Opisthorchis felineus; assembly: GCA_004794785.1. Taxonomy (NCBI): domain Eukaryota; kingdom Metazoa; phylum Platyhelminthes; class Trematoda; order Opisthorchiida; family Opisthorchiidae; genus Opisthorchis; species Opisthorchis felineus. The sequence goes on along the minus strand of SJOL01007812.1, from coordinate 396,201 downwards.
GCATAAAGTCTAACTACCGATGACTACTTTCTGATATTTTTGACATTTCATTAGGAAAACATCCTAGGCTAGTTGTGACGTTAGCAATTTATCATGCAAGCAAAATGTACATTCAATTTGCTGCGCAGCGTTTGTCAGCGACAAACAATAAGTGCAACAGAAGTGCAAAACTTAAATAAATAGCTATTTTGCCTCCAACATTGTTCACCTCTGTCCGTAAAACCAAACTCTCTTTATGGAGAACCGTCAGCGGAGAGTGTGACGTTAACGGTAAATATCCGTTAATTTGAAATACTTGAGGAACTGCATCGGCGTTCGCTGTGTGATGAGGTTCAACTCGATAGTTTTACGTCTGACAGCTTTGCGTATTCGAAACATAGAGTTAATAACGGAATTCGGAATATGCCTTTATCTAAACGTTTGTTGGATTGTGGAAATATGTATTCCAAGGATTTCTGGTTCAGCACCACAAACTGCCTTGGCTGTTGATAGGGGCAAAAAAAGTGTTTTTTGAAATGGGTGATGAAATCACCGGATTTTGAATAATAAGGCTAAGTAGAAGACATAAAAGCAGATTAAAAAGACCTGGAAGGTTTAATTGTTGAGAAAAACCAAAACTAAAGGCTCTGGATGTAAATAAATAATGTAAATCAGTAAACTCAGTGGCTGGATCCTGATTTGTCAGGTTCTAGCTTCTCAATTATGGCCAATTTATACATGCACAACATGTCAGCTGGCAATCCGAGAATGTTGATCACGGCTGTGTTAGCGGATACCGAACGTGCGCAAATAAATGTCTGACACAAAAGCCTAAAAATAATGTAAACGGATATATCAACTGCCGGCGTTTGCTCGTTTGTTGTGGTAAAATAGTTAGCGCATCAACAATGATATTGTGTTTACAAAATGCTAGCTTTTAATTTTTTATCTCTTGAAAAGAGCCGCTTAACATACTCTTGTTAAATACACAAAAATATTAATGCAGGCAAGAGGGGACGAAGTAAGTTGGCATTGAGTTTACTACTCGGTTAATTTGACTTCTTTTAATGGGCATTTTATGGTGATTCACCCACGCCTGGGAAAACTTGCCATACTCTTTTGAGAATGCATTTGCACTAAAATCGATCAATAGTGATGCTCAGTTGAAGTCACAAATAATGTGGGAAGTTAATTGCAATATATAAAATTTGCTGCATGCATCCTGTGGTGCTGCGGCGGATGTCCAGGACGGAGAAGTAAAAATCCACACAATTTTCTGTCTTTTAAAATAAAACAAGTTCACCAGCTAGGTGCATATGCTTGGTTTTAAACATCACAGCGTATTTTATTTGACTCCCAGAGTAGGGTAAATATACCATTGTAACAAATTTGTATGCCTAATAACTGAAAACAATCTCCAGAAATAAGTTGATTTTGTGGCAGTAAACTGACGGCGTTATGCTGGGCACAGATTTTTGCAAGGCTTCGTTTGTTTCTTTCATTTGCTGATTTTGTCTGTTTAGAGCCAGGCGACCGGATTTCGACGATTCCCTCTCCAATCACAAAGACGCTGTCAAATTGCTGTCTGATAGATGTGTTCTTGTCTTCATGCGGTTCTTAAGCTATACTTAACAAATTCGGCAATATTTACCACTAGCGCGGTGGATTCCAAGAAACTTGCTTGCCCCCAAATTTATTCTTGCTGAAGTGTGATTTTGGTTTGCCTTATGAGTCTGGTTGCCAAATGTGGTAATTATAGCCACTGCGGTAAACGATTCTAATAAGTTCATATTTTTGCGTGCATTGCGGTGGTTTCCTTTTATCTGAGTGGTTGATTTGATTGCCTTTTCTTTGTGCCAACAAAAGACTAAATGTTGGGCAACATGGTATAACTACTAGCAAACTCATAGCCACCCAGCCCTGCGTGCAAGAGAAAGCGGTTAATGAATGGCAATTCAATCTCATAAAACAGCTAAAATGGAGATAAAATTGAAAAGAAATAGTAGGCCTGTCGTTTTGAGCAAGGTACTTTTATAAAAATAATGTGATCATGGACACAATACATGAAGTAAAATGTAAAATGTGCGCTTTTTGGATTCTACGCTACCAAAGTCAGCTTTTCGAAAGCAAACTCTCGACGAAGCAGGTACGGTAGACCTGAATTATACAATTGTGAATTTGCATGAGCGGAATCAGACTAGAAATGTTTACCCGGCACGTTCCACGGCTAGAAAGATCATCATGGACTGTGAGAAATCTGTAGTCCGGTTAACAATTATCGGTAAACTGACCAATTACCAAGGAATGCACTTATGCCATCCACATTTTTCACTGGTCTTATAAGAGAAAAGGAACAAATTTGGGAACAAATTTGCGAAAGGTGCACACCACTTACTTGGAAGTGCTCAGGTCAACCGGAAAACTGTTTTCTATATAGTGCTCGCTTAAATTCCTTCCATATTAAAGAGTTTATAAATACCGCTTAGTCGCATCACAAGGTGTAAGGTATACGTTGCTTTTACAAGCTTGTGATGCTGTGATTTCAAAATGTTAGTCAGCTTAGACGCACCTCAAAATAACTTGCGTATGCAGTAAGCGGGCTTGTTTAGCCCAAAGCGCAGGCGCTTCCTGAATTTAGACACACCGTTCACCAAAGTTTTGTTGCAATAACAGTTTTTCTTTAGGTAAATTACAAAAGGAAAGTTCAAAAGTTTGTAGACGGATATTTTGTAGTAGGAAAATTCACACTACGTGAGCGTTTGTTGCCTTTGATGGATTTACATCTGATGCGCGCTCCGGATTAACTCTAAAAAACTGTTTACTCCATGGCACGCTAGGTTTTAACTAAATTACTTGACAGGTCCCTTTCATGCTAATTATTTGATAAAAGTAGTCCTTTATAGCAAATTTGTTTGCGGTATTGTAGGCCTACGTGCAACCACCGCTTCAACGTTGTGCACGTAAAATACCACAATTACTGCTGAGTCATTATAATTCGCGTGCGACATTTCTGAAAAGGACCACACAATTTAGCAGAATGTTGAAAATCATTTTAATATTTTCCGTTGAACAGTCTATTGATTAGGATTTTTTCATTTTTTTGTGCTAGGCAATTCCAGTATAAAAATAATTATTACGACGGGCATTTTGGATAGATCTGCTCCCTTTCATATTTCGTCCCGGCAGCTAACGATGACAACGATAGCATTTTACCCAACACAAATAGTGTTTAAAAATACGAACTCTCTTGGCCTCCGGTATTACGGACCAGAATAGAAGACTAAGCAACCACTTAAAGTAGAGGAAACTAAGTGCACACTTTGAAAACGTAGAAAAATTCCGAAGATGCTGAAATAGACTGAAAGCGGTTATCTCGCGTTGTATTACTTCGCAAAAGTCCGGTGCTGTAGCCTGTTACTGCAAGTCATTTTGTTTTTGTCTTTGAAAGCACACCTGATAGAGTTTTTTGTCTAATAACTTACTAGCGCATCCTCGTTTGTTTACTTTGACTAAAAATAAAGCAGTTTAATATGAATGACAGTACAGACCAGAGTAGTGGCAGCTACCCATAAAAACAGGGGAACGGAGAAGACGAAAAGTGTCGCCTTGTCAACTAGCGTTAGTTTGTAACTAGTTGCAGAGATTCGGGCCACACTCACGTGTTTTACAAATTCTCCTCAATGCCATATTAGGGAAGGGCAAAAAGGGTGAGTTTCCTCTAAATGCAAATTACCAAGTACCTATGACGTCTCAATGTTTTATCATCAGGTTGTAAAATTTGTGTTAACACAAAATCCTCTCCGCATTCTTGCAATCAGATCATTGGTACATAAAAGGACAATCATTCCGGTGGTTACATGCGTTGCTTTACATTAAAAATCAAGTCAAATTGGATAGAAAGCCTCATTCTGCAGACCTCATTTGAGTTCTTGTGATTTTTTTGTCTTCTGACCCAAGCATTATTTCTGCAAGATCTCTACCATGTTGGTAATTGGTAAATTGCAAAACGAATAATGTATGTTCAAAGGCGGGTCAAACAGATTCAGCCGAGATCCCTTGACATTTCCAAAAGAATCATGGAAAGAGACGGCTGTCATTCTTGCTGCTGGTGTTAGCTAGCCGCATCACATGAGGCAGTGCACTGGCTTTTGCAGCAACTAAGAGGTACTAATGGCGCTCTCTGACTTCGGCGTTGTGTTTTATGCAAATTCTATGCAACGGTGCTGGAAAATTCCCTAATTAGTAACATTCTTCTTGGTGCTGTGTAACGAGGTGGTTAGTTTGAGCTTTATAAAGTCGATTTCTCTACAAGGTTTACTGAGGTTTGGACTTCTCTTCTCTAATAGTTTGACGCCGTTAACCTTTTTTGCACAGAAGTCCAAACAAAAACAACAATTTTTATACAGAGGACACTCCAACAAAAAAACCTGAAATATTGCCGCAGAACTTTGGCAGCTATGATTATATGGCAGCCTGTCTACAAAGTCTCTTTTTGGAAATGTTCGTAATGTTCTTTTTGGGGTTGGAAAAATCGCTTGCTTTGATAGTTCATGCCATTGAGTAAAACAACTACATAAGGAGGGCAATGTGTAAATTTGGTTCATTGTGTTTAAAGAAACGTTGTCATCGTAATTTTTTAAGTTCATATTAGGACCTTGCTCAATGTTAAGAAGCAGCCGAGGAGGCTTCAATTAAACTCGCCAAAAAATGAACTGTAGAAAACGAAAAATTTCTGCTTGTGCATCTCAGTGTAGTATTTCTATAAAACAGGGAGAAAACGCCGTGGTAAGTGCAAATCTACTCTCTACGTCTTAACTTAATTAAGTACCGCAAATCAAAGCAAATTTTGATGGATTACGCTGGTGATATTATGATCATTCCAACTGCCACCACTACTTCTATTACTATTGATATCATGAGCTGTCCTAACATACGCGTTTAATTATCGCATAGAAGTACATTTATTTATCTATCAATAATAGCTGGAAAACCGTTCTAAATTAGGAAAAAGACACTTCATATATTTGTGGGTCGTTTCCGTTAGTAATATTTTTGATTTTTTTTACGAATGCTCGGAATGTTCAGCGGGCGCTTGTCACACATGAGGCTTAACCACACTAAAGCACGCCTGTTTGGTGAGCCATCATAATGGTTAGATTTTCGATCATCATGCATGCAAGACTTTGACTTCATAACCTAGCCCGGATAAGACTCACCACTAGTCTTAGTCCACCGTGAAATATATGATGTTCACAACTGTTTGGAGGATTTTGTTATAAGCAGGAATTTGCTTCACAACATTTTTTCGTCGTCATTTATTGCCACGAAATATATATGCATGCGGTTTGGGCTTTCCACAATCGGGCTTGCACAGCAAGCAAGTCTCTAGGATATAGGAACACGTCTGAGTGCTCATATTTGGAGCACTCTATCGCTAGTTGTCAATATAAATTCTGAAAGAGACAGTCGGAATAAGCTGAATGAGGAGAACTAGTGTCAAGGTGGCATGGAAATCTAGCCTCAAATAAAAACCGTACTTTGTGTTCATTACACTACGAAAATGTGTATGCGTTTGGACGAATTCTAGCAAACTAAGTTCATAACCATCAAACCACTGTTTGAGCAAGTCATTGGAAGTCATCTGCCTAGGGATGGCTATCCTTAAAGATTCTAGTACCCCGAAAGATTGATTGTCGGGTAATCTGTTTTTAAGAAATCACGGAAGAAATCTTTCGCCCAGGCTGATGCAAAAATAGCGTAGATGGTGTCTACCGTCTATTCAGTGGTTTTGAAAAGAAAATTTTCCCACACAGTCTGCGCTAGTCAGATTGATGGAGTTGTTGACGGACTGGGTGCAATTGCAAAGCCTGCAAATCCGAATTAGCTTCCACTCCAAAATATGTCCTTTCAAAATCCTGCAATAAAACATTCATTAGGGCTATCACCCGTCCGCGGCAAAATGAGTGATACGCAATAACAAGTCAAAGCAACTAATGCAGAAAATCACAAGAAAATCTGCTACTGGTAAACGTAGGGGAAAGTTCTAAACGGCCTAACATCGTTGATAATGTCAGCCTTGTACATCCTGCACGCAAAGTAACAATCTCTGAATAAAATGATTTTCCACTATTCCGAACTTGTGAAAACTATATCCGTAGCGTGCTGTAGTCCTATCTACCGTGGGTTTTTGAATGCCAACCAGCGTGGCATGCGGCGTGATAAAATGTTAGATATGTACAATAACGAAACGTGAGAATACGGTTTCATCATTCCATTCTTTTCCTAGTCGAGAGAGAAGAAGGTGAGTTTGGAAAGTCACCTAAAATAATATTCTGTCTGTCCCGGGTTGAAGAGTGCAATAAAGTGCTAAACTATTAAGCAAATACGAAAAGTCTACACAGCCCGAAAAATTGTTCTTTATGGCTATACAATTCGTTGTGAGGACCATCCACTCTCCAAGGTTTCCCAAGCTTTCTGCATATAAGTGGATATCACTCACTCTGAAACTTTCATCAACAACAACAATAACGTCTTCATCTACCACTGTAGAAATGGCAATAATCCAGTGTTGAAACTGTAATGCAGACCAAAACGTTCCGTAACCACTCAGAAAATCCTTTGTTAATCTGCCTCTGACAAGAGCAAAGATTAAAATTTAAATCCAAGTCAACGTTGCAGTTGATTTTGTTGAAAATAATTAGTTTCTAAGCTCTGAATAATCGCATGAATGCATGTAGTAGGAGAAAACCTCAGTATCTTTTCTGCATGCGGCGATGATCTTTCGGATGCAGCCAGGTCCTATCGGCAAACGTTTATTCTGCCATCTTTGCCAAAGAGTCTATGTCCTTAGAGATTCTGATTGTAATCACCTCTCCAGGAAAACTGCCACTATGTCTGTCAGTTGCCTAAATAATTTGGAAGTTCCCATCTTGGTTAACTTTGCAAAAATTGTGGAAATATTTGTAGAGGGAAGTTATCAAACAAATTACCTAACACGAGGCTGTGACAAGATGAAGCAGTTGGATGTGTGTTCAGTATACGCTCTTGTCCAGTGATTTGAAATCGCAACACCCAGATATCGTAACGAATATGTTACTATTTGCCCAATTACTACCTTCAGTCTTTTTACTTCCTTGTGTGAATCGGGCCCTCCATTAAATAGGATTGTGCGCTCTGACCAACTGGAACATTCATGTATATAACTTTCCTACTACCTGTTGAAAGCTACGGCAGACTTACTTGATTTGTCTTCCCGACTAGCTGTTGCACCTATGGTGCAAAACAAAGTATTAAGGAGAAGTCCGACACCACCAGCTTATAAAATCATCTCAGTCCAACTAACGTAAGTGATATTTAGAAGGTCAGTTTGAATAGCATCTTGCGTTAACCAATTTGAAATCTAATCTGCCAATAATATGCACCTACTTTTCATGTTCATTGTCGTCTTAACCGCTATCAATGACAGATAAAGAAGAAGAGAGTAAGCACAAAATAATATATTATTTATGTGGGTAAAACGTTTTAATTTTCTTGGACGTAATCTCACATCTTCTTGATGTTGTCGCAGAACTTACATGTTGCTGAAATTCCATGCGTTTTCCACAAAAAGAATTAAATAAAGACACACTCACGACGAAAAATGCGTCCAAATTTCCAATAGTTGATTAATCTGATCCCAACACGAATAATTTCAGCGAAGCTAGGTTCATATTTTCATTCTTTTGTGTTGGGGTCCCGAAGGAAAATATCTATGGCTCTAGGTGATAGCAACCATTATGGGCTAAATAGCGTATAACAAACGTCGGATATTACCTTCGTCACTGTTGTTGAAAGGGGCTATATATTCGGGCAATCTTCCCATGCCTAAAATGAAACTACTTTTTCGGTTGACTAAAGCAAGCAATTTGTTACGCCACTTGAACAAATTTTTAAATGGTTGTGACAAACGTATCAATATCAATATCAACATCAATATGTCAAAATATCTGGCCCTAGTGAATTAAAATAACTAAACGTTTGCAAACAACGCGGCTATACGTCCACGTATTCCTTTAAATGCCTTATGCAAACTGTTAGATTTTATTGTTTGTTGTTCAAAAATACCTAAAGGTATTGGAAAATAGGCCAACCTTCTGCTATTTTTTCTTTCTGCAAAAATAGGAGAAGAAAAGAGTACGTTTTTACCGCCTTGATATATACATCAAAAAGTATAAACTCGTACCTCCCGAAAAGTTAACTCAGATAACCGCCTCCTGCACTGCGGCCACTCAACGCATTAGAAAGTTCTTTTACTGCACGGGTTCGGCATTTTTTCTCACCATAACAACATCCAAATGGTTTATTTCGTGGAAAAACCTGTTTTGTTGACTAAATGTGGGAAGCATGAAGAGGTTGAAGTATCAAAACACTAGTCAACAGCTGTGATAGTTATTCGCCTTGGACAGACGCTAAAGGATACAACACAAACACATCCTGCAAAGTACGTTTTGCATCAACAGTAGCTGTAAAGTGTCGATAAACTGATTTGTGATCGACAGCATTTCGGAATATCTGTCAAAGGAAAGGTGAACAAAGTATTTGTGCCAATATTTTCGCCAAAGAGCGTGCGCAATATAGTTACTCTAAGAGTCAAAGTGTGTTCAAAAGCGCAGCAAAATTAAAACACCAATTTGCCAGTAGAACTTTTGAAGCAGCCGTGTCATATTTAACTGTGTTTACTAACACGTAAGCTCAATTTCTGAGACATTTTATAATTTCAGTTTTTTGTTTGTCGTTCTAAACACGAAATGTTTTCTAGTTGTCAGAAATGACTATTTCTCAGTACATAGTAATCTCTTGAGACAACCATTACGGCCATTTCATAATGGCCTGATAGAAATCAAAATATATGGCGTGCTGTGCTTGGCCTATAAATACAATCAGCGCTGCTGACAAGTTTGTGTGCCATTAGAATTCCAAATATGTGGAATGCGTAATTGAATTTTGTATAGTTCAACAAATATTGTTTCGGAAGTGAGAAATTCATTTCTTTCCCGAGGGCAGATTCTGCACCAATGCAGCCTAACCTAGAAAGTGCGTGCAAAAACGTCCCAAAAGATGGAGGTGTTGATAATCCCGGTAAAAATAGCTTTGGCATTCGCCTACTATGCGTCCACATAGTAGGCTGACCTTAAATGGAAGCGCAATCTGTTGAACTATGCTTTTATACCTAATTTTGCGATAGGTGTTTTAGCCAACTAAATATGATCAACTGGATGGGCACTAGTCAAAGCCATCCGAAAACTCAGCTCTTCCAGAAAACAGCCAGCTGTTTACTTTAACTTTGATTATGATGACAATCGTTTATAAGATATCTACAGGTTAATGCTCAACCGCAGGCAAAAATACTTGGGACAGTGTATATAAGTTGCCACATTCATAATTAGTTGTGAGTGCTTACAAAATTCGCATCCTAAATGAGTATGCATATACGAATAAAGGTGCAATGCAAAAATTCCGATACACGTCTATCCGGAGAGCATAACTGCCTTCGTGGAAATCACCTCCTAGGTTTTAATTAGAGCAGCCTCCAGATCAGATCCTAATGCTTTAATTCTCACAGCACAGCAGTGCAATATAGCCTTGTCCGTTATATTATCTTGACACATTGATGCCCGGTTGGGCTTCAATATCACCATGACAGAAACGGATCCATTTCAATAAAAGTACAACAAAGACGGTGATGATCACCTACTCAACGAAGTATTTTGTTTAGAATGGAACACAAGGCAAACCTTCCGGGAGTTGGCATGAGTTAACCAACCTATCCTCTTAGAAAACTAGTCTAATAAATGTAACGCCTAAGGCTGGCACAATCTAATAATGATTTTCTTGGCGTTTAAGTAAACAGACGTTGTAAAATCTTTACATCGTCTCATAAGGAATGATTGAACACTTGCTGTGAACACAAATCAAGCAAGCTGTATCAACAGGTGCTTACTGTTTGGCATATGTCGGTGCGCACGGTGTACATGTTCCATTAAAAAACAATGTGCAGAAATGAAAATTCAACCCAAACTTACGGAAAGAAACCTTGGCAATTAGTGCATAAACCATGACTCAGAATCAGAATGGTACTAAAATAGCCTAGAGCGCACTAGTGGGAAAAGCAAGCAAACAAAAATATATTTCAAAAACCGACAGCGAGTTTACGAAATGTTTGCATGTTAAGGACGATGATACACTTTCGTTAGTCTTTAAAATTCTACCCCGCACGAATTTTCATGATTCCTGTTAACGAATGCAATCTCACCAAACTTTTTGTATAACATTTGCTGTATACGTAGTTTTCAGACGTCTACCGTGAATTTAATATTTCAATAAAATTTTGGTTATCATATAAGATAATGTTGCTTTCATCCTCCCTGAGTAAAATTACTCTACATTAAGTAGAATTGTTCACGGCGGGATTAGCTTCAAAACTGGTGGTATTGCTAAGCATAAAGTCGAATTTCCTTTCCAGCATACGATGTTACCCAGACGATCTTCTCAGCTTGACGTTGATTTAGCACACAAAGTTTGAACATAGATAATGTAACTGAGGTTGAATACTCGCAGACACTTCAAGCGTTTACCTTTAGGATTAACCCCCGGCTTTTGCAGCTTTTGAAAAAGCATATTAAGCATTCTTCCAAAGTCTTAGAAATGCGAAATGGACAGGGGCTAATTTGTGATGGAAGAGATTTTCCATATCCACCCACACTGATACTAGTGAGGATATGTTCCAAACTGATGCGCACAATTAAGTAAAGATTCGTCTCCAACTTACAAAGCCATCTTGTTTGTAAACCATACAATATGCGTTATTAAACGCTGGTGAAAAGAGCCTTCAAACATGGTATATGTACAACTATTTTAAATTGTAGATGTGCAGCCTTCAGAAGCAAGCGGTGAGCGGTCAAATTCCACAAAGGAAGACTTCAACGAAAGCATTTCACGTTGCTAACAAACGCTTGAAATCATAAAGTCTGTAGACTTGATTCAGCGTCACTGACTTGCAAAGTGCTGATTTTTCTTGCTTTGCGTCGCATTACACTTTTTCTCTCCATTTGTTTGCAAACTTTGAAGACAATGATTTTAAAAAATCTAAACAAGTGCCATTTTAAGGGTAGCTGAATATAATATAGAGCTTCCTCCGCTAGCTATGACTTAAAATCTGTTAGCACAGTCCGGGGACTTAAAATGATATACAGAAGAATTTGGACGCAATTCCACGAAATTTATTACATGCTTATTTGTTTCCGACAATGCATTTAACTGCCATGAAGAAGTCTGCACTATCCGCCACTTTTAAAAACGGACCAAAAATTTATTAGGTTTCTGACGTACAGATTCCAACTGGTTGATTTTGTTATTCAAAGTTCTGTGTAAATTTCTCTCACTATATTTCGGCCTTCCCTACCAGAAGAAAAGAAAAAGTGTAAGTTTACCCACCATTCCAGTACTCAGCAGCTCAAATCTTGCGAAAATCTGTGAAGTAAATTTAAACACAACTGTGTAACCAAATGGAGCAGATAAAATACTTCATTCCATGTTTCAGTTAAAAAGACATCAATGAACCGGGTGCTCCTTCTTAATTGTACTATTAACACTTCATACAATTTTTTGAACGATGACCTGAAGTATCGATACTTATTTTACCATTCAAAAAACATCTAAGCCAGATAGCTTGGTGCGGTTACTAGACACCGCTTATGTTATTATAAAGCATGTTTAGATCCGAACATGGTAAATCATGACATCTCACAGAAAGGACGTTTCTTGTTTTACACTTCATTTCTTATCTAAAACATCCTGCTGCGATTGGACGAAATACTGACAAGAATGAACACCATAAAAAGTTAACTAGAGTTTTGTCACGAGAATCCAAATGCTCCGGTGTGCCAGTTGAGTGTTGGTTGTTCTCAAGTTATAGGTTATTTAACTGTTTATCTCGGCGGTTTTTAGGAAACCGCTATTGTACTTTTTTGGAGCAAAAGAGACGAGTTGTTTTCAGAATCTACTTAGCATCATCATTACACTCAACATTCCTTATCATGAAAATGCACAAAACTACCTCAATCCAGTGCGTAATAGTTTGTCTGGCTATTACCTACATACAAGATTGAGCTTCTGGTAGGTCATAGTTGCGGTTCCAGTTAACGTTTCAGTTAGCAGGCTAGAGTCAATTTAGTGTGGCCTAAGTCGTCGCAAGATCCATAAAATGTATGTTATTTTATGTACTTAAGGAAGAAATATGAGGGCTTTCAAAGGAGGAAGTTTATTACATACACAAAAATGTGCATTGAAACTATAAGTACGTTGGTCCAATAACCTTTGTATTGGGTTTTCTAGATCTAAGCCGTGTGGAAAGGAAATTTAACAGAGTAGTATTATTCGTCTGTTTTTCTAAAGACCGATAATGTTTGTGCACGAAAAACAGATTTTCGCATTTGATCTCTGCCTGGAGCATTTTAGAGGGGCAGAAATAACGCCAGCAGCCTGGCCTTGATAGAGTAGCCAGTTTGCATGGACTAAGCTAACAACATGCTAATTTCAAACCGATCTTGCACGTGGTCTTAAGCTAGCTGCGCAATGACTACTTGTCCTGTGAATATTAGTTTGTATGTTTACAGAGCATCACAAATCTACACGCATACTGGGGAGTAGGATTGTGCAATATTCGCGAAGTACAATTGGATAGTGAGCCTTCGCGGTTGTTTTGAAATGTAATATCATGCCACGATGGGTTAATTGTAGCGGGTTTGCTATTTGACCAATGCATGCAGTGGGGCTTTTTGCTGTCCAGTGATTGATGACCTCTGATACTTGTTACAAATTTTTGCTGGCCAGTTTACAGCGCGGGACTAATAACATCACGTGTGGCGCATTCGACATTAGTTTAGACCATTTCAACATTATTTTAGTAGACAAGAGGTGGCAATTGTTAGAATTTTCCTTGTTGTTAAATGTCATCGTGGCCACGACCTTGTGTGTGGGGCTACTCTTTTTGGATGCACGGGGATTGTTGACGGGCATTTCAGTAGGAAACAGTGAAACTAAAGTTTTAGTATTCCGTTTCGAATGGAGCAAGCATGCATTGCGTATTGTTGAAAACTTTGAATTGCATTTTCGGAAAGTGGTAAGCGACAGCACACTCATACAAATCGGATGCTTATCCCCAACTTATTTCCACGAGGATGACGTATATACAGCTAGTGAAGGGCTCGTTTTAGGCCAAAGTACTTGCTAGAATTTTGTCCCCCTCTTAAATGCAAAATAGATAGAATGCAAGTGCATTATTAAATTCTAGCACCTCTGAAATATACAGATCAGAGTATCTTAAACAGGCTAAACGTTCGTCGCAACAGATCGTAAAAAGAATGTAATCCTCAGATAAAGTGAATGCGTGGTAACATAATGCATTGCATTTATGCTACCAAGTAATTGTGAAAAAGGATTTTTCTCATGGGTTAATCGTTCCACGTTCATTTCGCTCTGCGTTTTTACTTAGTTTCGGCACGTTCAACCTAGAGAGTCAAACAATTAGCTATTTCTTGTAAGACCAAGTGTGCCTTAATAAAATAATACGGCGAACATAATTGGTTATCATTTTACAGTAAAATCGAACAAAGGCTAGATAAAGCTATGCATGTAGCACGTTTTATAGTACCAGCGTTCAATGTTTTCAGCAAAGGGAGGCGCGCTTGCCAGTAAGACATTTACTTGTTCCATATTTATATATATATACATATATATATGAACTTTGCAACTACTGAGCTTCATTTGAGTGTTTAAACTTCCACCTCATTTGTTGGCATTTAACTGGTTGATTCGGATCAGCCCGTTTCATGGGATAGCAGAGAGCAATGAATAATATTAAGTATTCTGTGTGAACGCTATTTTAATGTTCATCACGGTCACTTAAATTGGGGGAACCATAAATTATACTCACCTGCACTCAGGTAAGTTAGACATACTACGCCAGGGCTAAGAAAAAAATTATAATTGTTCAACACCTTGTGTTTTGGGATGGGGCTTGTAAAAATTGTATACAAGCATTTATTTGTTTTCGGCACATCAGAAACTCGAAAACAGCAAAATGATCGCCCCGTCGTAAAACCTATAGAATACTTTTTTGAAACCTCCGCAACATTTTCAATTTTATGCTGGCTCCACGTGTGCAGTAAATAAAATATGATTACATGGAATGAGTCATAACCAATTTCGCCCATGTTTGAGAAGCGAACAAACTTGGAAGCGTCCGTAGTGAAAAAATAACGTGTGCCTTCCTGCAAAACTCAGCAATGATTTTGTCAAATGTTTCGAGTTTATCGTTACTATAGCTACAGCAAATGTATATGAGTGTGTTGTTCATGCCAAACATTATTTCAGAAGGCCGTTTTGAACGGAACAGCATGATAATATTTAGCGCCAGAGGCCGTGTGTCCTTTGTTATTTTTGCCGAGAGGGATCGGTACACCCGAAGTGCGATAATCATTGATGATGATCGTCCCACCGCAAATTTCCGGTTTTTGCCTAAGTGTACTCCAGAGCTAAAACATACTACGCAGTGCGTCAAGTTGAACCCGGATACGGTTTACGTTGTCTTATGTAATATATAGCCTTAAGCTACAAATTATTCGTGAGGAGATCCCCAGTACTCTATTGGCGAAGAATGCCACCCAAATGGAGCATTTTCAGCCAGAAAGCTACATGGCGTCTGCTACAGCCTAGAGCAAAGCAAACCGCTCTTTTAAAGAGATTTACACACTTAACAGTACACTACAGATTAAGTTAACAATTTATTATACCAACAAAAAAATTCATTCAGTCAATGAAACTTGCGCATGAAAAACCAGCGGAACAGAATATTTCAGTGCCTTTCAGGGAGATGATGTGTTACAAATATCCTTATCCCTCTATGTTAGTTTCCAATGTGCACCCGGAAATAATTATGTTTTGCAAATGAATATAAATGTTAAAACTTTGAGATCCGATTCATTGTTGGTATTGACCTGACAGTGAAATCAATCCCTGTGAAGCACGACACAGTAAATTTGTCCTTGTTGGGAAGGACCATGAAAATAGAGAAATTATTTATCCCGCCTCTCCAAGTCCATTAGCTAACCACGAAGCAGTTCAACAATGACCAGCCGATGAGCCGTTTATTTAACATGAATTTAGATGGTACAAAACGCCATTGGTTTTGCAACCAATGCGTTGGCATCATTCGATTGAGTTGATTGGAACCTCAAATGATGAATCCTTCGCTGGAAGATCTTGTAACCTGAAATAAACACAACACAACCAAAGAAGTGTTGCCAGTGTGTGTGACATTACACACTGCCAGACACTTTATTGGGCAAATAAATAGCCCCGTGTTGTAAAACCTATAGTACCGCCGACATGTTTTACGGTTAGCCAGAATTGTCACCATTTTAATCAGAAAAAGTGCTGAATGTTAGAATTTTGTTGGTTTCTTGGAATGGTCATTAAATTGTGTGAAGTCCTTTGGATTTTTTTGGTGCCAACACACTTCAGAGGATTCATACATGAAATCTGCTATCGTTGCATCCTTCTTCAGGCCCACAGCGTATAGGTGAATAAGCTCCAGACTTAGAAACTCAGGCGTTTTGTGGAAGTGCACAGATAGAATATCAAAAAATTCAAGTGTACAGAATTGTTTGTTGGAAAATGTGAACACCGGATTAAAGCTTTGGAAAAACGAAGTCTTGAGCAATAGTTATTACCGCAGTGTTACACATTGAGGTAGGTGCTCGAAGGATTCTGGAGAATGGCGAGTGAAACAGTTGTTATGTTTGGTAAACGTGCACACACCTACTGTAAGGCTTGGCGAATCCTCCTGCGGGACAAGTTTTTGTACGCCAACTTTGGGCGTTCCTCGACGAATATGACGCACCCGGGAAGAGTTCTCACGGCAGTTTACATTTGAAGCCGCTACTATTATGACTGATGATCTTTTGGCAAACCTATAACCATAAGGTATTCTTCAAAATTTCACGTCTGTACAATTGAAAAAATTAGTTCCTTGATGGCTGAAATGATGAAGGCGCTTTGCAAGCGTTTGCTGGGTAATGGGTTTTCTAACATATGAACCATCAGTCAATGTGTTCAAAACTTCGGCAACTGTATGCCTTCATACGCATGGCCAGAGTTTGATAAATATATGAGATATCCGAGGTGTTTGGTCGTGAATAGCTTACGTGGGCGCCAATTTTATTACTTTGAGGTGTCAGGGCTCAGTTTCTGCAAGCCATTATCAAGTTATTTGTTATTAAGTTATTCGTAATGGATCGGCTAAATAATGCAATGTTAAAAAACCACTTTGCATTTGTTTTAGGCATGCATTTGCCGAAGGATTTGACATGCACTACCATCCCGGTTATACGCCGCTGCTTTAAAAGACAATAACGTGCAACCTGAAATACGTAACTATTGTTTATCCACTTAAAAAAGCCGGGCTATCACCACCGGGTTACTAGTGGAAATTAGGTAAATATGCCTCGATGGCAACGCTAAAACAGCTATTCCAAAGCTGGATGAGCTTCTGGAGTGTTGAATTAGAATAGCATTCAGGGCTTTTCGGAACTACAATCCATCGGAATAATATAAAAGCCAGATACATTCATCCGCCACTGCAGCAGTTTGTAATTGTGTATAATCAAACTTCCTTGTAATGGAGATTTCGTCCTCTGCTTTAAGTTAGCTTATTCTGAAAAGCCAGCAAGCATCTTTCAACTGATTCATCCTTATTGGGATTCATCAGCAACGCGCATAACACCAAGCCGGAAAGCATGACGAGCATTCGAGAGCCCGTTCAGTAGTTTGAACACTTCCGTTCGAATGGGAGCGGCTGACCCGCAGTGTGCTTGCATCGAAATGATCCAATATATAGTGCCGTTATTTATTCCTTCTGCGAACCACCTACCTAAGATTTTATCCAAATCCACGAACACGTAATGTCGATCTTGTGAGTAAGGAGTGAATGGCACTATTTCTTGGTTATGTGCAAGCTAACGGCACTTCTGATCTGGCCCTTGTGTTCCAATTGTGCGGCCTAATAGCCGATGCTTTGCAAGCTCGAGACTCCCAGGAATTTCTGAACAAGAACAATGTTGATGATTCCAATGAGGATAAAACAGGTGTATGGTGTTCCCCAATTTTCGCCGTAAAGTGACTCCACATGCACACAATGTTACCCTGCAGAAAACCCTCAGGCCATCAATAATATTATCAACAGATTGCATACCTTCATCATCTGCAGATTTACAGTCAATATTTATCTCCGTATTATGTCAGTTGTGATTAAATTATCATGTTTTCGTTTTTCCCTACTTTTTAATATTTTATTGCAGGAGCTTTGAGCATGACACATGTGTTGCAGTTATTTATTTGATTTGTAACAAGGTTCTGCCAAAATATTTCTATTTCGTCGTGCTGTGAATTGTTCACTGTTTAAAAGGCAAATTTTAGGATGATTTATATGTGACCCATGCTCACTCTATCTATGTTAGCTGCTCCCTTACCCTTTACAGTTATGACAATTAACGGTTATTTTACTTTTCTGTCATTTACTGTGGTTTCTAACTTTGACTGAACCAGCACGCAAAAAAATCACAAAGCCGAACTTGTGGACGAGTCCGCAAACTCCAGGAGTTTCATGAACGCACTAACTAAGGACAAAAAAGCTTGTTAAGTAACTTAGCTGTAATTTCGTGAGTGAGGTAAATTTGTGCGATTAGCGCCATAACTGAATGAATTATCAAAATACAGTACAAAACCCTCAATACGACGCAAACTCAATCGCATTTGAGGCCGATTTGTTCCACGCATGCGCATGTGCTCCCCAAAAAACTTGTCTATTTGGATTATTTCAAAGTTTAATATGTTGCTTAAAATACATATGTGTGTATCAAAAAACGTCTAGTAAATTGTTCATCTTGCCGCTTTAAAACACTTTAATCAGTTGTCTTTTATTATTTAAGGGTTGGCTTCCACACTCGGTAGGTCCCACTAATTAAGATGTCTAACAAAATGTTGACAGGAGGCTTGTTACGTTTTAACTAGTCTGCTTGCCGGAGCAGCACAATTACGCTGACCATTTTTTAAAGGATTACAGACAGAAATAAACGAAATATAATTTAGTTCACAAAGGTGCACCTCCGCATGATATGTTCAAAAAGTACTGCAACCGGCGCAACCGATTGATTTGTTACCATATCATACTTCTATATATGTATTTAAAATAATAAGGAAATTCAAGCGCAAATATAACCGTCACTGATTAATGAAACAGATGATTAAGCGTTTTGCCAGCATTTGTAAGTTAAAGTAACTGCAAACCGGGCATTGCTCAAGGGAAGCGATGCAATTGGCACATTTTGCGTCCACTTAAATGACTTCGTTGATCAATTTTCCTTCGTTTTACTGAGATTATTCCCGGATTTATTGCTATTAGGCGTTTCAGACAACACCTTGTGGCACACTGGTAATAGTTGGTGTCAAATAACGCCGCATTTTTGTGCGTCATCACACAAACGAAAACGTATCTCGATAGCAAAACATCATATTGATCAATAAGCGGCGACTTATTCTCGTGCAAAAAATGATCAGTTTAAATGAACATTGCAGCTAGTTTTCGTAGAATAAACCGTCGACTGACGAATGTCACGGTAATATGGTAACAAATATACTCTGTTAAGACGAACCCACATACGAGAAAATGTCGAAGTCAGTTTGCATCACATAGAAGTTTTATATACTATGTTTCAGGCTTTGGGCCACGGCCAGGTAAATGTTCTGGCATTTTATTTTCTTGCAAAATGAATCAAATATCTGTTTGCAAAAATGTTGGGGAACGACACAGACGGGAGCAAGAAGCTCAATATGTATATTTTTTACTTGGTCAGCCTGAATTCAACCACATTTTAAGGGGAAAGCCCGCTCTAATTTGACTATAACATAGCGGATGTTTTTTTATGCTGCAGTTTACCAGTGCACGATAGATTTTAAACAAGTAATGATGTAATAATTGAATTCGGCGGCGTTTTGTAAATCTATATAATAATGTCACCGTATGAATCTCTAAAAGCAGCAACCATCGAGTAAATGGTTCTGTCCCTGAGTGAAGGGCGTCTTAAAAGTCATGATAAAGTAGAGAATAACTAAATTTGATGAAGTGGCAAACCGTATTCTTTCCTTTCCGATTGATAAAGCATATGGGACAAAGCAAATAATTTTAACCCGCTAAGTTGCTATGGCGAACATTCTTCTTCTTTATCACTTATAGCGCTGAAATACTCTGGCACTCAAAATATAGCGGGGTGCTCAAAACTTTTTACATTTAGTAAATTAACTGCTTGGTATCTGATGTCACCTGGCTTACGCGAAAAAGAAACTTAAGCCCACAGATTATTTAATGGAGCGCGCTGATCGGACCTACCATATTATCAATGGTGTTAGCACGAACTTGCAAAGTGTAAACTTGTAACGGTTCTATTTTTTACCGGATTGTGGCAAGTTAACAAACATGTAAACATATGCAACTTTAGAAACCGAACACTTAGTTGTGGCTTAGAATTTCCTTTGTGAATGCGAAAGTAGCCAGTGGGAAACACGATTATTTCTGCAGCGATACTTATTTTACAGTTGAAGACACACACCACTTTAAAAATTCCCAATAAATGTGCGGGTAATCTGCATTTCAATGGAACCTTCCAGCATTTTGGGACACCAGAGAATTTGCGCAGCATAATTGATCTTCTATTGGAGGTGCACTCCATAGAGCGTTCGATTCTATAGTTTCTTGGGTATTTGGATACAATGGAGCTGAAGCCAAACCCAGAGAACCCTGAAATTGTTACAGTAAAATTTCTCATATTTACGGGTAGAAAAGCCTTTGAGCAGTAAAAGAGTTTGCATTAAGGTATATATTTCGTGTGCAGTTAACTATTAAATTGTGAATCCACGAAGTGTACCGGCTAGGCGCAAACCTAGGAGTCGTTCTTTATAAAAATGAACGTAAATTTACCGCCTTTCTAATTTCCGGGGTGAACGATATGCATTTCTTGCCTACAAGATGTGTCAGCATTTAGGCCGTAGAGTGACAGGCACAATAATTTTACCGAAAACCTCTTGTACTACAAGAAGAAAAGTCACTATATTGCTTTTTGGTCCCAGATACGAATGTTATATTCTGTATATGAATTCATCGTAATTTCATACTTTTTGCGTACTATTTTGTGATACCAAATTTGGCATTCAGTAACTGTAACAAAGTTGGATTAAAACGAACAAATAAGGCGAATAACTGAGCGTACAACAAAACTTTTGTTAAGAAGATAGTACAAGTAAAAATCAATCATAACACCAAGAACAAATGTTGCCAAGTTCGATAACGGTGTGTTTCAGCCCACTTGCTATCACAATCAACTTCAGATAACTATAACTAGGAGGCAAACCATATTTTCTGATTCATTTAAAAAGGGGCTTCTTTTATACCACCCACAAATCACTGAAATCTAGGTGTGAGCGCTGCGGCAACTAGCCATTCCACTGGTATTAAATAATCGCTTAATGGTACGTTGTCCTGAACATTCATTCTGAGTTAAGACATTTTACCTGACGCCCATAATTGTCAAACTTTATGACCAGTAAACGTTTTTCTTTCAAGGATTCGGACCTTCACCACCAGGTACAGTAAAACATCCTTATTAATGTTCTGCTGGGGTGCTTAGAAAGTGTTTACGTTACGTTTATTCATCCCAAAACCTAGCACCTACTAGGTTACGCTAATGCAGTGTATAACTTGCTCGATTCGTATACGTTTTTAAACATGATTTTTATGAAACTAATTTCCGAGACACTCGCACTGAGATTCAAAACAGGTCTATGTAGGCAAACTAAATTAAATTAATTTTACTAGGTAACAGCATGTCAGGGATGGCTTGGCTTCAAAAACCCACTTTTACTGCCTGCTCTAGTTATACTGCTCTAGTGATACTGCCAGCATGCGAGTGCTCTTACCTCATACCGTCAGTTCAAAAACGTTTTTTGAGGTTTTACCATCTAGTGTTGTGTGAGAAAACGTGATATATAGCAGAAATTATTGTGTCCCTAATTAAAACCGCTGATTTCAGTGAGCGTGCGATAGGGAAGCCAACTACAAATAAAGCTTCATGTATGTTCTGTTGGACCTCAAGAAGCTTGCTCAAATTTGTTTATTAACTTTCAGGTTTTGGCCCTCTACCAACTAGTAACCTGCCTATTTTATTCCGTTCTGTAGTTTTTAACTGACTAGCATGATGCTGAAATTGGTGCTGTAACACCCGCTAGGATATGGATGCCAGTATGCCTTAACGTAAGCCAATTTCAATGGCCTTCCCAGCGTAAATATACCCTGCTCGCGATTAAACTGTAGAATGTCAGGTATATCATAACATATTCCTATAATGCGCCGAGGACAGTCATGTACTGGATAAGTGGCCATTGTCCTATAACTGCACGCTGGTGCATTGTTGAGATAAGGTAGAACAGAAAAACCAGGTGCAAACCGTCATTTTTGTGTGTCTCAAGAGGGTGAACGAACTGCAATTTATCTTTTGATATGC
Source organism: Opisthorchis felineus (assembly GCA_004794785.1). Lineage (NCBI taxonomy): Eukaryota > Metazoa > Platyhelminthes > Trematoda > Opisthorchiida > Opisthorchiidae > Opisthorchis > Opisthorchis felineus. The sequence continues at coordinate 374,572 of SJOL01007812.1, read as the reverse complement.
TTGTTTGAGTCACTCTAAAATGCCACTGTTGTGAGCATAATAACAGCGGCCTCTGCCATTGTTATTGACATTCAGTATGATGCCGTAATTATTATTCAAGGCTTTCTGAAATCAGTTATGAGGCGTCTTACGCGAGACCTACCAACAGTGCACTAATTGCAGCGAGGCACAGTTGAAGGGGGCCTGTTTGAAATGGATCTAAGAAAGGCTACTGCAGGGCAATAACAGCCCAAGGATTCTAATGAGAGCGTGTTTTGGTTTAAGTAGGTGCGCCTACACTGGAAGTACTCCACAGTTTCGCTGGTCTTGATAAAGCAATGTTGAACGCGGTTTATTGAGAGATGTTCAAGATTTGGTCATATCTGGTTGTACGCAACTTACACTGGTGCTTCAGGGGCATTTTTAGTTCTGTTTCAATGCCAAGTTACATGTGGGATCCGGGCTTGTAAGGACCTTACAAAACGGTGAGAGCTATCTGACTACGCACAGTTGGTATTCAGTAAGCAGTAGGAACAGATGGACGAGGGCAGTAGGTGCTACCTTGGGAACTGTTTCTATGAAGAAATGGGTTAGTGAACAGCAGTAATCAGGGAAAACTTACCATCAGTAATGGCGCATTCGGTATTATCAGAAAAAGGGGACAGTGAGCAGCAGGACATTTTGGAACCAATAGCGAGTAAGTACGTAGTGATATACAAGCGCACGGATACAGACAGTCAAGCAGTGTAAATAAGCCACATAAAGAGCTAATGGCCAGAGAAATGCCAGTACATTGAGAAACGGACAATGGGTGAATTTGACAAAAATTAAATATGCCTGAAATCTACAGCTGATAGCTTTGCACAGCAGCAAGTGCAACGTGTCCACTCAGAATTCGCGCTTATGTCCGAGTAAAACAAAATCTTAACAGGGACTATCGGGTAAGAAGCACTACTGACGTAAAACATAAATTGACTGTCGAAGGAGTCGAGTTGGCGCAGAAGAACGCGCACTTCTGTTTTAAACATGGGTTCAGAGATCACTCCCTCGTCGACTCTTTCTTCCGCCAGATAACACACCCAATTTGTAGAAAGCGAAGATGGGCAGATTACGAAATCTTGACATTGGTAGCTAGAGCGTAAGCATACCTTAATCAAGAACAACCACAATCAACAAGGAAGAAAACGGCGTTATAACGAAAGGACGTAAATTTCGCAACGCACCATTAGTCAGAACAAATAGGAAGGAAAACATCAGATCGCCGTTGATGTACAGGAGGTGTCAACAACAGATGTCCTCATGAAGCATGCAGGTATACTTAGTGGTAGCTGAAGTCTCACATCACGTCGAACTTCTGTGTGCGTATATATATATATATATATATATATGTATATATATATAAGGTACGTCGGTTCATGTACGCCAGGGTGTCCCAGGCAACAGAGATGAAAATCAGTAGATATGTGTACATAATCCACCAGGTAGTAACCAGTGTTATGTCTATAAAGTTCGTAGCTTCCGTAGTGTTCCCTTTAAAATGTGAACATTTTTCTAAGAACCAGCAAAATCATTTTTACCATGGCCATTCGTGTATTTTAGTATTGTACATGTGTAGGATGGGGGGATTCGTGAAAATCTAATTTTCATTCCTTCACCATAGGAATAGCTCCGTAGGTAATGGTGGGAAACCTACATACTACTGAACTGCATGTCCCTAAAGTCGTTTTGTATACCAACCTTCCTGAAGTTAATAGGTTATATAAAAATATCGTTGAGTGTTTTAATGTTAGGTGCAAGTGAGAAAATAAAACAGAACCAAGTAGTGCAAGCAAAATGACATTTTTGTGGGATCCTTCGAATGCGCCATTCACGAATGTGACATAATCAAAGCCTGGCGTAGGGTTATTAGCCCGCCTAATTGCACTTGTGAAATTATAACTTCTCTTACAGTTTTCGGACGACCGCCCTCACGTAAGCTGATTAGTAGCATCAGTTCCGTTATAGATACCTAACTGAAATAAAAATGAGTCGGTGTATCATAGTTTACTATTTCGATGTATGACGCCAGTCTGTAAGTGAATGTGGTTTTTTAGGCCTACGTACCACAGGAGATACGTTTTAGGATATGAACTTCAGAGATTACAAAACAATTATGGAATTTGTCGCTTAGTTATTTGAGGCAAATAGCCAGCTGACCAATTCCAAACCTTTTGGCCCCCGTGCATTTAGGGTACCAAGAATACTTGACTAAAATAACTGGACCAGTGCGGGAACTTTCAAAACTCTTTGGTTTTCTGTGTCAGGATGAATGGCACCATGTTTATGCATTACCACCTTGTTACGCAATCGTAAGCCATAGAGTCTGTGCAAGAGCTGCCTTCTAAGTTGCAATATATAATCAATCAGCATACTCCTTCCAGATTCATATCAGTCATCCATATGAGGCGTTCCAGCTTTGGATCAACCTAACATAACCAAACATTTGTTTCGAGAATTCGCCTACATAAGGCGGGTAGGACGACGCTTTGAACCGCTTGCTGTGTTTACTGTGGATAATATGGTAATCTTGGGTCTCTGGCGAGACGGTCACTTGGGTGCCACGAGATGAGTGAACATCTGAAAAACTACGACCATTACCAAAGTGGTGCACGAACCCTCGGCTTATCTTTAGATATTTTTAAGGTCACATGGTGACGCCAGCGTTCCGTGATCTCACATCACCAGACGATGGCTACGCACTTTAACTCTGGCAAAAATGTGTAGTCAATCAAATTTATTGTAATGCGCAATGCTAGCGCTTGCATTCTCATTAAAGATATATGCTCTGCAGGAGTGCCGCTAAGACCAGCCTGATAAATGTGGCCTTTATGCTTGCCTAAGATCTTTGAACGCGTTGATAGTTGCTGGAGGACTTAAGCCTATTGCTGTTTTATTTCAACCGGATCTTACAAAAACTCATGACGTACTCAACTAAAACTGGTATTGGCGGTGTAAGAGAATCCTTTTATATAAAATTTTTTCTACTTATAAAATAGCATCGTATCTTTCTCTACGATTTTCTGATCTGTTCGTATGTTTGGTGTCCCTTCAGAAGGCCAGTTGTGAAAGCGGCAGACGTTCAACAAAAACACTGTTATCTTTTTAATTTTCGATGTAAGTCATGGCGTCTACAGTAAATTACCACGTATTTCCTCTTCCTTAATTTTGAAGCATTTGGATTCCCTCCACCTCCAGGTAAATGGTTTTCCGTAGGCGACATTGGCACACCAAACATCATCGCTTTATCAGTTTCTGGATATTCATCAAAAATGTTCTGAATACTCACGCGTTTTGCAACACTTCGATAGAACCTGAAATAGGCGCGTCCATTTGTCCGATTTGTTATGTTTAAAAAGGACAGCTATCCCTGTGCAACAGTTGTGCTTTTACTATATGCTGCTGTTTGAAGGCGCGGATAATAAACATGGAGTTGGCAGTGATGGTGACAAACAGGTTAATCGGTTCCATTAAATTTGGCAGATATGATGTCTAGTGTCCAACCTGAATATTTAGTTCCTTGAAAGAAATTAACACTTTGCTAACTGTTAGGCAAACGGGGCAACAATAAAAAACAGATCCTGGTAATTTCGCAAGCAAAACACTGTGGCACATGGATCTGCAAAATATAACGCACTTGCTTACAATAAAAAAACTGCAATCATCATTGTAATGTTTCAGGTAATGGCCCTCCATGCCCAGGTAAAATTAGGTTTTTATATAATGCTTATTTGACCAAGCGCATTTTTAGAGATAAATAAAGAAGGCATCCGGCGGTTATCTATACGCAAAGTGTTCTAGAATTTCTCACTCAAGTGGCTAACGGACTGAGTCGACGAACTATCTGTCGTTTTATTCCGCCGTTCTTTCCAAGTAACGAATGCTAGAACCCAATCGGTTAACCAGCGGGCCTATTTTGGCCACCGTTGCTCGCCAAAGACAAAGCACTTCTGTGAATGTCGTTGATTAATTTTTGCTGGTTTAAGAAGCCACCTTCATCCAGAGGGAGGCGCAAGGTAAAGCGTGATTAATAGTTCGGGCATGTCAGCGCGGGCAACATGTTTTACAAGCTCCGCCATGCAATTAGCATATTGCAGGAACTGTTCATTTAGTTGGTCTTGACATAACGTCATGTAAAAACCCAAGTTGGTCTTTACAGTACATGTACAACATGTCTTTCAAAACTGGCGTCAGACGTTAGTAAAACGTGTAGTATGCCATCAATACCCTGGTCAAAACTTTACAACAACCTTTGTTTTAATGGAAGCTATCATTTGTGTTTTGCCACGGACTGGAACCAAAACCATTCAGATTATGGATAGGGTGAACGTCTCGTGCCTTCGATACGGTGTACGGTCATAGGGATATTATTAAAGCAGTAAGCATCCAAGGCCCCATTTTTCAGGATCAGCTGCGTCGTCCTTTTTGCCGAAGAAAACTACTGCTTTGATGGTGTGTTATTCCACTTAAAACAGCATCTGCCACAGAAAGTACACAATGATCTCCAGCCGGTCAACAAGGTAATGGAGTGTTCTGGCGTTCGCCAACAATAACCGGGTTTTAGCGCCAAACTGCGCTCGGATAATCCCCAAACCCTGAGTGTCTTCACGAATGTGATCTTTGCATTTCTATTTCCCTTCAGAAAAACTTCCCATGTTCCAAATGTGTGCGAAAAACTGCGTTGATATTCGAAGATAGATAATCGCTGCTTCCCGCAATAGTTCACTGCAGACCGTGCATATATGTTCTCAGTTGTCTAAATTAGAAGGATTCCGCTGTGCACCGAGCCATAATTTGAAAGTTTAACTTTTGTTGTTGAACTGTTTAATTCATTTGTGAAATGACCTTCATGCGAAGAACTAGGTTATACGGCTTATATAGCAATCCAAGACGCTAATTCATTGTTCTGAACCCTTATTATAATACGTTGAGGTTTGATGCTCCATGATTTTTGTAAACAGTATGGACTGAGAGGGCGTAAATTTGAAACGTTAATGTCCGCTTAGCCCTCATAATGCTGACTACCAATCAAAAATCTTTTTTTCCTAATCTTGCCTTAGGCGATCTCAATGGACTTTAAGGCAGACTAATGTAGAACACAATAGATAAAAAGCAAATGCCATTAAAAAATCATGATGCTGGGAAAATAATGAAAAGAAAATGTGAAAGACTGAAAGATCCAAACAGTCAAAAATGACCAGAAGAAAACAATCCAAGTTTGTAAGCACCAGTTCCTGAGCATATTTCAGTCAAAAGACGTGGGATGATTTACAATGAGTTACGAAAACATCCGTTGTTTCTCCAAAACCCATAGGTAAATCAAAAGCATCTAAACATAAATGCGGGTCGGACATCGCGATCGACAATAATTTGTTCACGAATTTGCTTCCACTTGCTAACATGGAAAACGTTTGATTTACTAATCGCATGTAACATAATGTGTGGTGTTTGAAGGCGCAGAGGAAAGAAAAATGCCTTCATCTATGAGGTACAGAAAAACGAATGTCCTTAATGATGGTCAAATGGTCACTACAGTTGTTCCAGTATTTACGCTGCAGGACGAGTACGATGGGCAAGGTATGTGTCTAGGGGTACATGGGTTCATTTTACAGTTGTGGAATGTGGCTTCAAAAATCGGTCCAATTCCAAAAGGGTTACCTCAATCGTCAAATCGTTTTACAAAAGCTCTGGTAAGGCCGTGATAAATAACCATAATTTCTTTGTCTTCCCATCACTAGGATTCGGACCACCACCACGTTAGTCCGTTTTTTTTTGTGAACGCAAATTATATGACTAATGTAGGTTTCGTAGTGAAAAGAGTTACTCCAGAATCTCCACGTGTCCCTTGATATCCGCTACAAAATACAATTCCTCCAAACACAAAATGCATTAGATTTTTTCCCTCCTAGTTGTTCGTCTTAACAATGACGCTCTTAGTGAATCTCAGATACACTTTGCATTGAGGTTTGAGTTAAACTGCAGTTTACTAAAATATTGGCTGCATAATGAAACGGCTGCCAGCTCGTCCGGGTAAGATCAGATGCCCTAAAATAGATTTGTTGACACCCTCAAAACATTGTGCGACTTATCTCAGCCTATTTTGAACAGTTAGGTGCAGAAAATACTATTTGAAAACGCTTGGTACTTTGCTATTATTTTGATGATTTTTAAACTTCGTTACTCAGGGGTTTTGCTCGTCTAACCTGTGAATATATTTCACAGTCTTCAGTGTCCTGCAAGAACACGTTTTCGCCTCTCTTTGACACCACATATGGGAGGGTAAAAAATTATATGTTCAGATGGCTGTAATATTGGCACAACGCCTGCTCTTATATGGGCTACAGCACTGAGAATGGAAAACGAAGTTATTTGCAATGCGAATTCTTTCTTGTGTTCATATCAACCACAAAACACAAAACCGCCTGAAGAAATGCAGTATGTCAGGTCAGGTTGCATAGAACACAGTGATTGCCTGTGCCTGGTTTGCTGCTTTATTTTTAGCATTTGGACCACCAAGTAAGTTTCCTTATCTGTTGGCATATATCACTGTTGATATGGATGTGCTGCGGAACCGTCGTCTTAGCTTTGCAGCTAATGGTGACCTGCACTGTTGGGAAAAATCTACTTGATCAACTCCCACAAAAATGTCAAGTGCAACTTAAATGTTATGGTATGCAAAAAGCGTGAGTAAATTTTCTGAGAGAAGTCAGAACACTTGATTATTTATTCGAATTATAATCCTATGCCTAGTATTGTGGAAAGACAGGGTTGCAACCAGGCTGCCTGCCGGGAATTGCAATTTGTTTCTCAACTACATCAAAATATCATTCACAGGCTAACTGCTTCGTTTTAGTTTGCGCAAATCAGTTTTTCTGCCGCAAATCAACCTGAACAAAAACTACACTAACTATAGAGTCCATCTTAATCATTAGTCTAAAAATTAGTATGTTTAGACCCAGAATCTAACTCTTCAGCAATACGTTTGCCTAAGCCCAGACCGTTCTGACTAGTGGCAGGATCCTCTCTTATAGCATGAGGCGCGTCAAAAAGCATTCCCAAATCACCTAATCCACCTAATCAACGTCCTATGGAAAACTTGTGTGGTAAATTCAACTGAAAAGATTCCCATTCAAGGCAGCCACAGCGTATGCCATACAAATCCGTTATGTCTTTACATTTAATTATTTTTAATATGAATTTCCATCCGCAGATGCTAGTTCAAGTCACAATACCATAAGTTGCCCGTTCTTACACAAGTCATTTTACAGCAGACAACCAAGCCTCAAGAAAGACGTGCAATTGACACTGGGCAGAATAGTGGTGCAGAGCCTAGTAATACTGGTGACACTCAGAATGCGTGTGCAATATCCAGCTGTTTAATCCAAGTTTCGTCATTGTGTGCAGCATTGCTTGCCGTCTAGTCCACATTAATCAGAAATAAACAGCCGGCATTTTTAAACTTTCAGTTAAATTGAAGTCAAGTGGAAGTGTGCCTATGCCATAAAACGCCTTCTGTCACTAATCACCACAATGCCTCATAAGCTGTAGCAAATCAGCCATCGTTTTGCGTCAGTGGCCAAATTCTGATTACTTTCATCGCAGTAAAACCCCAACTGGTTCACCTGAAGTTTATGATACAGCGAAGTTTTCAATATGGAAACTATACTGTTAGTCTCAGTAAGCGTGCATGTAATTGGCAACTGGTATTACACATATAATGGGAGCGACAATGCCCATTTGCGGGCAGAACATTTTTGATGGTGACAGGACAGTTGGCTTGTATTTTTGAGCGCTATCGACAACCTACGTGGGCTCAACCAGCTACACTTTGTTGAAGCATTTCAGTTCACTGTACTGGACATCATTGAATAAAATGGATTTTATGTGTATTGTTCATTGAACGCCGGTTGTTTGATAAAGGTCACTGCTTCGACAAGGCTGCACATGCCTTAACAACATCTTGTCACTAACGGAAGACCCAGAATAACGGCGTTTGCTGTACGCATGTGATTCTCCAGTTTGTGTATCCGTGGAATCAGATTACAGCCCACCCTTTCGGATATTCATTTCAACAGCTAAGTGAAGTCAGCAGAAAAGTCCCAAAGATACGGCACCTGGTCACTTTTTTGTTAAATTTTGTTGTTGTCCAAAAACGCTTTACGTGGCGAGTAAATCATATCCCTGCGAAAATATGTCAGTAAGGAACTAGCGCGGATGGCCGGAATATATTGGCGACAAGTTAGAGGAAAAGGAGCCCTGCTGATGACTCACCAAACAAAACTATGCTCACGCACTGCGCCGGATGTCAGAACATCGCATGCAATAGATTAGCTCGAAGTTGTGTGGTTGAAGCGCCCTAAATAAACGTATGTTTTGGTGCAATGAACCTGATGAAAAGTTATTATGATGAATTTTTCTCACGGAGACATGTTAGCAGAATAGCTATGATCGGATTTAAATCATTTTTTGTCAAATTTTGATGCGCAACTCCAAGAGTTGACGGTCCTTTCTTTTAAACACTTAATTCATGGTTTGCCACCGTAATGTGAATGCGGCGTTTACCGTGTACCATTAGGATGCCGCAAATCTCTCCTATGTTTTTGGTTTTGAGCATCATCATTACCGTAATTAATTAAACTGCACAAAATGTCATAGCCTAAAACACTAGTAAGCTTAATTCACCACGCGGCAAGTTGCTAACCAGGCAGCGTAAAGTGGACTCCTGTATGGCAGCTTGAGTGTGCGTCACACATAGTTTGCTCCACAAGACTTAAACACGAGTCTGTTGTTCTGCAGACGGTAGGTACGTATGGGAAAGTTTACACGAACCATGGCTTTCCGGCCATACATTGATAATTAGTCAGCCGTGGAATGAACACCTGGGCTATTCTGTCAGGTGTCATTCGCGAATATGTTTTACATTGTACACCGACTAGATAACTGGTNCCCAGACCGTTCTGACTAGTGGCAGGATCCTCTCTTATAGCATGAGGCGCGTCAAAAAGCATTCCCAAATCACCTAATCCACCTAAGCAACGTCCTATGGAAAACTTGTGCGGTAAATTCAACTGAAAAGATTCCCATTCAAGGCAGCCACAGCGTATGCCATACAAATCCGTAATGTCTTCACACTTAACTATTTTTGAGTATGAATTTCCATCTGCAGATGCTAGCTTAATTCCCAATACCTTAAATTGCCTGTTTGTACAAATGTCTATTTTCAGCAGACAATTGAAGCCTTAAGAAACAGGTGCAATTCACACTGGGCAAAATAGTGGTGCTGGGCCTAATGATGCTGGTGGCACCCAGAATGCGTGTGCAATATTCAACTGTTTAATCCAAGTCTCGGCATTGTGTGCTGCATTGCGTGCCGTCTAGCCTGTAGTAATCATCAATGAACACCCCCATTTTTGAACTGTCTATTAAATTGAAGTCAAATGGACGTGTGCCTATGCCATAAAACCGCTTCTGTCACTAATCACCACAATGCCTCATAAGCTGTAGCAAATCAGCCATCGTTTTGCGTCAGTGGCCAAATCTCTGTGAATTTCATCCCTGAGAAAACCCAAATGATTCACCTCAATTTTATGAAACACCAATGGATTCAACATTGAGACTATACTGTTAGTCTCACCCACCGTGCACGTAATTGGCAATTGGTATTACGCATACAATGGTAGCAAAAATATCCATTTTTGAGCAGAACATTTTTGATGGTGACAGGACAGTTGGCGTGTATTTTTGAGCGCTATCGACAACCTACGTGGGCTCAACCAGCTACACCTTGTTGAAGCATTTCAGTTCACTGTACTGGACATCACTGAATAAAATGGATTTTATGCGTATTGTTCATTGAACGCCGGTTGTTTGATAAAGGTCACTGCTTCGACAAGGCGGCACATGCCTTAACAACATCTTGTCACTAACGGAAGACCCAGAATAACGGCGTTTGCTGTACGCATGTGATTCTCCAGTTTGTGTATCCGTGGAATCAGATTACAGCCCACCCTTTCGGATATTCATTTTAACAGCGAAGTGAAGTCAGCAGAAAAGTCCCAAAGATACGGCACCTTGTCACTTTTTTGTTAAATTTTGTTGTTGTCCAAAAACGCTTTACGTGGCGAGTAAATCATATCCCTGCAAAAATATGTCAATAAGGAACTAGCGCGGATGGCTGGAATATATTGGCGACAAGTTGGAGGAAAAGGAGCCCTGCTGATGAATCACCAACCAAAACCATGCGCACGCACTGCGCCGGATGTCAGAACATCGCATGCAATAGAATAGCTCGAAGTTGTGTGGTTGAAGCGCCCTAAATAAACGGATGTTTTGGTGCAATGAACCTGATGAAAAGTTATTATGATGAATTTTTCTCACGGAGGCATATTAGCAGAATAACTATGATCGGATTAAAATCAGGTTTTGTCAAATTTTGATGCGCAACTCCAAGAGTTGACGGTCCTTTCTTTTAAACACTCAGTTCATGGTTTGCCACCGTAATGTGAATGCGGCGTTTACCATGTACCATAAGGATGCCGCAAATTTCTCCTATGCTTTTGGTTTTGAGCATCATCATTACCGTAATTAATTTAACTATACAAAATGTCATAGCCTAAAACACTAGCAAGCTTAGATCACCACGCGGCAAGTTGCTAACCAGGCAGCGTAAAGTGGACTCCTGTATGGCAGCTTGAGTGTGCGTCACACATAGTCTGCTCCACAAGACTTAACCACGAGTCTGTTGTTCTGCAGACGGTAGGTACGTATGGGAAACTTTACACGAACCATGGCTTTCCGGCCATACATTGATAATTAGTCAGCCGTGGAATGACCACCTGGGCTATTCTGTCAGGTGTCATTCGCGAATATGTTTTACATTGTAGACCGACTAGATAACTGGTCAAATGTGGCAAGAATTGGCTAAAATAATTCACACGATTGTAACTAACTAATTTTGCGCGGTGTGATCTCAGCTTCTTAAATGTTGCGGAGTGGGCAAAACTGATACGCATTGTCTAGAAACTGCGCTGGTTGTGCCCAGCAGGTATTATTTTTATCTCTGCGGCTCACTTTCAGGAATGATGTCACCGGGAAGACGTCAAATGGATCAAGGTATGCTTGTTTAAATTTTAATTTTGCTTTTCTACTTACCGGACGTCCAAAGTTCCCCAGGGAGCTCGAACTTGGGGATGTGATTTCCTTAACTCATGACTAGCAACAAGTTCGTCGAAATTTGCAGACACACATTGCACTTTACCGAAAATCCCATTTGAAATTCAAATGACACTCATCGTTTGCAATATGGTGTGTACAAGGGCTTTTCTTGTACTCCCACATGGTTCGTTGCTGTTCCATATTATAGAATGGCTTCACCAAATTCTCATTACATATGGCATTAAGTAAACGATGCAGACCCTCTACATTCAAATTTGTTTCATACTCTCCTGTGTCGCGCAGTGTCTTACTCAACAAAATTTCTATCTGAATAATCTGAATGGCAAAACACTTCAGTTTGGGGGTTAGTCGTTCGGGACAATATATCTTTTTTTCTATTTCCGACACATCGGAAGATGTTCTCAAATTTTTTACACCTAATCAGGGAACGCGTAGCTGAAACTATTCGCAAATAACTGCTCAAAATGCTGACCACGAGAACGTATTTTGAGGTCACCTGGGAAACAAAACCGCATACTCTCATAGCGTTATATTTACAGAATACGTTACATGACGCACAGTATCTTCCGGTGGGCCTAGGTTTCCAGTGACCTCTTATTTGGCAGGGCACGTACATCTATCATGAGCAATGTGCTGGATGCATCATATGAGGTCACTAACAGTCTCCATGCCAGACTCCAGCAAACCTTTATTGCAGCATAAGATAAACTCGTAATTCGGATCGTTCAATAAAAATTACTCAATGCTTCATGAAAAAATGAACCATCGAAATTTACCTTTTACACTCAAACATAAGTTATCTTGTTGGTTAATGAGACCCATTTATATCTGGCATATATTTTCTTCATGGCTATCGATTTTTCGGGCTTATTATTAGGACAGATACCGGTGTAAAATCTCCTTGCTACCTAAGCAAGTAGTTAGCAGGTAGGTGACAGTTGTTAGTTAATACGCCGGCCACTTGGGAATTGGTCGATTTCAAATTTGATGCACATTCTCAATTAGTCACGGGAATGACCTGAGTTGGTAAACTACATATTGGAACTTTGAACCACGCTCATATGCCGGGAAGTTATTCGTGCAGTTCTGTTGTGACTGAATTTAGGCTGGCAAATACTAAACGGATTTGTGTCAAAATTAAGTCATTAGTACTTTGTTGTTGAAGAATGTTTTGCCACCAATATATAAAATGTGACAAAAGCGAGCTTTAACGTTGGAAAGATTTTTTCGTTGGGAATGAGGAAAAGTACTTTTGACGAAACTGTTTCAAATAATATTGTCCTTCATGACCCCAAAAGCTTCCCACTTGCATTTATAAAATATGCTCAACGACAATTTGTTTGATTCTATGTATAATGCTACACACTTGTCCAAAAATGCAGATGCATCCAGCTACATTCTAATCAAGAAGAGAAAACTATTTTTCGTGTTATATCCCAGAGAGTTGCTGTACGAACCATAGACTTTGCCAGTTCCTTCATGCTACTTCCTGATTACCTAATGTTGCATATTCTAGAGCTCACCGGAAAATGCGCAGCGCCAGAGGCCGCTTGCATCAAATAGATATGATGCAACTAAGAACTTGGCTAGGGACAAAGTATTTCGAGGAATCCAATCAATTTGTGGCGAAGTGCATAATAGCATTAATCCAATTTTCCGGTGATCCGAGTGACAGTATGAAAACTCAGGACTAATGAGCCTGATATAATTCGGTCAGTTGTCCGCAAAATTCATCAGGAAATATTTGCACCGCGTTGAGGAGTTTTACTGAATCAAATGTTAAAAATATTTGAAAAGTCGTTGGACCGGAGTGATCCTTGCATTGTGGAAGATATACAGCTGAGCCTACGGAGCAACAACAAGATCTCCTCACACATGAACTTTTCGGATTGTTTCTTTCACAAGGCCATGCTGAATTAACGGACTTTGACACTAAAAGTTCGAGCAATTTTTCCACTATTTTGGCCGTCAAAAGATTCAAAAGTCAGCTATACCTTAACTGTAG
>SJOL01007812.1:327719-361342 GCA_004794785.1 Opisthorchis felineus | reverse complement strand
CCAATTTCATGTAAAATAATGCGTGATGATTGAGTGATGCGCATAGAATGATGAAGTTTGTTTTCCTCTGAAGTGCACAAGAAAATGGATATGATTAATAATGATCACACTGACACCAACATCCTTCCGGTGTATACGATGCGGTAGCGAGTACAATATTCCGGCGAATGTGCCTAGGCACATATGTCTACCTTTCCCAGTTGTTCAATGTATCTCGAAAAACCGACCCGTTTCCAATATGAGCACGTCAAACATAAAAGGAATTCCGAATCCATACGGCCCATATAAGTCAATCAACAAAAATATATTCGACTTCAAATTTCCAGGATTCGGGCCACCACCACGTGAGTCGTTAAACCTGCAAACATTTTAAGCTGTGTTGGTGCAGTTTGCTCAAAGCACATAGTGCCCCCAGAAGTCCATGTCTGTTGCATTTTACAAGAAAATACTCTTGATCGAAACCAAAAAATTGTTAGACATCCTACCTCATAGCAGTTCGCCTTTAGATTGACGCATCTAGAGAAACACACTAATTCTCTTCATTGAGGCTTGAGTTAAACGGTCATATTTTAATCACTCGGCTGCATAGTGATATTTGAATGCTGCGCAGAGGAATGATGAAATTCATTTTCACTTGAAGTGCGCAACCAAACGAATGTCATTAATAATGATCATACTGGCGATAGGGTTATTCTCTTTTTTACGCTGCGGTAGTGAGTTGGATAGGCCAGGTCGTGTGCCAGGGGACACATGTCTAACTTTTGCAGTTGTAGCATGTTCCTCGAAAAATCGGCTCTATTCTAACAGAAGTACCTGGGGCATTGCGTTATTCTAGAATGGATGCGGGCAGGGCTTCGTGTTCAACATCAACTTGTTTGCCTCCGTTTGTCGAGGATTCGGACCACGTAAATTGCTTATTCCGCGAACACTTTCGATAGGCCTTTTTTCAAGAGAAGTGTGTCTTCGGAGGCTCAAGTGCAGATGAATATACTTCACACAGTTTGGTATCCCACAATTTAACCCACAGTTTATAAACATTGTTAAACAGGGGTTTTGCTCCCGCTGCGTTTGAACACCAAGCAAAGATAGCAACGTTCCGAAACAACTGTTTCCTGCCCCTCATTGGGGTCACACATAAGAGAATGCTAGACTATGCTTTCGGATTGCCATAATAATGGCAAAACTCCGGCTTGTATAGAGGACGCAGCAGGAGGTACTGGAAGCCGACTTATTTTCAATGAAATTCAAAGCTGACGGAAGCTGGCTTTGTCGTTCGAGCGTTACAAGTCCGTTTTGGTACATCACAGTGTCTGACAGTGCCTGGTTTGCCATTTCTCTCTCAGCATTTGGACCACGAGGTAATGTGCCGGTTTAGTTGACATTTTTCGGTTTTAACAAAGATGTACTTTAGAGGTACAAGTTTCAGCTTTGTAGCCGATGGTGATATGCATTGTTGCGAAATGTCAATTTAAGTGGCTCCTGGTAAATGTTCATACGCACACCCTAAATGTTATGGTGCGTTGAAAGCGTGAGTAAATTGTCTGAAATAAGCGAATTTTAACTCTCATTCGGCCAAACACCGTTGACATTCTCAGCAGTTATCACAGTGTCGTGGCAGTTAATCACTGTCCGTCAACTCAGGCCTAGTCAGAACATTTGATTCCACATTCAAGCATACATCTTCCACTTCGTGTGGGCAGATGTACAAGGCTGCAGTATAGCGTCTGCCAAGAATTGTAATTTGTTTGCCATCCGTATCGCCATAACTAGCATCATTGGAAACAACACCACTTCATTCATACAGCGGGTTGTTTTGTGCAAAACTGTTGATCTTCAGCAGACCAGATTGAATAAATCTACACCAAGTTGTGTGTCTGGTGCAATTCTTACGGTAAAAATTAGAACAAAAAATTTATTCCAATGTTCAGGTCACTTACCATACTACCCAGATCGCTGCATAGGTCAAAAAATGCTTTGCATAGCTTCTCAGTTTCCTCAACGCGGCCGGAAACGACTACACACCAGTATGTTATGACACCATACCAACATGCAGAATATGAAATCCACAAGTTTTCGCTTTTCATGTAGATACTATTCAGAGCAAAACTTTGGCTCAGCCAAAACGCGGAAGACCGACCAAACGTCTGACACTTCAGACACACGGGGGAGGCACTTGGTTTGGTTTCGTCCGTTAGACGTGCACAAGGGCCGGAATTTTGACCATAGGTGACCATAGGTGCTGGCATTGATACACAGAAAGAACAGTAAACAATTCACAAAACCTCAACAAAACCGTATTGAAATAGCACATCTCTCGTAACGCAGTACGCTATTCACTACATGTTTCTCATGAGTACGGATTTCCTCCTCAGACGACAGCGTTGCTTGAATAGCGTCATGTGACAAAATAGTTGTCAGCCTCACAGTGTTATACACCCCGTCTCATTATTGTCCTAATTCAACCATGAACACACCCTAACATTTACTCAATGTAGCCCGGCTATTCATTCCTCGTTTTTACTTGCGTTCCTGTGTGAGCTACCGCGCACTATATTATATACCATGTATGTGAAATGCAGTAGTTTAGGAGAGTGAATGCGCTCCTTTCTATATTTACCTTATGTAACGGAAGACAACGGAATCCAGATAAAGCGGCATCGTCCAATGTTCTTGCGCGTGTGATAGTGTTCGAACCGAATTATGCAATGCAAGCACTTATGTCAACCGCAACGATTATTCTGTTGAAATTCTATTTCAGGCTTTGGGCGATCCATGCGACCAGGTAGGTTTTAGTTGTATGATCAAATACAGAGTTAGCATACTTGCCCGATATGTTTATCTCCGCGTTTCAACGCAACGTTAGTTCGGAAAACTTCAATTTCGGTACAGAAATCCATAACTTGACAATCTGATTTAGAAAGTTGTCCAACATGCTTGATCGGACAAATTAACCGCAATACGAAGTGAAGAACATATTTAGAAAATTAGTAACAAACTTCGGGGCAACGACCTACCAGGGTTATTGACATAGAATAAATTAGCCAGACCAACTTATGCTGCAGAAGACTGGGAGTCTCCGCTTCCTACCATACCTAATTTTGCCGGAACTACATACACAACCAAGTGTGTTGCCTAAGCCCAGACCGTTCTGACTAGTGGCAGGATCCTCTCTTATAGCATGAGGCGCGTCAAAAAGCATTCCCAAATCACCTAATCCACCTAAACAACGTCCTATGGAAAACTTGTGTGGTAAATTCAACTGAAAAGATTCCCATTCAAGGCAGCCACAGCGTATGCCATACAAATCCGTTATGTCTTTACATTTAAATATTTTTGAGCATGAATTTCCATCTGCAGATGCTAGCTTAATTCCCAATACCTTAAATTGCCTGTTTGTACAAATGTCTATTTTCAGCAGACAATTCAAGCCTTAAGAAACAGGTGCAATTCACACTGGGTAAAATAATGGTGCTGGGCCTAATGATGCTGGTGGCACCCAGAATGCGTGTGCAATATTCAACTGTTTAATCCAAGTTTCGTCATTGTGTGCAGCATTGCGTGCCGTCTAGCCTGTAGTAAGCATCAATGAACACCCCCATTTTTGAACTGTCTATTAAATTGAAGTCAAATGGACGTGTGCCTATGCCATAAAACCGCTTTTGTCACTAATCACCACAATGCCTCATAAGCTGTAGCAAATCAGCCATCGTTTTGCGTCAGTGGCCAAATCCCTGTGAATTTCATCCCTGAGAAAACCCAAATGGTTCACCTCAATTTTATGAAACACCAATGGATTCAACATTGAGACTATACTGTTAGTCTCACCCACCGTGCACGTAATTGGCAACTGGTATTACGCATACAATGGTAGCAAAAATATCCATTTTTGAGCAGAACATTTTTGATGGCGACAGGACAGTTGGCATGTATTTTTGAGCGCTATCGACAACCTACGTGGGCTCAACCAGCTACACATTGTTGAAGCATTTCAGTTCACTGTACTGGACATCATTGAATAAAATGGATTTTATGTGTATAGTTCATTGAACGCCGGTTGTTTGATAAAGGTCACTGCTTCGACAAGGCTGCACATGCCTTAACAACATCTTGTCACTAACGGAAGACCCAGAATAACGGCGTTTGCTGTACGCATGTGATTCTCCAGTTTGTGTATCCGTGGAATCAGATTACAGCCCACCCTTTCGGATATTCATTTCAACAGCTAAGTGAAGTCAGCAGAAAAGTCCCAAAGATACGGCACCTGGTCACTTTTTTGTTAAATTTTGTTGTTGTCCAAAAACGCTTTACGTGGCGAGTAAATCATATCCCTGCGAAAATATGTCAGTAAGGAACTAGCGCGGATGGCCGGAATATATTGGCGACAAGTTAGAGGAAAAGGAGCCCTGCTGATGACTCACCAAACAAAACTATGCTCACGCACTGCGCCGGATGTCAGAACATCGCATGCAATAGATTAGCTCGAAGTTGTGTGGTTGAAGCGCCCTAAATAAACGTATGTTTTGGTGCAATGAACCTGATGAAAAGTTATTATGATGAATTTTTCTCACGGAGACATGTTAGCAGAATAGCTATGATCGGATTGAAATCAAATTTTGTCAAATTTTGATGCGCAACTCCAAGAGTTGACGGTCCTTTCTTTTAAACACTTAATTCATGGTTTGCCACCGTAATGTGAATGCGGCGTTTACCGTGTACCATTAGGATGCCGCAAATCTCTCCTATGTTTTTGGTTTTGAGCATCATCATTACCGTAATTAATTAAACTGCACAAAATGTCATAGCCTAAAACACTAGTAAGCTTAATTCACCACGCGGCAAGTTGCTAACCAGGCAGCGTAAAGTGGACTCCTGTATGGCAGCTTGAGTGTGCGTCACACATAGTTTGCTCCACAAGACTTAAACACGAGTCTGTTGTTCTGCAGACGGTAGGTACGTATGGGAAAGTTTACACGAACCATGGCTTTCCGGCCATACATTGATAATTAGTCAGCCGTGGAATGAACACCTGGGCTATTCTGTCAGGTGTCATTCGCGAATATGTTTTACATTGTACACCGACTAGATAACTGGTCAAATGTGGCAAGAATTGGCTAAAATAATTCACACGATTGTAACTGACTAATTTTGCGCGGTGTGATCTCAGCTTGTTAAATGTTGCGGAGTGGGAAAAACCGATATGCATTGTCTAGAAACTGCACTGGTTGTGTCCAGCAGATAATATTTTTATCTCTGTGGCTATTTTTCAGGAATGATGTCACCGGGAAGACGTCAAATGGATCAAGGTATGTTTGTTTAAATTTTAATTTTGATTTTCTACTTACCGAACGTCCAAAGTTCCTCAGGGAGCTCGAACTTGGGGATGTGATTTTCTTAACTCATGACTAGCAACAAGTTCGTCGAACTTTGCAGACACACATTGCACTTTACCGAAAATCCCATTTGAAATTCAAATGACACTCATCGTTTGCAATATGGTGTGTACAAGGGCTTTTCTTGTACTCCCACATGGTTCGTTGCTGTTCCATATTATAGAATGGCTTCACCAAATTCTCATTACATATGGCATTAAGTAAACGATGCAGACCCTCTACATTCGAATTTGTTTCATACT
Organism: Opisthorchis felineus; assembly: GCA_004794785.1. NCBI lineage: Eukaryota > Metazoa > Platyhelminthes > Trematoda > Opisthorchiida > Opisthorchiidae > Opisthorchis > Opisthorchis felineus. The sequence continues at coordinate 355,710 of SJOL01007812.1, read as the reverse complement.
CTCCTGTGTCGCGCAGTCGTACTCAACAAAATTTCTATCTGAATAATCTGAATGGCAAAACATTTCAGTTTGGGGGTTAGTCGTTCGGGACAATATATCTTTTTTTCTATTTCCGACACATCGGAAGATGTTCTCAAATTTTTTTACACCTAATCAGGTAACGCGTAGCTGAAACTATTGGCAAATAACTGCTCAAAATGCTGACCACGAGAACGTATTTTGAGGTCACCTGGGAAACAAAACCGCAAACTCTCATAGAGTTATATTTACAGAATACGTTACATGACGCACAGTATCTTCCGGTGGGCCTAGGTTTCCAGTGACTTCTTCTTTGGCAGGGCACGTACATCTATCATGAGCAATGTGCTGGATGCATCATATGGGGTCACTAACAGTCTCCATGCCAGACTCCGGCCAACCTTTATTGCAGCATAAGATAAACTCGTAATTCGGATCGTTCAATAAAAATTACTCAATGCTTCATTGAAAAATGAACCATCGAAATTTACCTTTTACACTCAAACATAAGTTATCTTGTTGGTTAATGAGACCCATTTATATCTGGCATATATTTTCTTCATGGCTATCGATTTTTCGGGCTTATTATTAGGACAGATACCCGTGTAAAATTTCCCTGCTACCTAAGCAAGTAGTTAACAGGTAGGTGACGGTTGTTAATTAATACGCCGGCCACTTGGGAATTGGTCGATTTCAAATTTGATGCACATTCTCAATTAGTCACGGGAATGACCTGAGTTGGTAAACTACATATTGGAACTTTGAACCACGCTCATATGCCGGGAAGTTATTCGTGCAGTTCTGCTGTGACTGAATTTAGGCTGGCAAATACTAAACGGATTTGTGTCAAAATTAAGTCATAAGTGCTAAGTTGTTGAAGAATGTTTTGCCTCCAATATATAAAATGTGACAAAAGCGAGCTTTAACGTTGCAAAGATTTTCTGTTGGGAATGAGGAAAAGTACTTTTGACGAAACTGTTTCAAATAATATTGTCCTTCATGACCCCAAAAGCTTTCCACTTGCATTTATAAAATATGCTCAACGACAATTTGTTTGATTCCATGTATAATGCTACACACTTGTCCGAAAACGCAGATGCATCCAGCTACATTCTATTCAAGAAGAGAAAACTATTTTTCGTGTTATATCCCAGAGAGTTGCTGTACGAACCATAGACTTTGCCAGTTCCTTCATGCTACTTCCTGATTACCTAATGTTGCATATTCTAGAGCTCACCGGAAAATGCGCAGCGCCAGAGGCCGCTTGCATCAAATAGATATGATGCAACTAAGAACTTGGCTAGGGACAAAGTATTTCGAGGAATCCATTCTATTTGTGGCGAAGTGCATAATAGCATTAATCCAATTTTCCGGTGATCCGAGTGACAGTATGAAAACTCAGGACTAATGAGCCTGATATAATTCGGTCAGTTGTCCGCAAAATTCATCAGGAAATATTTGCACCGCGTTGAGGAGTTTTACTGAATCAAATGTTAAAAATATTTGAAAAGTCGTTGGACCGGAGTGATCCTTGCATTGTGGAAGATATACAGCTGAGCCTACGGAGCAACAACAAGATCTCCTCACACATGAACTTTTCGGATTGTTTCTTTCACAAGGCCATGCTGAATTAACGGACTTTGACATTAAAAGTTCGAGCAATTTTTCCACTATTTTGGCCGTCAAAAGATTCAAAAGTCAGCTAAACCTTAACTGTAGAGTAGGGTAAACCTGGTTTACTAATTCAAGCACCTCAAAGCACGTTCGATGTTAGTGTCGACTGAAGTCACTTTACTTATTATGGCACCGTACTAAATCGTTTCTCCACGAAATAAGTGCTTTACAGAGCTTTGACTTTATGATGAGCTTGTCTGAACACTTGTCACAATCTCACCTTCGAGGAAGCCTACAGATTTTCAAAATGTCGACTTACCGGTTACTAAAAAGGCCTAAAGTTTGCTGCCTATTGGAGGAAATTACCGGACACTAGACCACTAGATCTGCCTCAGGAAGAAACAGCTACACTAATGGGATTAGTTTTTATCGCGGTTGCGGTTGACATTCAAAATATGGCCATCATGACGGACTACGTGGGAGACTGTGTTTCTTGCAATAAGCAGCAGACACAACACAGCCTACTTGTTATTATTATCAAGTTCTTTGTTCTAATGAGCGTCTGGATAAATTGAGACAGTACTTTAATTCATCATTTTTTCACTTTTATGTGGGATTACTTGTTGTGGTGTAATTTCTGTTCATTCTATCCGAGAAGAGTTTCAACGTATTGTGTATCACCACGTTGTTGTGTTAATCTGATACTTTTGTAGACTCATTTTAACCGAATAGTGCTAAAATATTATGTTTATTTATAAAATGGTGTTGGTATCTGTTTCCTAATATTTTCCCCCAAAACTGTCCCCACAGTTATTTATAATATCAATGGAGGCACCTTGGTTATTATTGTATTTTCAGTAAGCCTGCTGCATTCTCTGACCCTATATTAGGTTTTATACCTAAGGCACATTAAACACAGAGCTATTGCAATGTAAAATGAACCAGCGTAGTAATCCTCCTCCATTTTAAAGGCATTGATAACCCGCCCAACAGTACAATATCTTAATGAGCATAAGTTCTTGACAGATAGATAGTTTTAGAGCGCAGACATTGGTACCTAGCGAGTACAAACTGCGTTAGCAGGGTTATATGATAAAAGGTTTCAAACCTTGGTTGTATCCCGACGAGGCATTTTATGCTTCCAGAGTTGATGTAACCAGGATCCCTCGTCATAATCTCAGCCCTAATTGCAATCGGTTGTGATGTCGACCATTTGGTCCACCAACCGATGAGCATTTCTTATCGAGGGGTCTGCATTCTTGAATCCGGCAAGGCTGTTGTTGGACTGGGACTCCCTAAGTTCACAGCCAGTGACTTCTGTTTTCTTGCCTTTGTGGGATCTCTGCGTACTTACAACAATTTTATGTGTAGTATATGGCAGTGAGTGTACATTCTTGCCAATGAATCTCACACCGGACCCAGTATGACGGACACTTTGTGTCTGATGTGCGAGTCTTGACTGTGCTAGCGCTTGCAGCACCTTGAAGAGCATTCCGCATTATTTGTCCTTTTACGGTTGTTGGTCTTAACACGCGTGTTTCCATACCAAACATTCTTACATACGTCGGGATTCATCTTGTCTGTTTCGAACTGTTGGTAGCATGACTTTGAAGGAGACGATTCTGTCTTTTTATCTAATATTATCTTGTAACCCTTCCACATTCATCGCCTACAGTTACTTTTTGTCTGTGTCCATTTTCTTCAAAAATAAACAACAGTAGAATAACCCCGATTAGGACAAGCATTCGGACCAACTTCGGATGACCGTACCATTAAAACCCACGGACCTTTTCGTTTCCGATAGGAAATACACCGAAGGACGTCTTTGTCACAACTCTGATGACCGCTGATGACTAAGAGCATTCTCGTTTGCAAGTCACTTGTTCTGCTGTGGCACACCACCGAGCACTTTAGTTGCAGTCCCCCGACGGCTTTCGGATGCTTATACAAAATGCGTAATGAATGCATCTTTTATGCTACTTTAGATACAGATATTAAGTGTGTGCATCGATTGCGAGCAAAATTGACCAACAAAAGTCACTCCACGCTCCCACGGCAGGAGTACCTAGAGACCTAAGCGTCGCTGGGGCCACACCGAAAATTAGCATCCGTGTGAACTCCTTATTCCGCATTTGGGCACTGGAGTTTTGTTACATATCGGCGCTAACTTACACTGGTATTCATTTAATTGCAATATTTGCCGCTGGTTTACTATAAATGCGGATAAGAAAAGGCTGATACAAATACAAACACATATTGTCGATAAACTTTTATGAAAAAGTAGACCGGAGTTGCTTGGCAGAAAATGCTTCCTGTCAAGGAACGTACGCTAATTTAGTCATGATAGCTCTTATTATGGTGAAGCATACACGTGCTATCTTAAAGGTAATCATCTCGATTTCATCCTTTTTTTGAGCAACAGAGCATGTCCTAACAGCGGGAGTGTGGTTATAATCAATTTCCTGAACAGAGGTCCATAAGGTGATCTTAACTTATCCGCCCTTAAAGGATGCGATATAACAAGGTTTTTGAATGTCACAAACTGTGGCGCTCAGACTTATTATGGGCCATATCATTTTAAATTTCATCTGAGTATCTGATCCGTCTAGTAGTTAGTAGGAAGCCGGGGAAGCACCATCAAATCAGCCAACTAAAGATGTCAAAAAACTGGCAAACTTCCGACCGATTTGGCTGAGCAGACGGTGGTGAGAACACCTTGCACAACTGGGAAAACGGAAGTCACAGAAGCTTCAGAGTGTAATGTGACCGGTCATTTTTTACGTTCTTCGTAGTCAATAATGAGTGCTGCAAATTGCATTCGGTTACATAATTAACACCCGACAAAACAAGGGTAACAAACTCATAACATCGAATATAAAAAATAAAGATAATTGACTTTGCACATTTGAGTGTTCCTGCAATCCCACAGACAGACGTTTTGAACCTGCGTGCTCATGCTCTCCCTTTTTTAGAAATGTCACCAGTTGAAGAAGAAGAACCACCATTTTCCCCACAACAGCCACTGCCTGCCAGAAAAGCTACAAACACGGGTAGGTGTTTTGCTCCTCCAGTTAAAGTGACATTTAGTTATCCATGTTTCAAACTTTCTCAAAAGTTGAAGGGAACTGGCAAAGGGCATTTACATTTTATGCTTTTTGGGTTAACTTTTCATCCGGCTAATTTAACTGACATACATTCACGCTTAGCCCACAATCAAGCACCGATTGATTCGCATTCAAATAACTAGCTGGTTCAAAAAACGGTGATTTGGTGATCCCTTCTTTTTGTGCCAGGAATTCCTTCCAATTAATTAAGTTGCTCAACGAAGCAGCCACCCGCATAAGACGTTTTACGTTTGCTGGCATGTTTCCCAACTCCGCTAGATAAACAGGCAGCTAAATTAATTTTGCGTGCCGAGAAATAGCCTTAAAGATAGCAAATCACGTGTAATTGGGGCTTTTTCCTCATCAAGATTAGTACACTGCACAACAAATTCTTCAGGGCGTTCAGGGCCTTCCAGTTATTCCAACAAAATTAAAAGCCCAGATTTCACAAGTAGGTCATCGATTACTCATTGATAATTTTTTCTGCTTGTCAATGAAATAATTAACTGAAAAGAACAATTGCACACAAACCATTAGATGTTTTAAAAATAAAACTTTTACTCGTAAAATACCTATGGAAGCTCGCAGTTTGCTGCAAAGTGCACTTTTGGATCAGGCTAGGATAACTGTTCACAACAATCAACGTCGCTTTTGTAAGCTGGAGCAACGATACTTGAGCTTTATCTCCATAATTAAATCATTTGATAGCTTATCTGCGTGGTTATGAGGTTTACGTTTTAACTAATTTGTCTACTAGTAAATGAAAAAAATGTATTATGTAGGATGATTTATATTATCCTCAAAGTTCTTTGGATAGTATTGAATCATGCTCTCAGTGGTGCTGAGTTTTGAACGCTCTAAACACGTTTTATTATGCACGTGCGAGCATGAAACCTAGAATAATAATCAGCGACTGTAAAACTGTTTGTCGCTATGGCTTCATATATTAGCAGGGTATTAACCAATCACACGAAAAAAACACCAAGGAAAACAAAATACCAGCGTGAAAAAAACGGTAAAGATAAGCCGACACATTTTGACCACAAGTAGGTTTAACTCATATCAGTGCACTACATTGCCTTCGATCCCTTAACAATGTAGGTATTACGCAAACTTATTCACTATAAAATCGTACGGTGCCTTATTCTACTAGTTTAAAAACCTACCAAACTTTTGTTTGGGCCTGCGAAACGTGTGTTCCGAAGGTGTTCACTGCAACTGCCATCACGCACTTTTCCAAAATTAGTCAGGCCTGTTATAATGTTGCCTGTTAGCTTGCGCAGTTGCTTCGTTTGCATGTAAACAAAAGCGATGCCTCTTCTAACAAAAGTATCCTTTAACAAATGAGCCTCATTACTTGTTATATGCTTTGTATCTTGAATTCCATTTAGGCTCGCCGATAGTTGTGTCCGTACAACGTAAGTTATTTGTCTTGTGCACCACCCATCGAATATACCTATTTATGACAATTGAAAATTTCGCAAACAACTGAATTCGGTTCGTGAACACAGAAGTTGGATTCATTATAATTGCATCTTATCATCTTGTTCACCTTTATGGCTTGAGTTTATGCCCCATTAACTCAATTTATGTAACAAAAATACATCCAAAATTGGAAATGTGACATGGTCAACTTTAAAGGAATCAAACGAACATATAGGCACATAAAATGTGCAGAAGCAACTGTGCTTGCGGAAATTCATCTTTGATATAATTTTGTTACCTGTTTCATAAAATGAGGCATCACCTTCCAACGGAATGTGTGATTTATTCAAGCAGGCATTTTCAAGTGTCTTTCATAGCTATTTTGTCCAAACTATTCCAATAGTGAAGTTTATTAGAAGTAAGAATATTTTGGGAGGTCTAAATTAAACCGTACTCTAGATTGAGGCGATAAAGTTCGGTCTTTGGCAGATTTCTAGAACCATCATGACGCGGATGATAAGCACATCTTGAGCACTGATTGTGCTTTAATACCTGAATGGCCCACCACTTAGGTAAACCTCTGAAGCTCTGTTAAAATTACCTCAATTGTAAGTGCTTTGCATAATTTATGGCACCAGACAAGATTAAGTGTACAAGAGGCAGTATTACCTTAGTAATTTCAATTAAATCAACCGGTACAACGAGCGTGAAATAAAGGCGGCAATACCAAACGTAAATAAACTTACCGTAGTGGCGAAAATTCATGAAAAACTTTCATCTGCGAAAATGACTGAAAGTCACACAGATGTCCAAAGTGTACCGTTGAATAAGACATAATTACAAATGACCATATTTTTCCATCTAAATAACTGCGTTCAGGGCAAAGCGCATTATTGTAATATATTTTAAGTAGTCAAGGGGTGCTAGTATCACCTTTATTGCACACATGCGATGACGTCTGACGTGGAAGTAGGAACTATGTAAATCACAGACAGTTTGCCGAACATTTGCTACAATGAATATTGGAGACTTGTTCTCGTAAATTTGAAAGGGAATGGCGTAACTTGGTTGGCAACTCAGCAATCCACTTTGAGGGTTCTTACTCCGCTACAGTGTTAAAATGTTAGTTGATTTTATGTTCGTTCTTATATGCCATTCTGGCATTTCTTATAAAGGCGTTTGGCCTACTGCGGTTTAACAATGAAAGGTGTATTTTTGTCGCAAAAACACGCAGATGCGAAACAAGACAAAATGGTGACAGACGTTGCGTAACACACATTATTTCCGAAGCAATTTTACACAAAAAGCAGTGTTATTCATAATCCACAAATGGCATTGTTTCATCACTCACATGCTATTATTTGCAGACAGTAGCACCAGTAACCAGTTTTAATCAGACTCTGTTCACGACTGATTATTTTAAAAAGCCGTGAAATCATTCCTATAAAATTTGCAATCCGCAGCTCTGCAGTTATACTCATCATTTTGACAAAGTATGACATGAACACACTGTTACGTCAAAATGTGCGTTGTTTGACAGGTGAAACCTGACACTGTGTATGTGAGTACAACTCGGCTTGTAGAAGAGAGATGTCCAAACGCGGCGGATTAGACTTTTTGCAGGTGAAAACAAATTACATTAATATAATAGCGCGTTAAGCCGTCTAAATGACTTAAGCGGCTGGTGCAAAACTTATTAGTCCCAGAATTTTCAAAATTAAAAACAACTGTGAATAAATCTGATACTAAAATCTGGAGCAATTATTGACCTGTTTTGGCAAATGTGTATCTGCAAATGACTGAAGAACACATTATATGCAATTTCTTAAAGCACAGTAATTTTCAACTTGGCCAGGTAAAAGCTGCCATAACGAGGAGCAATTAAACAAAAGTGGAGAATCCCGCTGGTATTTTTCTACATTCTGGATTAAATTTGTCGCAACTGACCAGAAAAAAGCAGAACATAAACAATAATACTCGTGGAAATTTAAAAATTCAAAAATATGGCTTAAAAGCAGGAAGCCACGAGGTATCCAACAGCACTGACGTGAACACGAGTAAAAGTGAAACTGCTACTTGCCTTTCACTGGAATACATAATTATTTATTTGATTTCTTTGTTATTTACTTATTTATTTATTTAATGATGAAATTAAAATGCCATAAATACACAATCATTTTGGCAAACGCCAAATTTACAGGCAAATAGATGAATTATTGAACTAAAAAATAGTTGACATGTCGTGGTCGCGGCACACGTCTAAGCAGATTATCCAGGTTGCATTGATTCCTATCCACGACTATGCTTGAATCATAAAGGCTAAAGGCAATTGATTCATAAATCACTGTAAAATAAATAACTGTAATTAGCTATATACTAATAAGTGCGAGTTCACCGGTATCGAGATAACAAATCCTTTGCTTCCATGTTTCAAGCGTGTCCACCGCGTAAGTGTTTCCGGCGCATTATTTGTCCAGCACAAAGTGCAATATTTGTCCACCGCTGTTCAGACCACTTGGAGTTTAGTGGTAGCATTTTGGACTTGGAAGCCGAGTGAGCATCGTAACCAGTAAAACAAAAACCGCCATTGATCAGGGGAAATCAGACACCTGTGTGATTGGCTGAATTAACTCGTTGCGTGCCATCTGCAACCAGGCATATGAGTGTGCTCCCAGTAGTGCACTTTGTTTAACTCCCACAATTTCCAGATCCTGTGCCTCGGGTGCTCTTGAGCACCCAGCATTGGGATGTATCTGTAGCTTTATGGCGAACTCTGTATCACATTGCATGAGCTGCAGTGTGAGTTAGTGCAGATAAATGTTTTTGTCAAACCTGTTGTAGAACAGCGCGCATATTGTTTTTGGGCCATAGTTACATCCACATTCTCCACTATCCGTGAACTTTAATGAGCGTTTTCGATCTCTCTTCAGTTCTCACCGTTTTGGCTAATGCAGTCAGCATAAAATGTGGTATCTAGTGACAAAGTACATTTTGCTTTTTAGTTAATTACCTCCAGTTATTTTACATTTATCCAACCAATCCCAGCATTTCCGCGGCACAATTATAAGTTATTTAGCCCCAGTGTATGAAAATAGTTGCTTAGCTAATTATCGACATTCTCTTTGGAGATTTAATCAAGCTTGTTTCAGTGCACATTATTTTTAGTCAGGTTCCATATTCGATTTTCCCAACAGAGCACCCAAGCTGGATGAGGATGTATGGGCTGTACATTTTACCTATTTTAGTTGACAAGGCCATCTGAAACTGATTTTGCTGCTGGAATTCTCATGTCTTCATTCATCTATTACAAAGGACATTTCAATCTCCAACACCTTCTTTTCCAAAAATTTCAACCTAGTTTTTGTCATTACCACTTTATCTAAAATATCTGTATAATGTTTGATTTCCTGAGGGATTTTGTTTTTGGCATTTCTCAACCTTCAGCGCCAAGGCTCAAAATTACCTGCAAAATCGGATAATGCTGACCGAGTGATCAAAAAATGCAGCAGATCATGTTTGGCCAACACATAGGGCCACTTCATCACAATTTTGCCAAACTGCATTTGCTGATTTTATCACCCGCGGCATAGTGCGTTGTCCCATGTATACATGAGCGATTATAATTTGCCTTTGTGTTGAAACCATTGTGCTACGGGTCAACCTGCAAATAGTTGAGCAATACTCTTGTTGGTTTATACTTACTTTGACTATAACTTTGGAAGTTTCATCACCGAATACGTTTGTCAGGTGCTGAGGGCACAAAATTGCGCTTTTCCTAGCTAGCCACAATCAGGCATCTATACGGTGCTCCATCTGAAAATGATGCTTGTGGTCCTCTTTTACGACTGTATATTTTTACTGTAAGATTATCAGCCGCGTATTTCCTGGTGAGAAATATCTTAAAAATTGAAAAACACTTTCAATCCAAAATTAAAACTAACGGGTCCTGCTGCAAACATAGTTTGCAGCTACAAAATATAAGCCAGTACGTTGGGGTCAAAAAGTAGTATTTAAAGTCTAGCTAATGCCTGGAAATTAATAAAAATAAAACATCTCGCCAACTTCTTACACCAACCAGGTAATCCTAAAATGCCACATCCAGGTGAATTTAATTATGACCCTGAAATTCAGTCGAATCATCCAGCTGTAGCACTCTCTTTGTGCCTAACCGCCATGCCACCCGAAGAAAGCACGAGGGCTGGGATACTCCCATGTTGCCCACGCCAAGACAGAAGAAGTCAAGAGGCAGAGGTCGGGTTCAAACTACGGACCTTCCGGTCAGTAAACTAGCGTTCTAAACACTGAGCCATCTCACCCTAACCACTAAGCCATCTGAAAGTCAGCAAAATATCAAATGGCATCCCGCACAAATTTGCATGATAGGAAATAGAGCTGGCAGCCTTTGCCTACTGTCTGATACCAGGAAAAGAAATCTCATATTAGCGTTTTCTGGCTGCATACAAACTGCAGAGATTTTGTTTTGTGCCTTTATTATATTATACAAACTAAATCCTTCTGCCATATTGCCACACTCACCGTTAGTTCCACGGCCACACGGCATCGTGATTAACATCTCAAAAAAAATGAAGCAAAGTTGCCATTTACACAGCAAATTACCGGATTTCGTAGCAACAGCAGAAAATATTCAAATTCATTTTTTCGTTTCAATGCAGCTTCTTCAAAGCGTGAGTGACTATATATGTTCCATCTATGTGTAGTTGGTTAATTGTTTAAATATGCATTGCACGCATAGTGTACTGAACGTGGGTTAATTCGCCATAAAGTTTAGCGGCTGTCTGGTGCACTCGGAATTCGAAGCAGCCTGTTGGATATTACAAACAGTGCCATGAATTTTGTCTCAGCATCGCCAACATCCAAATGTCTATTTATTTATTGTTCGTATTCAAGTTTAATTGTGCAACTTTTTATGCTCAACCACCCTTTTTATTTAGGACTAGCCTAGATAAAATGGATATAGATTTACTACCCGTTGGATTATTCGGTGCTTCAGTGACGAGATGGCAGTAGACACCAAGCACTCGTAATATATCTGTGCGAATGTTTTTTATAGACAGATTCTACGATATTCATTACTTTGGTCTAATTCTCACCCAAAATTTGGAAAAAACTTCATATTGTCTAGCAAACGTCAGAGAAATCTTAAGTTAATTTTCAGGATAAACTTTCTTTAACTGGTTTTTCAACAGCGATTTTTGACCCTGCATCCAGCTTCGGTGAAACTCGTGAAGAAATCTCCAGAAAAAATTGGAAAAAAATCGTTATAAAGATTTTTCGACAGGCCTAATACGTACATTTATTCCTGGTGGTAATCCTGCGAATAAGAGATCCGTGACTCGGTTTCAAAGTGCACGTTTATCTACTAAATGGGTGCCATTTAAAATGGTGGTTATAAAAGCAGATAAAAAAGCAAAGTTGGCCTTTTAGAGGCATGTAAGCCTCTTTCACCGGCTATAAAGGAAGAGATATTATTCGACAAGTCGTTGACAATATCACTTTTATGTTTAGTTTTCCAACTCAGTAATGGCATCTAAGTAGGGCTGAGAAGGAAACTGCAGATAACTTAATGTTTTAAAATGCATGTTGGTGGTGTAAATTTGAGCAGAAACTCAGCGAATTCTTACAGGGCCTCATATATAGGGTGGCTATTAAACAACACACACGCAGTCATTCAGCCTGGTTCAACTTTTGACTGTCACAACAAACGTTAGATTAACAGCGCTTAGACATCTCCGTTACACCTGTTTTTCATTTGTCAGAATCGCTGTAGAAATACAGATGTTAAAACCTTTATCTGAATTTATCCAAACAAACGTATTCAGTCGGCGTTTGATTGATAGGGCTAGAACGTATTTATTTATGCTCTGAATAAATTCATTTGTGGTACATGCACAGCAGGCCTTACTGTGACTGGTGAGGTCAAAAACTTATGAGGAATGGGCTTTCCAGATTGCGGAATCATTCCGCCAAACTTCTTTAAGAGATGAGCTTTGTGGTAACTATGACTGATGTAGAGCACCAACTTGATGAATGTCTCAAGAACGGTTTAAATAGATATTTGATGTTTTGTGGAAATACATAATATTTGAGAACATTTTAAATCCTGTAAAATCATAGGGGACCTGCATGTTATCCGCCTGTTATAAAACTTCAAGTTGATTTGCGTAACCCTCTGCCTTTCCGGAGACGTCTGAACAGTTAATTTAAAAGGAATTCAACAAAATACCTTTGGAGCTTGCAATTTGGCGCTCTAAAAAGGTAGGTCTATATTGCGTTTTTCATAGCAGATAAAAACGCCCACTCGGTACAGTTTTCAAAGCTTAGTCCAACTTGAAGGATCCTATTTTCGATCTTTGGAAACTGGAATGCAGATTCGTCCACCCTTGAGCACCAAATTAAAGGAGATATCAGCACAATAATGTTGGCTTAAGCAAAGTCTTGTCCCAACTAAACGCCATATTACTTATTCATATCTAACACGTGCTTTCGTAGAACCGGTGTGGGACGCGCGTTATCTATTCACTTCGCTTTTCATGCTCGTAGCCGTTGTTAGCAAATGGAGAATGCCCCAATTGCCTGGTTTTGTTGAACTTTAAACGGCTGCAGCATTATTAAGCACGAACAATCCGAAAGGCCTTGAGGTATTTTGCTGCACGGCTGCTACAAAGAAAACATATTTTACTCCAACTACTCCCCCAAACAATTGTTCAGGAAGCGAAGTCAAATATACAAACTGCTCAATGCTGTCCAGACAGAAGACAGAAGTTTTTTCTATAAACCGCGTTTATTTGTGCACCTTTAGCTTGTCCACCTGGTGAGTCTTGATGCGCAAACATTAAAACAAAATCACATGACTCAAAAACTCAGTGGTGCTCAGATACCATTCGCAAACCCTATGGGGAGACCTCATCAGCGGAGTATTGTACAATAGCAATTTATATACACATCTGTTCCCTATCTTACCATGCACATATATTGAAACGTACGTGTTTTTGGCTAGTCCAGCGACGTTTAGTGATAAACATTATTCATTTTATGATTACTTATTTAACCCGGGCCTATGTGGAGTTTTTGTACTGAACTGGTTTTGTCATAAACAAACGAACATCCCACAAAGCTAGACTGCGCCAAAAAGTTTTCATTAAAACGGGGACATGAAAAATAGCGTATAAAAAATATTACGGCCGGAGTACTCAGCTCAGGACAAAGGTGTAACTCGGAGATCGATTCAGGCAACAAATCCAATTATAAAATAATAATGTTGAAATTATCATTAAAATTTACGCTATTTTTTGGTCTAAAGACGGCAAAGAACAAGCTACAACTTAGTCTGGTAGAAAATGTCAGAAAACTGGTGTTATGTTTGTTAAGTGTACTTGTGCTATACTTCTGCGACAGCTGCTGTAGTTATCACTCTCAGCCTGAAAACACCTGCGACAGGAAAACAAACTTCTACGGTACCCTTTAGTTTATCAATATAGAAACTCGCTACGCTGATATATCTTCATGCAAACCGTTTCCTCACACTTCACGTGGAATTTCTAATTTTTTTGAAAGCTTCACAGGGTCTGGTTGAGAACATCAAGGAAGATTTAGCGTCGCGGAATATTTTTGGGGACCTAAGCTAATCAAACTCTCTGGTCTCCAGTTGTACTTTTATATGTATAGGATTAAACGGGTTAAACTGCCTGGTGCTCATGTTCCACAGTAATGTGTTTTTCTCAATCTTAATTTATACATTTCAGGAAAAGATGCTTCCAAATCGGGTAATCCACAGTTTTGTAATTAGTTTTTGTTGCTTTCGGGGTTGTTTCTGTTTCATTGTACTGAAGGGTCTGAAGCTCAGAGAAACATTCACTCAAACACTTTTGCTCGGAATATCCCAAGAAAGCTTCACTTTATTTCTTTTTCCAGTAGAATCAGTTACTTTTGCCTCTCAACGCTGTAAAATGTTTTTCCTAGTTGTTTCATGAACAAATAAGTACGCAAAACCGGTGCATCAAATTTGTGCCAAAAGACGGAGCTTCAAAAAACACTCAAAAATCACAAAACACATGTTCCCCCCAGGAGCTTTGAAATATGTTTGACTAGTTTTTTGTTATGTTTGATCGTGTGTGATAGATTTCGGCCATAATTTGCTAAGATTTGCGTCGCTCTTCATGGGATGTACTGATCCTCATGGCTTGTCATCCTCGGCTGACTAGAGGCTTTAGTAAGTAAGCTAATAAGTAATAACCAGTACAGGTATTCCGTTGCTCACTTAGTTTGTCGTAACTTAGCAACCAGTTGTCTTAACAGTTGCGGGAACACGCTTCCAAATTTACCGACGTTGTGAAACATAGTCTAACCGAAAGGCGCAAAGTATACCAAAAACAAGACGAAGGACAAGACAAATTACAATCGTTTACGGACAGTCAGCAAAAGGCAACTAAGTCGGTGATATAAAGCTTCGTTCAGTTAACGCAAAATATTCTAGGTAAAATCAGTACTTTTGCGCTGATCAACTTACCGTAAGATGGAAAGTCAGCTTTTAATCCCAGAAGGGGTTAACGTTACATGTGTGTTTATCCCTAACCAGGCATTCTTTGGCCGAATAAACTCTCCGTGACTTAAGCAATCATCTTTGGATAAAGTGTTGGTTCATCGAAGATAAGTCTAGACTGCACAGTTTTGTACCCATCCACAACGGAACCAAGAGGGTTGAATGAGTGATTATCTCACCGAGTTTGAGAGACTGACCTATATCCGCAAGTAACACAATGACACAACGTAATTTGGATTCTTTGGTTGAGATCTAATAAATGAAAGCTTCGCAGTCATTCCTGAATATTCGCCCTTAGGATACTTTTTTATGGACGTAAAACGCTTAAATATAATACACCTTTTTCCAAAAATAATAAAGATGAACTAAAAAAACACTTAGCGATTATTTATACACGCATCTAGTGACCAAAACAGTGGAGCAAATGTATCTCTTTACTCAAAAATTATGTCGGACGGCATAATAGATTAGTTTATCCGGCTTAGTGGAGTTTATGTTTGATTTATATATGACTTATAATACGTGACAATTGTTTCCAGAATGAATGACTTCACCAGGAGCAAGCTACTGCATAATTAGTAGTTTGTTACCTAAGCGCATGAAATGAGCCCTGTTTGAAGAAAAATATTTGTAAGCATTTCGTTTAGCTTAACAAAGCCTAGGCGGAATTCAGCTGTGCCGCATATTGTGTATCGAACTACCGTTGACAAGATAAATCCTAATTATGATTCACATGTTTTAGAGGCGCAACCATCGAAGTCAGGTAACTTGATGCAAACTTGTAATTTTGTTCAACACCTTGTTTGCTGAACATTTGAAGCAACTGACCTGCTCAATAAAAATGCATCTACTATGTTATCAGCTATTGCAAATCCTTACTCGGAACAAAATAATGCATTTGATGCTGGGTTTATTGTTCAGTCATATTCATTTACTCATAGAGGTTTTCGCGCTTTACATAAAAGTTGGGAGTAATTTTTCCTTAACGGCGATAATTGCTTACTCTTGGTCTTCTTTAAATTGGAACGTTTGTGTGCATACTTAGATGTACGTATGTATGTATAAGCTGGAGCTTAACGATGGGTGCTTCAGTATGCAGCAGATTTCAAAACAAAACTGCCTTCAGCTGAATCAAAATACAGTTTGGACCAGGAAAAGATTTGCCTTCAAACTGAGCGATCAAAAAGAGTTATTGCTCTCAGAATCATTCGTCATTTCGAAATTTTCGCTTTTGATGTAAATTCTTGCAGGTCAGCATTTAAGAAAAGCGTCAAATGTATGAAGGTGCGTCAGCCAAATTGTAGGCAAATAGGTTGATCAGACCCACCGATAGCGTTGTCACCGAGTGAATCCGTACTAAAAGTCGAATTCCTTAAATCAACCAACACAATGCTGTCAATGTTTACGTAAATCGGTAGCGATTCATTTTCACCAAAATTTTTGATTCACTTGTTGAACCTATACACTAATGATAAATCCACCAAAGGTTTTCGAAAAACTCACTTTACAATTGCCTGATGCAGAAGAAAACGGCCATGTTAGATTCTAACATTATTTAATTACCGGCGAAAAACAGAGGCCAAATTTTACGCACCAATTTAGTTCGCAGATAGTCTATCACAGATAACTGCCATAGATAAGGAGGTGTGGAATCAGGACGTGGTTTCTTCTTCTTACAGAACCTGTACCAGCATCAATAAAGATTACTAGAAAACAAAAATGATTTTCTAAGCGTTTTATGATCCCAGTAAGTTAAACGGTGGGTTACATTCCTTAGAATAAAAAGAGCTACGAACTCTGTTACCCCGTTTCAGTGAAACACAAAAGAGCTGTGTTTTGCTTTGGCCTCATTCTAAAGTAAACATGTGTTACCGAATCGAAGGGTTAGTCCGAGCTAATCCTTCTAGAGCGTTAAACGTGTGATGTAGAATGGCTGGAACCACAAACTGCGTGTTTATCACTTACTCGACATAAAACTGCCCCCATCGAAGCCAGAAAAATCAACCTAGCTTCCCATATCTTTCAGCCTACCCGTTCAAACTAGTAGATCCTATCTGGGATGCTGTTTTTAGTACCCTGAACATAAAAGACTTATGCTACAAAAAATGAAGTGTACAAATTGAGGATAGTCATTCGTTTTTCCTAGAACTATTTCCTCCAAATGCAGGTGAGCAAACAAGATTGATTTAATTTTTAGTTCTTTGAAAACGGCTTGTACAAAACATTCATGAATTGCTTGGAACTTATGTGAGTAATCATGAGAAATCAGCTCGGCTACTCAGCTAGGAATGACGGTTTGTGCTTCAGATTTAACCCTTTCTTAAACTTTACGGCTATCTGTTAGAGGCCCACACCCGCTTTTTTAACGAATACTTCTAGCGATTTTTGATTGTCATTTCATATTACCGTCACTGAGTGCGCCAATATAGTTTCATTCATTTTACGCTTAAATAAACTGCTTATTAAAATAAATGCTTCAAAATCGGTTGTTAAATCTATATCCTTTGATATTCGCGTTGCAATCACTATTGGCTGCGCAAAACTGGCTTTGAATCATGCCCCTTCAAATTGGATAACGCGCAAGTAGCTAGTTTACAGTATCATAACGAAATCCTCCTTGTTTATACTTCGCTTCCTTGTTTTCATGTTTTTGCGAAGAAGCTAACGCACCAACTGGTAACGTGTTGGAAATGTTGTGTTTTGGTTCAGATTGGCTTGCATAAATATAATAATAAATAATATGAAATATATGAATATACATTATGGGAAGTAATCACATTTATATGCAGCTCACCTGCGTTATAGCCATAAGTAAACTTGCAAGCTTTTCAGCTATTTCTCTTCTAGCTACTCACACGTGCTAATGCATGAAGCGTGACTAAAATGAAACGTTCAAGTTGTCTTATGAGCTTGGGTACTAGCAAACCCCAAAACACAACACGCGTGCGCGCATCGCATTTGCTGCAATGCAGGATAGTTTACTGTGTTTCAATGCGATACTGGCTAATAAATACTCTTGACGTTGAAATGTTTCTGCTGTTAGCATCAGTCAATATGTGTGCGACACCGCTTCGTCTCATACCTCCATATGCCTGGTTAACATAGGAAAGTATAGTATTCAGCAAGTCGCTTGCAAAACACACCAACATTGAGCGATTATCAGCATTTGAAAGAAAAGGTCGTAGAAGCAATTTCGATCACATCTGGAGTTCTTACTTTGTTTGTTTTATCTCACTTACCGTACGCTCCATAAAGCAGATACATTTAGGCAGAAATAATTATTCTTTCTCACGACTACCCTTTACTTATGTGAATTGAGTGGCTTTTTGAAATACCTGTCATCTCAAAAGACGGCAATTAAAAATAGAGTGAGGTTGAGCGGAGTAGACTGCCTACAAAATTGTCTTGGAAATTAGCTCATCCTTCAAAGTACGGCTTATTCAGGTGCAACTTTATTTGAGAGTACATTCCAAACGTCTCCGGCTTGTTTGCAAATTCTGACTATAGTTGACCTTATGTGGAACATAAAAGAACAGAAATCAAAGGCGGGAAATACGAAAGTAAAAATGATAAGGTTATTTTGACTAGTTGAGCTAAGGATAGACCATAGTCTCTCCAGTCATTTTAGCAGATTCCATATTTTTACATGTTCGTTTGTGTTATTATAAACTGCAAAATCGCGCGCTTGTGTCAAGCGCATGAAGCAGTATTTTGGTAGGAAGCAAATTAACTGTATTCAACGGTGGTACCCGCTTACAAAGCAAATCTTATCACCCTGGTGCCTGTTGAACCTCAGAAATGCAGTAAAAGGGGACCAAAACGTAAGGTTAGCTGCAGCTGTTAGCTCAAGGCCTCGGTATTTGCACCAACGAAGGCGGCGCTTTATCTAAGTGCAATGAGCGCTTCTTTGGTGCTCAAAGTTGCCGCAAATTTGTACTTTGCACCGAATTTTTGCACACGTCTTGGTATTGGCGAGAACTGTCCCTAAACCTAAAGAACAGTCTATTCCAGTGGATTCCTGGAGTTTGTCCTGCATTACACTTCAGAATAGTTGCGTATGTCCGCATTATGAGGCAAATTCTGGGTAGCCTGAATCATTAGCTGGCATAATTACCCAACCGCCTGCAAATCAATTAGGAGAAATCAAAGCTGCTTTAAGCATTATGAGTGGCTGTTTATCTTCACGGATGTAGGAGACGAAGAATTCACAGATTTTTTGTCCATCACATTGTCATATGTGATCAAACCTGCGTATTGTTAACGTGGGATTAGATTCCGATATTGTCCTCAGCCACAGGCACGGGTTTGTAACATGACTGTTGCAAGACGAATAGAGAATTTTAATATGATGAGACGTTCCACATCTATGATTAGCGTGTCATCCAGAAAATGCATGCAAATTAAATAAGTATGAACCGAAACTGACTACTTTTCTGCAAAAAAATGCCTGGGTCTAACGAAAGTGCAATATTTCAGAATTAGGCTGCAACGGAGTGTGAAAAATCGACGAAGGTTATTACCTTCATAGTTTTCATGGTTGGGGTTGACATATTTTGGCCACCTATTGAGTGAATCGTTACGTAGGGCTTTTTGTCTACCACATTGCGGTATTACGTTATTGTAATAGTTCAGAACGGACTGATCGTCGTGGATGAAACCGTACTTGATGACATAATTACGGTGGACTATTCAGGTAATAAGCGTTTGTTTAGTGTTGATGATTCAGTCTAGATTTCTAAACGTGTTTTGCTACTTTGTTACTGGTACTGTCACGTATATCACCCCAAAATATGCACCATATTATTTTGTTAAATGCCACCCCTTTAGTATCCTACCAATTTTAAAGAAAAGCAACATTCTTGCAGATATTTCTTTCACCGGAGGCAGATTATAGAAACTTATTTATCTGTCTATTACCGGTAACAGGTTATATTCCAGCACCTGAATTCCTCCACAATTTGTACAAAAATGTGATCTGCATGATTAACCGACACAGTCACGGAACCCCCATTTATTGTATTTCCAAATATGCCAATGTTTACAATGAAATGCAACAGTAGCTTCCATTACCCTGTCCTTATTTACTGCTCTGGCATAATTATAAAATAAGCCGGATTATGCCATAGGATACAGATGTAACCAGCTATGAAGAAATTGCCGGTATTTGAGATTGAATATATTAATGACAATTTTACCAATAATTTTTTAGAGCCACCAACGAAAAACCCAGGTATTCATTCGATTTGCCACCTACACGATATAATATGGAGATTTCAGCAAAATTCGTTTCATGCTTTTAAAAAACTTTTAAAAGGAAGTAAAATACGATATTTATAAAACTGATAGAGAATTTATGCTGCATGCCTTTAAACATATGTTTTTAATTTGAAATTTAAAAATTAAATAAATAAATAACGTCAGATTTAAAATTTGAAAACTTAAAATCCTTTTGGGATGTAATATTGCTTGCCGCCTGTATGCATTACGTAAATTAAAAATAGAATTTTTATATTTAAACCATAATATTTGAAAATATTGTAAGCCTCGAGAATATAAGGCGATAAAATGAATTCAAAACATGACTGTTCTCTAACCCAAGTCCATAGCCACGTGCACACAGATGTGGATTAGCTAATTTTAAATATTTAACTAAATACCTTGCAACTGTTTGCAAATTTCCTTTTTATGCGCATTTTGCATCAACAATTGATACTGTACATCACTGTATCGACTGCGTCTTTGAAAAACGCACCGTTCGTTTTTCCAAGAGTTGATGCTGTGTTCCAGAACAACTGTCGTATAATTGGCGGTGCACTTACATATATAGAACCAACCACTGAATTGGTTGCCCCCGCAACAAATGAAGTGACCAATTTGAGTTTTTATAGCTTAACTGCTTATATTCTGCCGGATTCCTCTTAGTAATGTGTATACAAAGTAATCAGATACGAGTCATATGAGGATGCCGACGGCTAGGATTGTTTCGTAAGTAAAGTTACATGTTTGGCCTGGAATTTTTTGTCGCAGCACGAAGTATTCCAAATTAACTGATATTAGGACACGAAGGATTGGATACTCAAACGTGCAGCATTTGTGTTCACGAAACACTTACATGCACATCATGTATGCTTACGTATGGGACAAACTACACTAAAAAGCAGTAGGTACGTGATCACGCAATCTGTAGATAACGAATGTCACCCGAACATGACGTAAAATCTATGAAATTGGTCAAATAATAAAATGTGGACTGATATTACTGCGATCTTTCGATGAGTTTCGATGTGGCTACAGATACAGTTGCCTGATAGCCATGCATTTTCGCACAGCGGCAAAATCTGGCCAAAAACGCAAGCCATTTTTATTCTACAAACTGGATTATCCAACCCTCTATGAACTTTGGCGGAGACTTGCCGGCTACACCTAAGTGACGAGACGAACACGCTCAAAACCGGCGACGTATTCTCGAAATTCTTCGCACGTTTATTAAAAGTGCGTCACGTTGAACGTTCTAAGACGCTCTCCTAGATTAACCGCATCAGCCACATTTAAAGCGTTATACTTAACAGACTACTGTCAATTTTTAGTGAAAAAAAACTTATTTGAGCCCAACCGTGAACGTTATCTGTGGAGGACAACCGGATTTTCAAGACAAACCAAAATAACTTGGAGTGGCTAAATTAAATGCCCTCTTTTGTGCAGCTCATAGAAAAAAGCGATTATTCAGCTCTCATCTAATCTTTGTTAACATGTCAGTTCACTGCAAAGACGAATGAATGTTCTGCTTTGGACGGAGTTTTTGGCCCTCAGTGATTCTACGTATGAACCATTTTAGGGCACAACAATGTCAGCAGGATACTAAAACTTAACCCGGCTAATATTTCACAGTCTTTACGGTCGTCAAAATCTGTTGGTTAAAACGGTGGTAGAATCCACGTGACTCTGGCTCCCCATGGTTTTACACAGAATGCAACACGCCCACAAACATCTGTAGATGATTTACATCGTAAGCTAACTAGTTGTTTGGACGGATGTCTGTTAGGTGAGTGCACCGTTTTGGAAAGCTTTTTTTAAACTGGAGATAAAAGTTCTTTTTACGTCAACCATAGTCTTGCGACAGAAATCATACAGGAGATAGCGCAGAGCAGTTGGAGTGAGAGGGGAAGAAAAAACGTTACTCTGGTTATTTTCATTTCTCTCACTCATAAATTCGAGAGAAGACGTCTGCTTGAAGAAATTTGGTGTGCTCACTGATATTAATAATACTGAATCAAAGTTTACCCTAAATATATGTATAGTGGCGTCGCCATCAGAGAATGTCTTACATCAGTGGACATTTGATGAAGGACATAATCTGATAAACACACTTAAAACATGATTTGTTTGCTGTTGTTTGACGTACAAGAGTCAAACATATTTGCGTTTGCATAGCTCAAAATTAGCAGACGATATGAAAATGCCAGTGAAACTGGTCGATACTCGCAACATAATCTGTCGTACAGTTCAGGCCGGAATATTGTTACTCTCGGGAAAATAATAAAGATCGATCTCAAAAATTGCGTAGTGAGGGCCACTGAACGATTCCAAAAGACAAAGTTGGAAACTAGAATAAAATAACAACTCGGTCAAACTAGCCAAATAATCGTTGCATCACAGCGACGCCATTCTTCAAAGTGACAATGCTAAAAAACATCCGGCTTTTTACGTGGCCGCGCTGTGGGAACCCCTCATTTTAAGGTCATAAGACCAGGGCAATAAAGATATTGAGCATCTTTGAATACCAACTGTACGCCAAGCAGCGGGATATCCAAAAAATTTGAATTTAGCCACCTACTCGATCATTATACCACTCCAACGCACCACTGCAAGCACCGAGTAAAACACAGTTGGATAACTCAGCACAAATCGATTATTATCTGGACAGGCTGCGTGGCTAACATAAAATATCTAATGCCGCAAGAAAATCTTCAAGAGTAACTGACCCGAGAAGTAAAATCCGAGACTCATGTGAACTTGTGCCACTCGGATAACGAGCTAACAATCAACAACAACCAAACTAGCAAATTATATTGGGACGTTATCTTTCTGTTGAAGACAAAAAATCAAGCGCAGCATCGTACAAAGTTTAAACACCAGAACAGAGCCAGGCAGCGCCACACTGCAAATGGTTTACGCACTAGTATCATGCCAAATGTCGGTGTCAAAGCGTTTTCAACTAACTTACTCGGTTCAGCAAATATGAAAGAGCTATCCATAAAATCTTTCCTGACAATTTTCTTCCAATCTGTTATATACAATAATACTGCTTCAATATCCCCATGGTTTAAACAAGAACAAAGTCACGAACATTATTGATGATAATAACAATATTGGCTTTGCTGCCGTGAATCAGTTTCATTCGTACGACTTTCTTGCCAAGAATCAAATGTGCATTCACATTACTGAGATAGATCTGTTGGAGGCTAGGCCAACCTGCTGCTAAAACACTCATGTTGGCTGGCATCAGTAAAACGGTTTTCGAGAAATATGCCCAAATACCTGTACAAGCCTCACCAATCTGGTCGACAAAGTTAAAATAGTTGTCTACAATAGTCTGTTTAAGTTTTCCTCCCATTACGGTTCCCGTGAATAACCAGGCAGCACACTTAGGTAGATGCATTCTTTATCAAATTTACTGAGTAATTTCTGGTACTTTCTCCATAAAACAAACGTTTGGAGAACTTACGTCAGAAAGTTCATGCAGGAGGGTTGTTAGGCAAACTCGGTTATCCCGCTCCGGACGGTTCATGTTGGTTCAAAAACGCATAATTTAAGAAGCATTTCCGTACCTGAGCCATTCATTTTGTTCCTTGGTTAACCGCCAACCAATCTCCGCGGCATTGGATTTATATGCTCCAAGAATATCATCGACAAAATGTCTTGAAAGTTGTTCCTCAAAGACAGTCAAAGCACATAACAAAAACGTTTCAAATTGATTGTCGCCTGATTAAAATATGGATCGCCTGAAATATGCCCAAAGTATATTTGCTGCGTGCTTCACGTGATATGGGTCTGGTTGGTCCGGCATACAGAGGATACCTTATGTGATTCGCCAGAAACTGAGAGATCAAATAGGCACAACTTGATTACCATTGAATTTCCAGGGTCAACAACCATATCAATCTAAAGTGTGCGGTCATCGAAGGCTTAAACTAAGTTTTGCTCATGCATTTGATGTTTCTTATGATAAAGATGTGTGCCTTTTTATCGTCTTGCAACACCATTTGTCTACTTTTCTCATCCGTGGCAGCTGGGTTTGGAGAAACTCTCCAAGGTGAGACCATTCGAATTTTTGTTCATATAAAGACAGGATAGTTAAAGAATAGTAGCTGAATAACGCACAAAATGGCAGATTTCTCTAGAATATTTCAAAAATCTTTTTAGTGATTATTACGAATCATATTGATCAAACTAAGTGCATAAAAAGGGCAGGTGTTCAATATGTGAATGTGCACTATTAACTAACGGTATTCGTAAAAATCGTGTGTGCCCAAACTTCAGGCACACCGATAAACCCCAACACCTCCAAAAGACAAAACAATCAAACATCTTGCCCCGTGCTGTTCACTACAAATTATGTTGCTCAGAACAAGGATATTCAGCCGTATGCTCATTTAGTAATGTTAGGATATGGGTGATCCCCACGTGGTTGAGCGTCTTGTCGTATTACGTCTAGCCGCCTCATTATTTGCACCGCATATATTGAATATCAGTTGAGAATAAATTTATTTCCTACTTGGGCTTTCATTTCCTTCTTATGATAAACGGCCACTTTCCTCCAGACACATTTTACATTCCTTAAGTCCCGTGAAATAAAATTAATTTCTTATCACTGAGAATATAGGCGTTAAACCTAAACATTCTTCCCTCTCCCCGGTTTCAAGAGTAGCATTGCGGTGAATTTTAAACAACCTACGTTACTGCTTTGACAGTCTGTAAACGAAACTAAACATCTACACAACGACCTTCTTGGACGTATTTAACGGATTCATTTGCCTGTGGCAAGGCGCTAGCATAGAGTGCATCTGGTACACAAGTTTGAAAAAAACAAGTCAGAGCATGTCAGTACACGTCAATGCTGAACTGGTGCTTTCTGTTTATTCACAGCAATTGGAGAGTCCGGTAGGATTCGCTTTTTAGTCGTGCCTTCATTGTTAAGATATTGGAATATATCAGTTGTTTTTACAAATAAATTTGATCAACTTGGTTGTGCCGAACGTCAGTTATTTATTCAGAGTCCTGACTACAAAGATCAAAATCCTTACGGTAAACCTCTGATCTGTAGCATGAGTTCTCGGATCGCAGATTCACGGATTGATATACAGGATCAAAGCTTTGGACCAAACTTCCCGGGTCGAGTTTGTTCTTGTCGTTCAGTGGCTTCTGTACACCTGAAAGCGAAAAAAGGGTGTAGCACTGCTCTTTAGATTCTCAGCCCGGGACACTAATCTTGATAGCGCGAGGACTCAACTAAAAAGGCGTCTAAATGTGATGTGAACTTGAAACTAGATGCAGCATCTGTGGAAGATTATTTCACACACCAACTACCAGAAATAAGAAAAACTGTTGCCTAATAAAGGTGAGCGCACTGAGCTTGTCAAATCTTCTTACCATGTAACCGCCGTATGTCAGGTCAACAGTGAAAAACCTGTTGGCCAAGCCTTTTTCAAACAGGGCATAAGTAAGTATTAGGTCTCATCGGAGGCAACAATCCTTCAGGGGAACTGGGCCAAGCACTGCGGGACGCGTTTCATAATCAAGGGATCTAAGGCCAGCAGCCATTTTCGTAGTAGCTCGTTTAACATGCTTAACGAGGGTTATGTCTTTCTTACGTGCTGAGTAGACAACTTCGTTCGCAGCAGTTCCCAAAGTCGTGGTCAACGCTTGTAATTGATCTCTCAGTAGACTTCTCTGCTTGTTTCCGCACAGCTGACCCAATCCAGCTTGAAAGCTGTGAACTCGGTGTGGAGTTCACCGCTGCGCCCTTGTCGTCCGGTAAAGAAGTAAGCGATGATAATTCCACATACGGTGAATGCGGCGTCCACGCAAGTCTCGCCTCTTCAGGAGCATCACTTATGTTGGTGGTCAATGGGTCTCCGGCGGTTAAGTAAAAATCGCAACAAACAAAAACTCCTGGCAGCCAGATATTTTTACATTCGTCTTAAATCCACATGACAACTGATACAGCGTTTTTTGATGCGTTGTCTCACTTCATGTGCGACAATGTTTTTCTATCCATGTGTATGTACCTTTAACGGATTAGTGTGAGATCTTTCCATAGTTCCGTGGTCATTTTCTCCATTAATGTAAAATGAAATTACCGGCGTGTAGTGACTGGCTATAAATATTTCTCTACCACAGTGTCACAAACATCATTGTAAATTATGCCGCTGGCCATTCATTATGTCCCACCTTGCAAAGTGTGGAGCACTTTTTGCTGCTTTACCACACTTGACTTTTGGTTACTTTAAGATCGGTCATCTCCCTCAGGGAGTTGTAAAACTAATTTACAAAATTTTCATGAAAATTTTCATTTACACAGCAATGCCTCAATAGACGGGCAGGTTAGTAAGCACCTTTTCAGCTTTTGTCATCTAGCCATCGGCCAGTCTGTTTTGGTTCTATAGTTTGTGCGGTTGTTTTAGTCCCAAAATCAGTTACAGACCACGCAGCCAAATGAAATTGACCCCGCTAAACGGTTACTCCAAAGAAACACCTAAAAACTGCATGGAACGTGCCTTTTAAAATATACACACTCACGCTGCTGTTAAGCCTAACTGTTATGTTGTGCTCGCAAAAGCGGGTCCGTTTCTTTTTTCAAATTCTCTGCACAAATACGCAGCGCAAAAAGTGGCCTACAATATTCAGCGATCTGGAAGCAGCAGGCCCGCAACAGAACAACATTAAATATCTTCAGAAAATATCTGTAAATTTGAAAATAATTTAGTATTATTCTTCATAACGTCATTGTGATGCAATTTGGCAGTTTCAGTGTGCCTCTTCTTCGTCGGTTGCATTTTTCTGACATATTTTTATCTCGTTGTAGATGTGAAGCACGGACAAGCAGACGTTTTTAATTGTGTTACTTTAAAAAACATTACTGTTTACTGTGCTGTGATGTGATGTACCTTTGTCGTGGATTGAATAAATTTTCTCAGCCAATTTGTCCTGTTCTCTGTAACAGATTAGATAGTATCGGACGGACGTAATATTCCACGCTGATAACTGCCTGCTTGTGGAAGACAAAACATCCTTGATGTCGCTCATTTAAACGTCTTTGGCGGCTTGCTAAATATTTGTGTGTAAGTTTCACCAATTGCATTTTGCGCAAAACTGTGGCACCGTCTTTTTGTGAGGGCAATAGTTCACGCAGTTAAACGAAAGATTACCGGCGTAAATGCACAATTTGTTGAAGTCCTGTTTAGCCGTGCGTGCGCCCTATGAGAACACTCGGATAATCGAGGCATTTGCCTTCTAACACACCAGCTAGAAACACTTGGAGACCGTGTTGTATTGCGCCATTTATTTGCAAATTTTCACTATTACACTGACAAATTTCTTCCTCCAAGTAAATGTTTGAATGTAGGAGCCCGCCTTTCATACCAACGTCTGTCAGATTGCTTTGGTCTCGACGTTGCCTACAATCACATTTAGCAAACACATATTACAGGTAAAGGAATTTGAATGTTCCACTATTGTTATTAGAATAATAATAACTCTCCAAAATTGGGTCAGTGCATTGGCAACTTGACGAACAACCAAATTTGTGGTGAGCGCCAAAAGTAGCCATCAACTCCAAGCTGAAAAACGAAGATGATTTTTGAGAACATATTGAATGAATGACTTTAGGACTAAATCTGGGTTTAGAAAGTATTTGCATGCATTTATTTAACAAAACAATAATCTCTTAATTGAATTCCACATTTTCTTTTTTTTCTGCGTTGAAAACTGTCGTTCAAGAAAGATCATGCCTCAAATATCCTGACAATTCATGATTCAGTCTTTGCGGTAGTAATTTATTAAAAGCAATATCTGTTTAAAGTCTGCAGGATTCTGGGAACTACATTTATTGCCGGTTTCTGCCAGGGCAATTAGTTTTGCCATAGTTCACTGTATTCTTCAAGAGATTTGTCTGCATAAAATGAATAGTAGATAACAGTAGATAAGCTAGGTAGAGTAGATGAATCCCAAATAGTAAGCCGTTACAACAAGAAAGATTGAGTCACTCTTA
>SJOL01007812.1:285084-305914 GCA_004794785.1 Opisthorchis felineus | reverse complement strand
CGATCAGCGTCGCCAACTGGGTGTGCGAGGGACTATCCGTTTAGTTGTGGTCAGGCTTGTGGCTTTGCTTGTCGTGGTTCTGGGCGACGACTGAGTCCACAGTCGAAGAGATCACTTTCGACGGAGTGGAGCTGGAGACTGGCAGCTTCACATTCTCAGTGGTTCTAGGGTTCTTGCAGCATTCCCCAATGTCGAGGTCAACGCATGTGGTTGATCTGTCGGTAGGCTTTGCCGCTTGTCTCCGCACGTCTGACCCAGTCCAGCTCAGAAGTTGTGACTTGGGTGTGGAGTTCACTGCTGCACCTTTATCGTCTGTTACGGAAAGAAGCGCTGATAGGTCTACGTACTTTGAGCGCTGCGTCCACGTGAGGCTTGCCTCCTTCCGGGCATTGCTGCTTTGGGTAGTCAAAGGGGTCTGCGGTGGTCGAGTAGAAGCTGCAATCCGGAGTTGCGGCCGGTTTTGTCGGCGTGCTTTCCGGAGCACAATGGGCTATAACTACAATCGGTTTCGCCATAAGTTTGGGGTCGGCCGAACTGGCGCCAAGCGGAAACCTTATTTGCACCTCTCCCCTGGAAATGCTTTGGCCCAGCTTTCGCGCCTCTAGAGGGCGATCCTCTGATATACTCCTAATCGTTGGATGGGTCTTTTGAATGCTGACATCCCGCTCCAAGATTTCCTGTAGGACAGATGGGGAGGAAAGGGTGACTAGAAGCCCAAGTGTTCGCTTGCTTCCCTTCTGACGTAGCCAATCTGCGTGAAGCCATTTGTGGTTGGGCTTCGTGATGACACTACCAAGGAACGACTGCGTCTGCTTCATTGGCGTGACTTTTCTGGAGAACGACCCCCATATGATCAGCCTGCTCTCCCTTACGCGTCTGTCCACTAGAGACGCCGTGGCAGTCCTTATTGCCGCATCAGATAGCCGGATGACTTTCTTCGCAGCCAGCGGACCCAGGATGGATAGCGCAAGTTACTCGCTCAGCGAAAAAAAGTTATTTATCAACTTTCGTCCATGTCGCTGTATTCTTTGCGTTTGCATCCTCCAGAGCTTTAGAAAGAAGCTCCAGTTTCGCTTCGAGTGTCCCGATTAAAGCGGAGCAGTCACACCGGCCTATTCGAATTTGCGGTGCAGATTTGGTTCCGTTTTTGGCGGCTGTCTTCTTAGTTGTGAAATGCATTGCCCCCCTAAGGTAAAGGCAGCTGGAACAGACAAACGGGTCAGGAGAGTTGGCCAAGTGGCTTACCTGGTCGTCCTGTAAACCCGTGCATTTAAGGTGCCACCAAGCCTTGCAGGAGTGGCATTGCACACCACGTCTTACATTCGACGGACATCCATTTCGTCCACATCTGTTTTTGTCCATTGATGGCTGCGGAGAGCAACTTGTATTGATTTGGGTCAACATTGAGGGTGGGTGCAAAATAGGAACGGAGTGCGAAATAACAAATATTATCACGTAAATTTTACGTTAGAGTGAAAAAATTCAACAAATGACACGTGCTAACTCTGTAAGCAGAATGAACAGTGAAAAAATTCTTTCACAACATCGCACGAGGAAAAAACGAAGTGTCCTTCATTGGTGATGACGAAATCCGGCGGGAACAGCAGTTGGCTCTGGATGGCTGCGTAGATATGCTGAGCCCAAGTGCTGCGACGAATGACTGTGGTCAGCGCTGATGCCGGGTATCCACTTGACCCCACGCTCTTGAACCCTATCCGCGACGCCTTGGAAGCTTTAAAATCACCCTTCGGTAAAATATGCGTGAACTGGTAGCTAGAGGAAAGCTGCTCAAGGGTTTTCTATGGGAAGCATGACATTTTACGGTGGGTTGAGGGGCAAAACTAGACGACGCTGAAAAGAAGTGAATCGCCCTCACGCAGACAAACTTGATTCCACAGTCACGAAGCTCGCAGGAGTAGTGTCTAAGAGGACAATTGGGGTGGGCAATCTCACATCTAATTATAAGGCAACCCCACTCGTTCCTTCTTTTCGGGTCAGTTCAGAAAACCTAGTAGCCTTGTATCAATATCTCATCGTCAGAGACGGGTAAGCCGGGTATCTGTTACTGCAGTTATGGGCGGCTGCTTTAGGCAAGCCGACTGGTGGACATCATCAAGTACCTCAAAATGACTGAAACAGATTGTGGTGAAGCACTCCAACATTATTTCCGACTCCTCAGAAGATGGGGAGCAAACAGTTTTTGTGCTAACATGCAGGATGATTCCGAGGCTTGAGTCCAAGTATTCGAACCAGCCTCTGCGTCGTACTAGTCTGATCCCTGCCGTGGTGCTTTAACTTCTGCTGCGTTTATATGTAGAGTTTTTCCCGCTTATAATCCTGCATGCACAGGCCTTTTGTTCTTGGGGGAAGTAGTTTTCATCTGTAGTCCGAAACTTTGACGGCCACCACTTTTGGCCCCCAAAATATCACTTTGAAGGCCTGGATTCGTTGTTGTTGAATGACTTTCAGTGAACATGCTACTGTCTGGTTCTTTGGACTGCTGGGAAGGGGGTTGGCCGACAAGGTGTCCCTGCGAGCACCTGTCGGGTTACTTGTGCGTTTGACGGAACCTCCATGGAGTGTTCATCCCGGCGGTATCCCCAAGAAGAACGTACTTGAATTCAGATAGCAGTTTTCAGATTGGACGAGGGTTGTGTGGCTTATTCTGCCACCTAAGCTCGCCTTTGATAATTACATGGGTTACCAAATCGTGTGCGATCAGCGTGGCCAAGTTAGCGTAAGTATGAATGTTAGGTACTGTGTTGCTGGTTCTTGCCACAGGGTTCGTGAGTGGCAACTAGATCCACAATCCTATTGCCACATTTGACGAAATGGAGCTGAGGTCGATGGTTTCGCATTTTCAGAAGAACCTTTCGCGATTATCTTTACTGTAGCTACCTTATGAGGTTATTTGGCAGCCAGACACAGCACACGCTCCCCTCTGCCGCACCAGAAGCTAACGCCTACAGGCTATTTTGCAATGCACCGCTTGTTAATTTAAGCTGCTAACAATGGTTCGGAGACTAGTGATCCATACTCTTAACCTCGCTTTCCCCCTAGATAATAGTGTTGTTCAGCTCACCCAGAAGCTTCCAGTCAACGTGGTCCCTTTACGTCATCTCGGAAGTTCTATTTCCATCAGTACTTAAGTGACTGTCGTCTCTTATCATGACACCTCTCTGTACAACGGAGTTCTTCTGTTGGGACTGCAAAAAATCCAGAGACCATTGCCGCTCTCTGTCTTACCCACACTGTGCCTCCCCCTACCGGCCAGGCTAACGGCCAGCTTGTTTGCTGGTTTCCATATCGACTATCTCTCCACCCTGCCAAAGTTTACACAGGTACTGTCACGCCCTGGCGTTGCGCCTGCTGATCGACCGATACTCAGTGCAAAAGCACGAGGCAACCCTTTACTAGCGATGGTGGCCTCTTTCACTCTGAGCTGAGTAAGCCCCACAGTCGCCAGGCAGAAACACAATTATAATTGACTGCTCTGTGCCTCTAGTACTCTATTAGCTTTATGCTGACAAACTTAGCCAGTCCATGTTCCGTAGGTCACTGAGCATACTGGCCCATTTGCAAGAACTGCTGTGGTCACTCAACCGTAATAAACCACTTATGCTATGTGACATCTCCTCATACCCGTCAGGCCCTAATGATCTAATTTCAATATATCCAATCCCCAAATGCTGATCTTTGGCATTAGCTAATCCAAACACCCCGCATAGTCGTTGTTCACCCATTCTGGTCCCCACTTTGCACCAACATGGATCTCCAAATGAACCAAAATAACCTGCGATCTCATATCGGCTTTGTTTTTTTGTGTGGACCCCTTTGACTTATTCCAAATTCCACTGCCCGCAAAATCGCATATCCCATCTCCGAGCACCATATCCAGGACATTCTTTACGGGACCATCCAGAAGCAGATGTATGCCGGTGCATTGATGGCATGGGAATGCCATACCAAGTCTGGTGGCACATGCCCAATTATTCTTTGTATACTCTGAACCATCTTATCTCGCCCCCTCAGAGCCCAAGTTGCAAATCCGAAAGACCGCTTCTCAGATGCAAGCTACTATTTATCCATATTGCGAATTTCTCCACATCATTTCACCTACGATTTCCCACACCCCAGCCATTAACTCACATGCCCAATTCCACCAGTCTCATCAATGGCTTAACCTCTGTTTTAAACGGGTTTGCTTGATCGCTGAAATCCCCAGCCTTCTCTGGATTCGTCGTTCCAGTCTTGTTTTTTTGCAATCTACAGTTGCTCATTAAGTGCCAGACAGTTTTGCCCCCCTTGTTGTGTTGTTGCCCACCATTTTCGAATTAAAACGGTCAGAACTTGCTTCAATTTGGTATGCCCCTTATAAGCTGGAACAATAACTTATTAACTGTGTTCCTGCTCCCTCAATGTCCAATACGTCTGGATCCTGCCAGTATAGGCACGACTTCATCTGTGCCGGACAATGTTCATTCTTTATGTGACTGTCATCTTCCACGTATTACTGGACATCCACAACTGATGTCACTTGCGCTTCTATTCTGACCGCACCATTATGATCATGTCTGAAGATAGGCCACCCACCAGTTGGTTTCGTCCTGGTTCGTCCTGGTTAAGGAGCACATGATCATGGGCTCTTGAGGCGGTTTTTGACGTCAGGAACAACGCTGATATGTTGGTGTTCTGCACAACTGACTCAATCCGATCTAGAACTTGTGACTTGGATGTGGAGTCCCTCGCCGAGCTTTATTATCCACTAGGGGAATAAGCGACGACAATTTCACATACTTTGGATGCTCTGTCCTCGCGAGGCTTGACTCATCTCAGCATCATTATCATTGGTAGTTAGTAAGTTGGCAACCTTTGAGTAGAAGCTGCAGGCTGGAGTCTCGCGCATTTCGATCGGCGTGCCGGTAAGACCACGGGAGTCCACAATTACTTTCAGGCCGGTCTTAGTTTAGGGATTGACTGGTCTGGCAGTGCAAGGTTGTTTCGCGCGACCGCTGTGGGATCATTGCGACCAAGTTTCTCGCATCTAGAAGAAATCCTCCGATACACGCCTAACCTAAGGGAAGGCTTTTTGTGGACTGATAGCCTGTCCAAAATTCTTCCTTGGCCTGGCTGATGTACTCAATTTTGCGCCGATCCGGTGTATATAGTTACCTGTAATTGACGCTCTAATTTATAATTGGTTTGCATCAAAATTCGCTCTAAGAGTGACTGCAGTATCCAAAGGAAACAGATAAGTGGGATTTTAGTCCCTCTGGCACCTAAGTGTTTGGCGCGTTCAAATATATGCGGTAGCTTCACACTCACCTGATCGACGAAAAAACGTCAGTGAACGGACTGACGCGGTCATTTCTGTTCGCATCTGCATCTGATTAACGAAAAGCTTATGTGATCTTAAAATGGGCATTGTCGACTTTAAGCTTTCCAAGTTGACCTGGACCGTTTTTCCGCAATCACCTCACATGTGGTCATGTATATTGTGCAGTATAACTCAGGAAAATAAGAGTTTTTTGTTTAGCCAAATATCCGTTGGCGACGAATCTCTCTGTTGATGTTTTTCAGCATCGCGTAGGTTCGACAATCCCGAATATCAAAAGGAAGAATTAGGTTCGAAATTTTGCTGTGCTGTTTACACAAGGGTAAGCGAATTTGTACAACAAACCTCAATTGTTCACGTTCATAGCGTCAAATTGTGCGCTGGTCTGTCACTGACCGGCAGAGTGCAGTGTCAACGTCCGCACACCAAACGACGGCGAGCGGAATGATGGTTGAGTAGTGTGGGTTGCAGTTGTCCATTCCGACGACAATCTCGTGATTCTCATTGGCCGCGCGACCACACGAAACGCATGAGAAAACAAGTCAAGGCCAGAAAACGGGATACGAACGCGCATGGGTAAGTAGGTCGGCTGCGCACATTCACACACAGACACACATGCCAATACAATAATGTCGGACGGGACGACCTCTGCGGCAACGTGAATGGCGTGTACGGCTAAGCAAAATAACTGAAGATCAGAAGTAAAAATAGGCGGAGTAGGCAAATGAATGGGGTAATTATCATAATGTCAAGTTAGATTCAACACTCCCCAAAACATCAGTAAGTAAATTAGGCCAACATTTAGTCCTTGCCACGTATTACAAGCGCCGTCTTGAACTTATTTCAAAGAACCTTTCAGTTTAGATTTATATCGACATCAGCAGCCGAATATAATTTGAATTATCCGATGCCATTTTGTGGATATTTTGCTCAGTAGAGCGCCTACCTTGGTAAAAATTGTGAGGGTTCTATCCCATGTTTGCATTTAACACAGATATTTCTCCTATAAAACCCAAGATATAATTTTGGGCGACCATTGCGCCTACGTTATAATCGCAGGAGATACAATAGTTCCTATACATATACATATATTTTCAAGACGTGATTGCGTGATCTAAATTTTAAATTCAATGAAATCTCAAGCTTCTTCTAGGATACGAACTTTAAATGATGTCTCTTCTTTGACTAAAAGCTTTCGGATTCAAAGGAATTGCCTTTATTTTTTCACACAGGTCCGGAAAAAAGAAAAACAACTATGTGCTTCGTAGTACAGGGAGGCAGCACTTTGGTGCCAGGCCATGATGCGACCAAGTAAAAGGGTTTCATCCCAAACATGACTGGAGCAGAAGCCGCTTGGGACAATATAATGGTGTATTAGATTCAGTGGGTGCAAGCGCCATTAGGATACGTGGGGGTCACATGCTTAGGGCGCCTCCTAGTGACACAGAGTCAACTGGACTGATAAAGATAAGTCTACAAACTGACTCACAAGCCCGCGAAACTGATCGATATACAATCTATCAAATTCCGGTCACAAAACGGGTATCAAAGTTTATTCAGCAGCTTCATTAATTCCAGCGTTTACCGACAAATTAAAAGAAAATAACTACGCCACACCAACGTTATTGTCGGTGATAACGTGATTAGTTATATCCAACGCAAGAAAACACTCAGGAAATAAACCCGGGTGATTTAAGTTTCAACTGGAAGCTTACACTCATCTGAACATTTGGATCCGAGTCAGCCTTCGATGGGCTTGCACTGGAAATTGCAAGGCATATATGGTCACATCATTTGGAATGAAAAACGGGAACCAGTGTGTAACTAGAAGAATAACCATAAGGTTAACTATCACAGTATATTTCAACGGGGACAAAATTTCATAAATGGCTGAGACTGAAATGCTGCAGGTTCCTTACCACTAACTGATTAGTAAATTTCTGAGGTGAAAGGGAATGGAGGAGAACAAACTGTCGCTTCAAAAAGGTATATACAACACATATTTAGTTAGCGTTTATCGCTCCAAGAGACCCACCCTATTTTATTTTTAGAGCGATTTCATGCCTTGACAATAGAATGACGATACAAATGTGGAAATATCTGACAGATGTTTATAATACGGTGGAATCTGGTGAAAGCAGGTAAGCAGACAACTTGAAGCAGAGAAAGGTTTTAATTAAAGAAAGTATCCGGTTAGAGAGTTAGTGAACGTGTACACATTTATGGCGTAGACTTAGATCAAGCAGCCAATTACAAAAAGCTTCCCGGCTGCTGAAAAGACAATCCTATGCGTGCCCGACTTGTACACACCACCTAAAAATACTTTGAGTGTACGATCATCGGGACTCCTTTTGTGTACGACGGTAGGTAACTTAGAATAATCCTTTGGGGAGACGCAAAATTCATTGGTTAAGCAATTGCGCAGGCTTTGGCTGTGTAAGGAGAACAACTAGACTAACGAATCACTTCTGCGCGGAGGATGTACCCGGGAAAATGAATGTTTTTTGTTTCGGCCCTAAAATGCAGCTATCGAATCAAGGCCAAATTTTCTCGCTTAACTTAGGTGATCATAAAATTGCTGTTTTGGAATGAAGTGTGACGCTAGAAAGCAGAAAATTGGATAGGGACCAAGAGTTGGTGACAAGATGATCCAACTGCGGAGCACTTTGGGGAGGGTGTAAGTGTACAACTAACAATGAAAAATCGGTAGCAGTTCAAACAAGTGTACAACTTTGGAACCGAGAACACTGGCTGAACATGTTACCATATCGCCCGATGGCACCGCTTATTTTGGGGAAAAACCCCGATTGTTAGAAGCCAAGCCGGTAAAGGTTATTACAGTAAAATATTTTTACTCTCGGCGTGTGAGCACACGTACAAAATTCAGCAACCAAGCACAGGTTTGTGACCAATCTATGCGCTGTGACGTGCACATAAAAAGGATCATTTGACGTTTGATATCGTTTTTTACGTTGCAAGTTGTCGCTCTGCCACTAATGTGAAAACGATCAAAAGTTAAAACGTCCACAAACTTTAAAATAATCAGCCCCGTGCAAATATTCCATCCTAAAAGAGCACATAAGGTGTATCTTCACTGGTTTCTCAAGAGCATCTTAAGGTTTTCTTGTGACCGTTTTCCGAAAAGTGGGCCTGGTAGAAAGGGGCTTCTCTGCACTTATAGCCAAAGACAACAGACTTGAAGCTTTCCGCAAGTTCTCTGTCGAACCTTATAGGTAGCTTACCAGTGTTTCAACCCCCGAAAATGTTGTCTATTTGGTTTGGATTTGTTAGCTGACCACTATCGAAGCGCCAAAATAGCAACCACTATATCACAGAAAGCATTACCTCGGGAAGGTTTCCAGGAGCACACAATCGCTTGCTGGTAGGAGCCTTGAAAGAAAATGCGTGCGGCTACCAAGTGTTACTTAAAATGGCGCATCAGCATAACGTATTGCCTGAAGCTTCTTAGACGCCTGTTTTTACCTGGAAACCAATGTGACCACCTTACATCATCGTGTGGATTTCTATTGTTCCGGGTAAAGAATTTTCAGAATACGTTATAAAAACCTTAGACACTGGGGGTCCTGTGGTCGTAACATTATGGAACAGAAAAACGTCCTGCTACAATTGTTGTAATTGCCTAGTATTTTTACGATTGAGGGTGGTCTGAATTGTAGTGTCTGCCTCCCAGTGTGCATGAAGATTAGTCACACTTGCAAGTTGGTCACCTTCCGTCAACTTTGCTCCCCAGTTTTCTGACGGAACGACGAGATGTTTGCTTTGTTGGAGCCGAATTCCATTTTTGAGCTAATTCAAGGCTAAATAAATTTACCAGTTTCTTTACTATTCAGTGATCCCCAACATATCCAGTGGACATGCTGGCAACCTAAAAAAATTAGGGGCCGATTTAAAACAACCAGCGATACCGCGGAAAACCCCCTACGCCTGAATGCCTCCTTTTAACTGCGACATCCAATTTTTCACACCAGGGTGTGCAATCAAGCATATATTGTATATCAGGTCAACTGCGAGTTATATATAAATACACACGACTTTCAAAATCGTTAAGGTGAGGCTTCCGCGGCAGTTCGTGGGCTTCAAGAGAGCGGAGGTTTATTTACCTGATGTTGTGCCATGCAACTTCGCTTGGCCAAAAGAATGCTGAATTCCTCGTGGTTACTTGCCCACCAACACTTGTTTTATCCGGCAGCGGTGAGCTGCATGAGCCCATTTGGCCATCACATATAATAACTCCAAGCTATGATGGTCAACTTCACGCCTTTACACTATTGTCCACGCAGTACATACCAATTCTCATTATTTTTACTGTCCCTTCTTTATGTAGACCATCCTATCGAATATCCCCGGAATAACATGCCACTCATATCCATAAGGTCACCTTTGTTGGAGAATTATAAGTTCTCAGGCTTTTCAGCATTTTTCGTGGTTAATACAGTTAACGAGCACCGAGAGATTGGAAGTAGCACGTTCATGTGGAAGCACTCTTAATGGGCATATTCAAAGAAATTTTAAGGCCTGCTGTTCGGAGCATTAAAGTTGTGTTCAACGTTCCGTTTTCTTACTATTCCGCTGTACTTGGAAGTCGGGACCAGGCAACATAGCTGGGAATAGAATATCGTCACAGTCCGCTCATATTATCGTTTGCTCACTGCGCTATCGAAACATAACAACTTGTGTCATTTTGGGCGACTTGGGGTAGACATGTTGGCTAGATCAGGAAGTGTGTCTCCATGTTTATCATGGTTTAGCAATTGTGGTTCACTCGAGATGTCAGTAAAACACGACACCGATCCGCAGGTGTGTCTGCTACGCGCTAGTCTACTCACAAAATTGATAACTATCAGGCTTTACCTACCAAAACCCAAACCCATTGAACATGAACGCTAGCAGAAATATTGTTGTATGTAAGAAAACCACCCATAGCTGTAGGAATACCTTCAAATTCATGCGATGCTTACGACGTCGTGGTAGCTCAACCACGCACCAGAGGATAACATTTCTGCGAGATGACAGGCACTGCAACAGACACTACTTGATATGCTGACCACCAAACAGAACTTGCCAAAAATTCACACCGTTATCGGTTGTGTTACTTATTAATAATTTGAGCAGAAGCTCCAGCTTTGCTTGAGGTAGCATCCACCCAAACAGGAGGAAGAGTCACATTTTGTCTTCGGGGGCGCTTCGCGCTATGAACCTATCTGATTTTTCGTTGGTTGTCAAATCGCGTCTCAAAGTATTCTCTTATTATTGACGGGTATAAAGGCACTTAGGTGTCATTTATTCCACAAGCTTTTGAGAAATGCTAAAATAGCTACATCTTTCCAGAACCCTACAGCGCATGTACATTATGGTGGGCTGGAGGGGTATAAATGGGCTTGAGTTAGTTTTTTCAATAAAGGCATCAAACAGGCTAAACATCCGTAAAAAACAGCAGTAAGTGCTGTCCATATTAGCCCATATTCACCTAGCAACAGCCGAGATAAGTAGTCGGGTTAACATGAACTGGGGTTGAATGCATTACACAGTGAAAGTTGATGATCATGGGTATAGTCAATTTCGGGTGCGGTTTTCAGCGCAAAATTTCACTGTTTTATGTCTGACACATTAGGCTGCGTGGATGTGAGGTGCTTTTTTGAGCCACGGTTACTGATACTAGTGACTTTTGTTTATTTGGCTGAAAGGAATTGGGTCTCATGAAACGTCTTTCAGCGCCTGGTGAACCGGAAGTGGATACCTTGGGTGGTTGTCTAAAGAGTCATCAGTTTGACGTTCATCATGCCCAGCTTTTTGACTATTTAGGTAACGTTGACTGACTGGCGTTCATTCTCCGCAGCTCATGGAGATAGCTGGATTCATTGAGGGCACTGATTCGGGTGAATATTTTTTTGGGTATTTCACCTGAGAAAACTTGTGAAAAACCTTCGCTTCCTTATTCCTGCTAGCTTTAACTGAATTGTGATCTGCTAATCTGCGGGCGACATGGACTACACGTGGGTTTTGGAAGATATTCTGCGTCACGGATCCATGAAGTGAGCGAGCTTCTGGAAGGCTATTGCTAAATCTTAAACACACTACGATGTAAATCGAAATAGCCTACTTACAGTTTTAGAATCGTGTTGGACCAATCAGGACAAGGGTCTCTTATATGTGCCTCCAAGTGGCAAGGAGTAATGTAAACGTCTCTGTTTGAATTTATAAAGGTTAGGGAATCCCGATAATTGTGTAAGCGCCCTTTTGAGGCAGACGGTGTTATGGCTGTCCAGGACCGTGCGAGCGCAGCAAGTCCGGGTAAGTGCGCCGTCAGATGGCGTAACAAAAGACTGTTTCCAGTTGGCCGTTAAGGATTCCATGGTGAGGGTGTTCAGGCTTAAGGGCCCGCATTGGCTCAGATTCCTCAGACGGCATCAGGACCGTGGTCCCATCTGGCTAACTTAAACCGACTTCTGACCGCTTGAGGGCCGGCCGTTATGCTGAAATTTGTTACGAAATCTTTTTTCGCGGATGCCCAATATATTTTTTGAGGACGCATCTGGCCGCGTCTAAGGCAAATTTCTCTCTATAACTCTGCCTATTCGATGCTTCTTGCCCCCAATTAGGCCAGCCAGTAAATATTCATTTAGTGCCCGTTAAAAACGCCAGTTGAAACAGAATGTGCATTTGGATCCGGAGTTCCTAATGAGCATTGCATGAGTGGCGAATACACATTAGCGGACACAAACGTGGAATTATCACCTGCAGTGTTTAAGAAACCAGACATTTCCAAACTTCCTGCTGAGATTTTATGGATGACGCTTGTATATTTAAAAGTCATCAAGGACCACTTTACAACGGTTCAGCGACCTTACAAACACCCTTCGATCATATGAATAGTAGGCGCTTTAAATACTTTAATACGATACTACTTGCACGCTCCGTTATTGGTGTACACCACTAATCTTTTCCAAAGCTGGCTACTAGCTTGCTTCTGCACCCCAGGCATTTTAGCATTTTAGTGTAGGTGTTCTTGTTGTAATTAGGCGCAGATGCAATGCGTGCATACACTGGCAACTTGCAGTAGTTCACTGCCCATCAGAACACCAAAAACGTCAACATATTTTTGGATAAAATTCGATGATGATGCGATTATTGTACCATGACTCCTTGAATATTGTGATTGCTAAATTCAGAAACGCTCACTTTGATGAAGATTGAGCAGAAACACGGTTCGCGGTGTGAGGTAAGGCAGGCGTTCGCTGAACAGCTAGATGTTATGGCCAGCATTTTTGTTAGCCCATCCGATTATTGCAGCACTTGCTGGGTCTAACAAGGAAGGAACAGGATGGAACTCATCAAATTTCCCAACCGCCCAAACTCAGATGGGTCTCAGATGGCAGGATGAAACTTAGACGGGGTTCCTTGGCCGCACAATGCTCTTAGCTGCAAAACCTTTGCGACTGCGATAAAACTTTTTACGCCAAATTGTTGCGTTTTGTTGTGCATGTGCTCGAACCCAAAACCACCCTTATTTACTTTCATAATTTTGCAGCTCACCAAATTTCATTGTCCACTGAAGCAATCATACCTCTAGCGGAAACATTCTAGTGGAATACTTTCCTGGCATCACTGGGCCCCCGGGATGCCTAAATGGGGATCAAATGTTCAGACTGTTATCATGAACCCAATTGCCTGTCTGTTTCAGTCCATCAGGGACAAGTCGTAGCTTTCGAAAATTCAACTCCATTGTGCGAATACTGGTCGCCGGCTTGGGCGCCGCGCCTTGGACACAATGATTTTTTCTGCAAAAACCTCGCGAGTGAAATAAAAATAATACGTCAAAATGTTGCACTTTTTGCATATGCTCAGAGCAAAAATCACACTCAACTACCATCATTTTTTGCGAGTTGTTTTAACCAATCACCTTTTGGAATTTTTGGCGCACATTCAAACTTGAACTTGCTGTACTATGGCTTCGGAAGTGGCCACACACGAGTTTGTTGAGAAATTTGGGACTGTATCATTTTCATCCTTCACGGCCTTTGAGAAGGCCTTAGATCAATGCATGAAGGGTAACTATGTGGTATTTGTGCGTTCATCCAGTAACCGGAGCACAAACGCTGTTCTGCGAGCACAACAAATGCAGCAGCGACCTTCAAGACCTACGAAATTCGGGGAGTCCGAAGGAGCTAGTTAGCTGAGCGTGTTTTCCAATAAAAAACAGTACGCGAAGCACCGGCTGTCCAGTGCGGTTTTGTCTACCTAGGCAAAGGAACCACCTCGCAGTCACCCCTTATTTTCTTGAACACAACAATAGGTTGTCCCTGTTTTTGTACAATCGGCTTCTGGTTACTCAACGGCTAACCGAAGACGAGTTGGACACCCGCAGGGCCCTTCAGAAATATGGAACACCGTCGTGTTATGTGCGGTAGTCTGCGGCCGACGAATTCGGCAAGATCCATACCACTCAGAATATATACAACTACTGACGGAAGTGTCGACTGGCTCTGTTGAGTAGGTGCCCATAGTTGGGTTTTATTGTGGCAGGTGATATGCTTTCGGCCCTGGCAAAACTTCGGGAGACCGGACGCGTGCACGTGCGGCAATCAGAGGAAGGTCGCTATAACCACATATGCTTCTCCCGATGGCAGCAGATAGCGTTGTTCCGACGCTTTCCAGATGTAGTGAATGTAGACGGAACGCAAGCAACAAAACGTTTTGGGTAAGTAATTTAATGCACCTAATATTCGGCCCGTAGGTACAAGCTGTTTACCTTCCTGATAACGGACGGCATGGGTACCGGGCGTCCGG
The DNA here is from genome assembly GCA_004794785.1 of Opisthorchis felineus. Lineage (NCBI taxonomy): Eukaryota > Metazoa > Platyhelminthes > Trematoda > Opisthorchiida > Opisthorchiidae > Opisthorchis > Opisthorchis felineus. Next base: position 291,771 of record SJOL01007812.1, on the reverse strand, counting down.
CTACGCATGCGTTCGTGGAGGGCAAACCGTTTGCTCAAACGCGTAAACTGTGTGACTTATTCCAGGTAGTGATGCGGGAGCAGTATCCAACCTGGCGGCGCAAATTCGGGCGGCAAGAGTCGTGTTCGGCTGCCACGCGATGCTGTGCTACTTTCATATCAGGAAAACTGTCAGGACGCACGTATGTACCATTTAACATCCACGTACTTTTGGTCATAGACCCACTCTGTGAACAGCCGGCACATAATCCACCGCGTGGCTCGCCTGGACAGCGCCGTACAGTAGGGTTTTTGTTTATCGTAATACAAGCACACAGATTCCCTCAAGATCTGCAGCTTCTGCGCCGCATGGACCCACGATTTGTCTCTTGTCTCGCTGCCCGCTGGTTGTACACCACCCGGAAATGGGCCGTACCCGCACAAGCAGGGATGTTTAACTTTGGTGACGTGACCAACAACCGCCTGGAGAGTGCCAATAGTCGCCTTAGCGACCGGGCTCACCACTCTGACACACTGGAGCGTGCCATAGAAAAGGTGTCCAGGCATGCTGAGCGGCTCATACAAGAACTTGAGACCCATACGTCGTATCACTGTGACCGACGGCAAATCATGGAGGGTGGCGGCTACGTTCTGAACGTGGTCTATCGAGTGATTAAATATGCATGTTCTCTAGTTTTGAACCACTTGGGGCCGCGACCGCCAAGGCTGCACTATGACAGCGTTGGAAAAACCAAGGTGAGGTCAACCTACGTTGACTAAATTATAGTTTGTGGTGCAAACACCCAGGTGCTCTCAGACGGTTGACACCTGTGCTGGAGAATGCACATGCCCCTTCTACCACGCGATGTGGCTACCCTGCGTACATTCGTTCTTTGTATTTAGAGGTCAGTCTATTCCAAGCAGTAGGAACTATTCCTCATAGATTTTTTCTTAGCTTGCTTCCCAGTCCACCAGCAGTGGCTCTCGGATTACGACTTACCTGAAAAAGGTGTGCCTCTTACACTTGTTCCCAAACCACCGCCGACAGCTTTGGACGGCATTCGTAGACAACTGAACACAGTGGTGGATAAGCTTCAGGGGCTGGAACCCAGAGTAGTTGCAGCCCTCTTCAAGCAATTTATTGTTCAGGGGTAGCTCCTGCTGCGTCAAGGCTCGAAGTTTGACACTGACGGCCTGCCGTCGGTGGTCGAGGATACTGCACCTCAACCCAGATGGCGGTCTAGGGACACAGAATTGGGCTTTGGTGTGCTCTGTGACCGCGTGACTACTACCAGTGACCCCTGGTGTGCAACGGATTGCGTATCATATCACGCTGACTGTTGTGATGGTGAAACTTGCCCGCTGTGCTGTGATGCTATTCAGGCCTGTCCAAAAGGTGAGTGGCACTTTAAATGTACGGGCTTACAGGAGGAGCAGATAGGCAAGTTATCAAACTATCCTGATCCGTTTGCCTGCGCCAGCTGCCTCTACCTCAGGGGTGCAATGCATTAGGCAACTAAAATGAGAGCGACCAAAAACCAAACCAAGTCCCAACTGCTAGTTCGGAAAGACCAGTGCGAATGTTTCGCTTTAATCGGGATACTCGACGCGAAACTGGAGCTTCTTTCTAAAGCTCTGGAGGATGCATACACAAAGAACACAGCGACCTGGACGAAAGTTTACGGAGAACTTTCTTCGCTAAACGAGTACCTTGCACTATCCATCCCGGGCCCGTTGGTAGCGACGAAGGTCATCCAGCTCCACAATGGGGCAATGAAGACCGCCACGGCGTCTTTAGTGGACAGGAGCATGAGAGAGAGCAGGCTGGTCATCTGGGGGTCATTCTCCAGAAGAATCACGCCAACGAGACTGGCACACTAGTTCCTTGGCGGCGTCCTCACAAAGCCTTAACACAGTTAGCTTCACGCAGAGTGGTTACACGGAAAAGAAAGCAAGCGAACATTCAAGCTTTAGTCACTTTCCTCCTCATCTGACGTACAGAAGATCCTGGAGCGGACTGTTGGCATTCAGAAGGCTTACACAACAACCAGGCTTATATATGAGAATCGCCCTGTAGAGGCGCGAAAGCTGGGCCACAGAAGTCCTGGAGGAATGGCGTGAAACAGGCTCCCGCTTGACTCTAGTACAGCCGGCTCCAAACTCATGGCCAAACCGATGGTAGTTGTAGCCCCTTGTGCTCCTGAAAGCAACCGGCCGCGAGTCCGGATAGCAGTTTCTGCTCAACCACCGCAAACCCGTCGACTACCAGAGGCAGCGATGCTCCCGAGTAGGCGAGCTTCCCTTGGACGAAGCGTCCAAATTACGTAAATCTTTCAGTGCTTCTCTGCTTAGCAGACGATAAAGGCACCGCAGCAAGCTCCACACCCAAGCCACAGCTTCTGAGCTGGATTGGATCAAGTGTGAGGAGACAAGCGGTGAAGATTACCAACAAATCAACCATCAGCGTTGACCTCAACATCCGGGAAAACTGCGGGAACCCCACAACCACTGAGAATGTGAAACTGCCAGTCTCCAGCTCCACCCCATCAAACGTGGCCTCTCCGATTGTGGACACAATCGCCGCCCATGGCCCCGACAACCAATGCCACAAACCCGACAGTAATGAACCGGGAAATCCTTCGTAAACCGACGCGGCCACGCTGATCGCGGGCGACTCGGGAGTCCATACAAACACGAAAGAAAAGCGACTGCAGGCAAAACACACACATAAACTTCGCCAAACCAGAAAGCAGTTGGCTAACTTCAAGGTGCAGTCCCCTGCGAAACCCAGCCTCATGGGAGCGCCACGAAAAGAACTACTTCTCGGTGCTGCTGCCCAACACTCAGGTCCTCACAGAGACAGCTTATAGATCAAAACGCGCCAAAACGCCCAAGAAACCAAACAGACACATGTTTGCTCCAACTTGTTGAACGACAGCAAATCCGGTCGTCCAACTAACAGCGGTCAAAATTTTCGCCCACGGGGAAAAACTTCGTCCCTCAAAGTTGAAATGCCTGCGCAAACCGGGCACCCAAGGGATGAAAAAAGCCCTGCAAATGAAAAGCGGGCCTCGAAACCACCAAGGCAGGAAGCTGACAAGTTTGCCGCATAGGCACCTTCGGCACCTTGGGCTCAAACGCAGCTTACGGTTATGAAATCTGCTACCTTCTCTGGCAGCAAACCTCTCGGCTCCCCATTTTCGGAGGCATCAGAGACAGGGTTGAAATTCTTGTCCACAAACTGCCCCAGTCTTTTCAGCAAGCTTAACGACATTGAACAGTCAGCTTGCCTTGGACAACCGTCCGTAATCGCATTTACGGAAGCCTTGCTTACACCGGATTTCTCTGAGGCGATGGTCTTGATAAACGAATACTCTATTTTTCGAGCTAACTCAAAACACAGGAGTGCTGCTGGGGCTGCTTTAAACTTACATGCGGCCAGGCTCATCCCGATTGACCCAGCCGATGCCGCTCCTGCACCTTGATGTGATGCACTGTGAATCCAAATGCTGCTGCGCGGGATTGACTCTCTTCCTCTCCGTTTGGTCTACCGTCGTCCCTCGAGTTCTCCGGGAGATGGCCAGTTCCTCATACAAACTCTTGAGCAACTCATCTCCAGCTACAACTTCACACATCTCTTGCTGGTAGGCGATTTCATCGCTCCAGGGGCCTCCTGGATCGAGCTGCAACGCGACGGATGTAGTGAACATTTTGCAGCGGTACTGACCAAAGTCGTCCAACAGAGCGTTTGGACTCAACATGTCGTCACACCCACACGATACTGCGCAACCCAACTACCATCCCTCCTGGATTTGGTCATCACCAACGAAAGACAGTTCGTCGATCAGGTGATAATTAAAGCTCCTCTGGGACATAATGACCACTGTGTTATGGCCTTTGATTTCATCTGCTACTGGTCCAGAAATCCCGAACCTCAAACGTGGATTCGAAACTTCTACCGTGCAGACTTCTCAGGAATGCGCAGACTTCTTGATCAGTTTAAGCTGGGACCGGCTTTAGTGGAAGAGATATACGGTACCATTGTCCAGAAAATTCACGAGACTGACGCGATGTTCATCCCGAAAAAACCAGCACGCAGTCGGATGAACCAGTAGCGACCTAAAAGGATTAGGCGTCTTCTGGAAAAGAGGTCTCAACTACTTTTCAAAAAGTTGACTACAGGAGAAACAGTAGTTGAGCTGGCGTTAGTAAAATGCGGAAACGCTGTAAATCAGAAATCCGTCAATGGAACGTACGAAAACAAGCCACCATTCTGGACCTTGCCAGGAAAACAGCAATGTGCTGTTTTACTACGTGAGACATCGCCACAGAAGCAATCCATCCGCATTCTCCTCGAGGGACATGCACAAGGAACCCACGAGTGACTCAATACTGGTATCTGAGGTCTACGGAGAGCACTACGCAGGTCTATATTCAGCCTTGGCGTCCTCGTCACAACCCAGCTTGTCAAGGCACAACTACGAACGACCTCTAGCCAACCTGTTCTTCACGATGGAAGACATTCGTTATCTCTTGCCCAAGATCAACCCGTTTTGCGCGTTGGGGCGCGCCGAAGTCCATCCAAGAATCCTGAAGGAAACGTCGTTCACACCGGCAAAAAAATTCTACCTGGCGTTTCGTCAGTCGGTTGACGAAGGCCACCCTCCCTCTGCTTGGAAAGGAGCGATTGTCACACCAATCTGTAAGCCTCAATAGCGTGCCGTGCAGGATGATGGAAAGTTTCCCGAAGCGAGCCATCCTAGTCCACCATACTTAGAACAACTTGATATCTCCAGTTCAACACGGATTTCTCCCAAACCGTTCTTGCGTGGCGAACATGCTCGTATTTATGGACAGCTTAACCCAAGCCAAGGACGAGGGACTCATATCAGATGCCATATTTTTCGACTTCTCAAAAGCATTCGCTCCAGTCCCACACGTCCCGCTGCCCCACAAACTCGAGTCTTACGGGATTCCAGGGAAGATTCTACACTTAATCAAGGTGACTTGAAATCCTGGAGTTCAAATACAAATGCCCCCCAAATGGATGTAGACGCCACAAAGCAGTGTTCGTTGGACTGGCACCCTTCTTTGAATGACGAAAGGTGCGTTCATATGTCATTCGGAGGGACCCAGCGAACGCCTTTGTCGTGCATGGTGAGGCTGGACCGGAAGACATCACGAAAATGGATGCCAAAAGGATTTGGGTATCTGGCTCTCTTCAAGCATGTCCTTCTCCCTGCACGTGAGAAATCGGCTCAAAAGTTGTTCGCTGTCCTACGGAGGATTCGGCGCACCTTCTCCCGTATTACTCGCATGGACTTCCAAATACTCTATGAGACCTACGTCAGACCGCTTCTTGAATCTGCCGACCAAGTTGTCTACTCAGGACGCACGAAGAGCGTAACCCTCATTGGGCGTGTCCAGCAAGCTGCTACAAAAATGGTTGCTGGCCTTAAATCTGTGATCTATGAAACGCGTCTCGCGGTGCTTGACCTCTTTCCCCTCGATCATCGCCGTCTCCGAGGAGACCTAATACTTGCTTATGCCCTGTTTGAACAAGGGTTGGCCAACAGCTTTTTCCAATTTTTTTCTCATTTCGGGTAGTAGCTGCTTGAAATATCCTTCCACCGTCGGTTGTCAACGCTACATCCGGTACCCAGTTCACAGCATTATTAGACGCTTTTTATGCGAATTCTCGCGCTGGCAAGCTTACTGCCCCGCACTGAGAACTTAAACAGCAGTGCTACACCCTTTTTTTGCTTGTGCCCTTCAGGTGAACGGCAGCCGCTGGACGACAAGAACAAAACCGACCCGGGAAACTTGGGCGAAAGCCTTGATGCTGTGTATCAATCCGTGAATCCGTGAATCCGTGAAATCATTTCCATTGTGCGAATACTGATAGGCTACTTGGTTTGATGAATTAGGTCGACCTCGAGCATTTCGCCACCAAATTAGGTCTAAATGTTTTTATCGTGGGTCTGCTTAAATTCTGTATGCAAGATAGAAATCAGGAGGTTGACGTACTACTACTACTACTACTATTAATAATAATATTGTTCATTTCCAAGTGGTTGGTGGCATACCGTCAGGCATGATCATAATGTTAGAATAAAAGCATGGCTGGTGGGATTTGTGGGTACTGTGGATCGCGCGAAAAAGAGACAGTCTCAAAAACTGTAGGCATTATCCGATGTAGATGCTGTCACGCCTTAACCGGCACAAGCAGGGAAAAAGTTATTAGGGCTTTTTATATTTTTGGGGAATATATCAAGCTGAAGCAGGGGCAGACCATTAGGATTTAGAGAGCAAAACAAGAGGCATCCTGCCTGAGACGTGATAAGAAAACTGCGAATTGCGGGAAATGAGGAACCAGATCAACAGATATGTTAAAGCAGCAGAATTGATGTGATTCGACCGGTGAATTTGAACTAAAACCTAAAACAACTACTATGGCCCTGTGGCCTTGGACAGTTGGGCTTTTGGCCACTGTCACCAAAAGTGTATGTGGGGATGAGGTGGAGGAACTAGCGATGCGGACAAATGGTCGCAGGAATCTCAGAATCACTGTGTACAGTGAAACTGTAGAGACTCACCGGTGTCGTTGTTGGAGCGGAGTCGGGTGTAAAATATCCTTGGCAGAGTGAGTTAGTGCTAACGGACAAGACGGAACACGAACTGTAGAAAAAATGATTGACTTCATGGGAAG
>SJOL01007812.1:251417-275485 GCA_004794785.1 Opisthorchis felineus | reverse complement strand
AAAAGCTCCCAAATTCCTATTGAGAAAACTGCCGTAATTGGACTAATCGCTTGGAGAGGTGCAGTCTTAGATAAACTCCCAGCACTACCGCATTGTCACACCTGATCATACAAACTGATTGCGGAACTATGGTAGATAAACACTTCAAGAAATACTTGCATACCAAAAACTTTTTATACTTAGTTTTCTGGTTGGTTTGTATGCGTTTTTTATTCAAGGCTCAATGACGAAGCGAATTCTCACACTGACAAGCTTAGAATGATATTGTTCAAATTCTTCCCCTGCCAAATAACTACTTTCGGATTTCGGTTCTGCGGTCAAAACACAACGTTCTAGTAATGAGCCTACTAAGAAACTGGCACTGCTGATGTTGGTATTAATGTAGTTATATGTGTATAGATTACAACTTACTGTGCACAAGGGCTTCCATATCATAAGGCTAAAAGCTGCGCTGATGCGTCAGAGATGTCATTACTTTGTATGCGTCGCACAATTTTCAACTGGTTGCTGAATTTACCAAAGGAGACAGAAAGATGTTTTGTCTGGATTTACTACGAAATGAATTCGGTTTCGTGCCCCAAATAGATCAAGAGAAAAGGAACTTACCGCTGGGCAAAGCCATTCACTTCCTTTTTGTCCACTGAAGTTCTTAAACTACAACCACGCCAACTGTGAAGTACTTTCTTGGGAGTGGGCGCAAAGAGACACTGAAGAAATTTACAATATGGCAATAAGTTCCAGGGTATTTTGGAACCAGTAGAAGGCACATGTGACCAGGTTATCCTGATTTTACAATAAACATTGGAATTTAGAGGAATTTATCTTGATCTTAAGTGGAAGCTGACTGTTTTCTTTCTAGGATTTCCACATTTTGAATTAAATCAAAGCAAACGACAGTACGAATCTTCGACATGGTCGTATTGGAAAATCTTAGGAAACTTGCCTTCAACAGTAATCAAACAAGATGTATAAGGCGTTCAGAAATGTTGACAACCAAAGTCTGTTTTCAAGACGTTTGCAGCAACGCAACCGTTAGTTTGCTTTCATCAACCACGTGACGCTGTATTTTATCGGACTCGCATCGATGAATATAACTATGCCATACACCATACAGTAAGCTATATTTCGACAAGTTAAGAATAACAAACCGACTAGTACTTAAGATGGCAGGCTTCTTGGCCTGTTTTACTCATATAGGCTCCCAGAAAGTTTATAGTACAAGTACCAGCCGGAGCAATTTTTGTGCATGCAAATGTAGTGATATTTCTTGGGATGACACAACGTACCGATATTGTGGCAAAGAAATCCTATTTGGGCGGCCAATTTTTCCCCTACATATTTTAGTGTTTGCGTTTGCCACTGACTCAAGTTGTTTTGACAATTATTCAGTTTTGGGAAATATTTGGAAGTTTTTAATGTCCGCATAATAAACTCTATTTATCACGATACGGAGCAGTCACTGCAGTCCGCTTTTACAAACGTCTTCCGGAAAATGTTGCTTAATGAACCTAGTTTTGTGGGCGTGTTTTTCTATATAGAAGAGGATATCTAAAATAACAGGCAATATATGGCTGCCCGATTCCATCAGCCGGGTGGCTTTACATGCGCATACCTTTCTTCCATTTTATGCACGTTATTTCGTTCTCCTGTATTCCCCCGTTGCCAACGAAGCTTTTATTCGCCTTTTCTGAAAGAGCAACATGTTAGTATGCCGCCCGATGCCGTCGGCCTTGATACGGTTGATCGGTTTTTTGGTAGCTGATGATTCTTCAACTTATATGCTGGTTATGGTTGCAGGCTTATCTGTTGCTGCTTTTCATTCGCTTGTCAGGAGGTCGGAAAAGGCCTATACACAATCTGACCACTAATGCTCACTTGAAAAAGAACCGTCAAGCCACCTACCAAAGTTTCTGATGGTCCGTCGTCTGATGTCGACTGCTACCAAAAAGCACTATCTAGACCTTGTAGGATGGTGGGCACTGTTCCCATGGGAAGAACTAACCATCTGCTTCTACACCTAAAACCAACAGCAAGACCTTAGACACATTAGTAGTTTGAATACATGTTTCTAAATGCTTAGCGTATAATACCTAAACAAACAAACGAACAATATATACGATAATTGAAAGCTTGGTAGATTGAGAAGGCTGAAGAGATGGAGAAAAAGACGTTGTCCGTACCTCTGCAAAGTGGTATTTAACACAAGACCCAGGAACTTCTGATAAAATAAGCTTTCAAGACGAAACGCTGCTTGTATATATTTTCAACGAAATGACGCCGACTAGGCTTAGCCAAACAGTCAATAACCATCTAACAGACCACCTCGGAACATTCGAAAGCTCCGAAACTACGTCAGTACTCTTGTTTATTTCAACTGTCACTGAGGGATTGGTACGGGCTAACACACACTAGCTCTGTTTATAAACCGGATATCAAAACCTTGAGCGGGTTGCACCGCGTTATTTGGACTCAGCTGCGTAAACCTTAAGGCCGCAGCTAACCGGAGTGAGACATCATTAGCGATTATCTTAAAAATATAGTTTGCACCAAGTATAACAATCATATTTGTTGAACCTTGTCTCTGCGCATTTTTTGAAACTTGTCACAAGAGATTGCGGAATGCAAGAACAACAAGCCACATTCCTTCAAGGGTTACAGGAACAGTGCTGCTAGAACTACTCTCCAACTTCGCTTTTCTTAGCTTCATTTTGGCGTTTTTCCCTGCTTTTTGCTCATTGTTCCATTTTTATGCACTATCGTATATCCCAAAGGTTCGGAATCGCATACGCCATTGATGCCTGCATACCTGCAGGTACATAATAGTGTGTGGAGACTTTAGAACATGGCCATACAAGCGATTTGTCCGTCACTGTTTCCACCTTCTTTAGCAATATACCGTAAAAGGCATCGATGTGTGCATAATTTCCCAGAAGGCCCCAATTTTATTAGGAACAACTGCAGAGTTGGGACATCCTTGGAACAAGATTGGGTAATGGCTAACACGTTTCATCGACTCATTGAAGTGTGGTTTATATAATAGAACCTTTTGACGGGCGGAAGGTAAGGCCCGTCTACCTCAGAACATACCTCCTACTGCAATGCACCATGCTCTTTAAAATTTGTTTTTGTTCATCCGACGTGATTGAGAGTTTTGAGAGATTTTCCTTTGAGAGATTTTCCCGGAAAACTCACGGAACTTGAATGATGAGGATACGTGCATGTGCTCATGAATATTGCGAATGTCTGAGCGCGTGAAGAGCACTATTTTTATTATTCTTTACTGCTTACTATACGTGAAACTCTTTCCCAGGTGATGAAAGCTGAAGGAACTTACCCATACTAACTCTCTTGCGTTTCGGTTTACACTTCCTACTTGTCGATTTGGATTGGACTAGATCTGAAGTTGTTTCACATGCCTGCAATACACCATTGTTTTGTTTCGTCCCTTCCCGCATATTTATTATGATAACAGAACCACCACATCATGCGATAACTGTCTCTCATGTAGCGGCTTTCTACTTGGAAGACAAAATATATAGTTTTGAAGTGTATTTGCCATCATTCAAAGAACTGTAGCAAAGAAAGTATTTTGCAGGAAGAGGAACCTAAAACAAGAACAAAATTTGTATAAACGTAGATACATGCTGCGATATTTTTGCACATTGTTGATCTATACTTGTTAAAACTCTAAATGCACATGCGACCTGTTATTGCAAGTTCAAAATGCTCGGAGATGTTCTAATTGTCAGGTGCAGTAAATAGGACCACTGCAATAAACAGTAGTGAGGCTGCGTTTAAAACCATGAACATTTACTATTCAATGTGTGGGCCACACAACCACGTGTATTTGTTACTTGGGTTCTTAGGCCTTCATTGATTTCTTCATTGGCGAAAAGTGAAGAATCGTTCAACCCAACCTGCAATTTGACGCACACCATTACTGATAAAATTGAGCAATCACGCTGCTGACATGCACATCTACAAAACATCTTTATACATATTTCATGGACGTTCGCCAGCTTTTGGCAGGCGCATTTTTGTTGATATGTCGTTGGATGATCCCACAGTCTCCCCCCCTGCGCTTACCACTTCAAATAGCGTATTTGTGATCCACCACGGAAGCGGGAAAGCTATATCTACAGTACTATTTGGTATATGTGAATTACTATTCCGACAAAATAAGAGTTTTGATAATGCATGCCGAAATCGTGCGCTAGAAAACACGCTGCTTTGCTTCCGCACTAAATCAGATTGAAACACCCGCTTCTTCAAATTTACATCAAATATGTATGGATGCTTTTCAGCTGCAAGTGATTCAATACGCTATTTGTGCTGTAAAGGTTTGTTGAAATATGTAACCACGTGTTAATATTACATTGGAAGCTACTAAAATTACCTTCAGAGGTTGAATTATTAACAGCCATCCTCTAATTCTTCGATGGAGGTTTCTTTGAAATGGTGGTGGAAAGAAAAATCGCTTACTGATCAAGTCAACAAAAGATATCTACATCGATGTAGCTGCATACGTCAGGACCATTAAAGCGTTACAGTTGTCACTAATACACAACATTACGCATAAATTTCGCTTGTTAACGCTGATCTTCCTGCTTGTTTTCTAATTCTAAGCGTTGTCATTTATTTTGACATTCGAAAAGTTAGATATTTCGCTCTTCTTTGACGAAATTGGTTGAAATCATCATAGTATATGGCACAGTTCAAATATTCGATTACCTAAAGGAATGTACTTATCACGTTGTCAAAAAACTTCCAAAATAACTGAATATAATTGACAAGGGTTTCCTGCAGAAATAGGCCGTTTTTCGTAAACCTTCGTACACCTCTTTAAATTGCTGGAGAAGAAAATGGCATTCGTGATATTTTCAAGAGTAAAATGTTCAGCTTTCTTGCTTCAGTATAAAGAACAGTTCCAAAGCATATCCTATGAGTTGCTTTCATGTTTTAAACGAAAAGTCTTTTGGAATTAAAGCCTTGCTATCTTTGTGAATTTTAATATTTGTAACACAATGCCTAAATGCCTGAGCCCATTCACGGTTATGAAGGTGCAATACAAATGCAAAATTCATGCACGCTTATCACATTCCTATATAATCGGGCTATTTGAGTAATATATAGGGGTACTTTGTGGCATTTGCAACGAAAGTGCACTGAGAAGATTTGTCTCCGCCGAACCACAAAATTTTAGGACACCGTCGCCACAAACGAACTCGCCTGGCAAGTTTATATCAATTTTAATCGTTTATTTACCCGCCCCATCTCGATTTATTTGTTTATTGTCTAGTATAATCTGTTGTATTGCAGAGATTAAAGATTACTTCTGGTTGCTGGGATTCCTAATTCAGTTGACACCCTAACCAGCTGCACTGGTTCCCTTAAGCTGTCCAACGATAGAAAATGGCAAGACCGGAGATCCTAGGGACAAAATTAATTGAAACCGTAATTGATTCACTTTCTACAGTGCAGCTGCTAATAAAGGCGTTTAATTTGATTTTGTCGTGTCAAACTTCGGGTCTCCAATGGAGGAATCCACCGTTGAAAGTTGTGTTCTACTACCAGGCAACATCCTACTCTGAAAGGATAAATGTATGATAAATCAGTTGACAGTTAATCGGCTTTACCGCAGTAAATCTGAGTGGTTTGTAACGTTTGCCCAAGACACAGCTATCGCGGCCAAACTGCAACATATACCAACTACAAAGTCGTGGAATACAACTATTTTGTAAAGCATCACGCTGCCTACGAATAAACGGTTCACAACAATGAAAGTAACTTACCCAAGGTACAGCGGTTGATAACCAACTTTGTCATATGGTTCACGTTAGCCCACGCATTTTCTAAGCTCAAGATTGCGGGCGCAAACGGATGTTTCATGTCTGATTTTCCAAATGTAGAAGAAAATGTGCCAGCTTAATTTCAGGAAATTCCCCTAGCCTTCACAGTAGACCTGATTCTAATTTAATTGTGTGTTCTAAATTGTGCTCTAAACTGGATCCGAAAGAGTTCATTGGTTCTGCATTTTCAACCATGTTACTGTGGCCCTGACGTGACAATACTTATGCTCTATTTAGAGATTCGTCTTGTCAGCAAAAAGTCCGACCTCCAACCTGGTTGGTCACACTGAATGCACGATAGCAATCACACTTCAGTAACTGTGAGAATTAGAAATCGTTATCCATTTATGTTAAAAGTAGAGCTGATTCCAGGAGTAGGCCCCAGGAAGAGAAATAAAACGGCCGCGGCATCCGTTGGAGTCGTTTGATGGCAGTTTATGGTCAATTGAATTTATGATAGAGCGGAATGCAGATATCTTTTTATTTAGTTCCACTGACTTACTGAGAGCTTTCTTCATTTTATTGCTGGCTATCTGCTTGTTACCAACTGCATCTGAAACAACTTCAACTTCTCCTATTTCTACCGGCGCTGATGCTCTTGGCTTACTTTGTCAAATTTAACATTGGCTTGCAGTATTTATTTCAAAACTCTTGGAAATTTTATCCGTCTTTTTATTTATTGGGTCATTGGTAATAAGATGCACAATGGTCATTTTTTCGTACACTTTACTTTTGGGTTTCTGCTCATCTTTCAGCTTTATCTAAGAATTGGTTTCATGTAATCGTTAGTAAAGAGTCTGAAAGGAGTTGTAACCATGTAGCCGCCTTCCAGTTGCAATCATCGCAGTTCACGCAGATAATTGAACACCACATACATACATTTATTGTGCTGTTTGTCCATCAGTCTGAGTAAAATAAGCTCGCAAAATGCATGAGATAAAAAACCCTTTGTATATTACGGGGTCCAGTATACAGAAATTAATGCCCTTTTTAAAACCAAAAACTTTAAGAATATATTGGCTTTGAATTTCAGCGTCTCTTATTAAAAAAGTGGAAAGTGTTATTTTGCAAAACACACCGAGAGCCAAATTTAGAAAAGCTCCTTCACAAACCTTCTTTTAACTTACAACGGTTTCTAAACTGGTTGCTTCTTTGGTTGTTTGTTTATCAGCCGCCATTGAGTGAAACGCTAGACCTCGACAGACAATTTCATTTGAGGTGATTTTTCGTTGTCCAAATTTAATTATCTACCCAATCACCACCAGTTGTTTTTAGCAGTTCAATACGCATTCAAATCGTGTAAACAAGAAATTTATTGAATTGTAAGAAAAATGAAACGAAAAACATACCTTGTGCCATCAGTAAGCTGTCCCCATGCAAACGAACCATAAGTTTTCCGTACGTCCACAACTTGGCATTAAGATCGATCAATTTTGAAAAGTGCGACTCTTTGAGTTCTGAATCTACAGAAGAAAGGCATACGCAAGATTATACGACTATTTGTGAGTAGAACAGTCTTTATAATGACCTGATATTATTTCGTTTTTGCACAAACTTGGTGCAAAGCACGCTTCAGTATGGCGTTTACTTGCTCTCTTAAACTAAGCAATGAAACGCACACTTAATGTACACTGAACATTTTGTGGTAACTTATTCCGTTTTATTTCTACAAGGCCAAATAATTAACAGCCTGTCGTAAGGTTTAGCCTCTTTAAGAAAACTGGGCAACAATCAGCTATTAGTAGCCGGAGTTGTACAGCCAGCGAACAAATCAATCCCCAGACAGTTTGACCTTCCTTGTCATTAAATGGTAGAAATTATCGGTTCCGCTTAGATAAAACATTTCGACTCTTGCCAAATCACAACTGAAAGATCCCGTGAAACTCATGGACTTCCGTTTCATAAGGACGCCTTTTTACCACAACTGCTTATTTATTTCATTGCAATGACAGGATTTTATTAACAATGTATGACAGTGATGCACACTTTGCACAAAATGTAAGGTTTCTGTTTGCCCCAAATTCTAAACTTTGAGGTAAAGTTGCGGAGAAGTGATTTAAAAATTATTGTTATACCTGTGCACTTGTCTTTTAAGGTCTGTGCTGATGACATGGCGGCTTTTGCATAGGATTCTGTATTGGTGATCAGCAGTTCATTTAAAGACGCGCTGGCAGCTGGAAAGGGAATTAGTAAAAATGATGCCTGTTGAAAAACCCGGAACATATGTTGTAAATTAGCTTTGCTCAAAAGGCAGAGAGTTCAAAAGAATTATGATGTAAGTGGCACCGTAAACATAGTAGACAAATGTTACCACTAGTCACACTTAATTAACAACAACAATTAATGATATACTAAACCAAACTTTTGAATTTCTATACAAGCTTAATGCAGTTTTATCGTCGGAAACATACTTTGTCAAAACGTGAATTGTTGCAGTCCGTCTACCGCAGTAAAAGGCCAGATAATACAAATATCCATGATTGATTAATCAACAGTTCAATTGGTTTACTTCCACAAACGCTTGGGTAAGAGTTTGAAACTGCTTAACGGCACGGTTACACCTTCATCTCTAAAAGCACGACTGATTTTCCGAGCAAACATATTCGACCAGTTGTGCTCACGAAAGCCTATGACTTGACCGGAATATTCAGTTCAAATTTAAGATCACGGTGAGCTATCCAAATACTGAGATAAAAATTATATAAGTGGCTAATTAACATGGTAATTTTGTGAGCTCTCTGCACGAAGCTTCTTTGTGGAACACAATTTTAGCATTCAGTATGCTACTAAGCGGACATATAGTTTGGCCATGTATCCCGCAACCACTTGACGAACAAAAGCTAAGAGGCGGCGAGCTGTTAATAAACTCATCTTAGTAAGATTGCATCAAATTATGGAACAATTTGTGAACAACTGTGCCTATTTACACAAATGTATTCCATTGCCATCAGGTAGCAAATCTAGTTTGGATGGACGACACCAGTATTTACTGGAATATCCCTTGTAGTGTGTAGTAGATATTAAGATCCAAATTCGGATAAAAGATATATATATATCATATATACCATATTTATATATATATATGATTTTGACAAAACTTTATTGGACTTATTTTCCATAAGCACGTTAAGGGGTGAAGGTAAAAAGGGATCTGAATGGATGAATTAGATAAAAGATCGGCCTTCAAACGAGTCTGAGTCTCTTATATGAAGGGCCTGTGTTGCCATTAGCATCTGGTTGTTTTAAATGGATTTCTTGTGACAGTCATAAAAAGGCGGAGTGACAGAAAAACGGGTGCTTACCTAAAAATCCAAGCACGGCTTTTTCCTGGGTAATAATATTTGGATGATGCTTTGCCAAATGCTCCACGGTTACATTCACAATTTTGCCGTAAACCGGAGCTGTGTTATCGTCCCGCACTAAATGGAATTTATCGTATCATGAGTAAAAATCGCACAGTAACTCGCACAAACTTTGTTTGAAAATTTTTTAGTGAGCGTCGCGTATAAAAATTATGACCTTGAAGCCATCTGGCATTTTTGGGTATTCAAGGGCCAACGAGGAGCCGAAAACGCTAATTGGAGCGCAATAAGAAATGTGCTTCAAGCAGAACAGGATAGGATTTTGTGCCCAGTAGTATGTTATAATATTGAACAGATCTTTATCCAACGTGATTGATTCTTATAAATATTCTACTGCCATGCACGCGCTGCTTATTAGCGCCTGAATGTTACCGATTTTCAAGCAATAGATTTTTCTAGGAATTCAACCCCTGTCCCATTTTATGCAGTGCTAAGATGTTTCCAAGTCTATACCTTTGCGCTAGATATCTAAAGCAGCGTGTCTGCAAGAAAGCAAAGAGAAAAACTGCTCATCCGTTATACATATTTCCTTGTCTGAGTTATTCAGTTTCGGCAAGTTATTTTTCTGATGAAGTGCATCTTAATGTGTCTCGCGTAATGGTAAATTAGTTCACTCATTCCTTTTCTTGCGTCAGATATGAACTGTCCTTTGTTGTTTCGAATGTTTTAACGTTATCGTTTCCGATATTTGCAGACAAACGGCACAAATATAGACCACCGGCCGGCTGTTTCTAGATTTTTCAAGAAAAAACTCACTGGAACAAACGATGGATTCTCGGCTCTCAAGTTCCTTTAGTTCCCAATTCACTCCATGCACATATGACCTGTATGCTCCATAGAGTGCGGTTCGGTAGTCTATCACAAAAGACGTAAAGTGAATGCGGGATTTACTGGCGTTTTTAGGCAAGAAATATTATGTCAGAGAGCAGGTGCGTAAGTTAGCGGTGAAAAAATATTGAACTAATATTTTATTGTCCACAGATAAACAGCACCGTAAACACTGTTTAACCTCAAGCTCCCGGAAAATATTCACCGTATGCACCGGAACGTTTTGTGACTGCAAGTATTCTTAAGATAACATACGAAATTATGACTTCTGAGTGTTAACCGGGAAAGCAAACCCTTGTGATCTTTTCCGTTTGGTGTTAATTACCTAGCATTTTGCCTAAAACAGGTGCACGTACATGTATTTGGCCTATGATTTTTTATATTTATTTGAAATACATTACCTTCAGAATTCTTCAGACTAGAAATGATGATGTTCAACATATCGGCTGATGTTTGTAGTCCGCCAAGAAAGTCAAATACTTGTACCGCCAAACTTTCCAAAACGTCTTCAGCTGTGAAGCGGAAACAAAGCAGTATAATTGGAGAGACTTCAGTGGTTTGACCTAAATGCAATCATATCTGTCGCGATTGAAAAATTAGTTGAATAATGCTGAGTTAAATAACCCACTGTGTTTACATTAAGGTATCTTCCCGTAATTGGTTCCCGAAGCTGACCTATACTGAGGCTTCTTTCAGGATCATTTATTGTCCGGATTTGTGACTTTTGTTTCCCCCTGATTTTTCAGTTTCGTTTATTTATAACTGTTGTGCAAGATCGGGCGGCTTTACGAAAAATCCGCAAATCCCACTTCAAAATAATTACAAACGGTGTGTAATATACTACCAACTCACTCATTGTCAACCGTCATATTATTTTACATGGTGACTTCGGTTATCAAGCAAGCTTTTATGTTCTAACGATCTGTTTTCCCGGCTGCGCACATGTTTGTAGGGCAGCCGATGTCACCAGATTTGCAAAAGATCCTCGGTGGTTGGTCAGGTTATCGTTTATCTGTTCACTACGCTTGATAATTTGGTTACGAAATTATCGTCTTCAGTCCAGTGTACGGATGGATGATTTCATTGGGTGACTTATCAACGACCACCCTTTAAACCAGTAATATTGCAGTAGACTTTTGACATTGAAAACTTATAAGATAGCTATATTCCATTTTACTGGTTGCCTTCAAAATTTTCAAAGGAGGAATTAACTTCCGTTGGCTTTCAACACATTTGATTTTAACACCTGAAGGTTGTCACTCGCAAAATCGTTTACTTAATCAACAACTGACGAATTGCGGGTCTAATATATGAACGCAACCAGAATAGTAGTCCGCTTTTAAGGCAAACTGGAAGATTGTAGATCTTAAAAACTAGCCTCAGCAAGGTCCTCATACTGTATTATCCGACGTGAATATAGATGCCAGATGTACAAGTAAACCCAAGACCAGCCGAAAGGTCTCTCTCTGTCTCAACTTGCCGGATTTTTGCATAGGCTAACAGTGTGCTTTCGCTCGTCACCCATTTGTTAATTCGAACAGGACTTCATAATGTGTTCTCTGTTTTGTCAGGGTGTATGACCAGAACTCTCAGTACCAGATAGAAGCAATAGTTCATATTTTTACTTTTGAATTTCACAAATCATAATACTATTAGCCGATTTCAGCAAGTAAAAACTCCTATTGGCACCCAACGGTTTGGATAAGGGGCTGAAATATACCACGATGAACTTAAAAGCAAAACAACAGATGATCAACATATATGGGTTTGCGAAAAAATATTTTTGGTGGGTCTCTAGAATCCACTGCATCTGGCGTGAAGCAGTCAAGAACAGAGTACCTGAATTTAATTATTGAATGGCGCTTTTTACGGATTGCTTAAAATGTTATCGAAAACAGCATCACACAATTATAACCTACCTAAACAAGGTGTTTCGGGAACAGCTGCCAACCACCTGTCTATTTTCTTCAGTGTATCAATTACGAATTGCATATGTGCTTTCCACTGCTTTCTGGCGAGCTCTAAAACGTTCAGAACATATAAAATAATTTAACGCCCTTTAGGATGTGCACTATATTTTCAAAATTGTTATAGTTTGAGCAGAAAGGAATTAATTCATCACAGTGTCCTATCCAAAGCGTCCTGCAGTCGTTTAGTTGTCCGATTATTTTTTTCTGAAAAAATCTTAAAACTTCTCACATTTTGCACCCAGGTGCATGCAAACTACAAACTAAACTTTGCGCAAGTGCACATCTTTCTCGCATGGTAAATTAGTGGGAACCACCACCTGGGACGCACATCATACACACCTTATTATCATGAAATATAAAATGAATTATAATCACAATGAACAAAAACTTATTTCCATTGTACACGTTTGCTTTTTCCATTAGGTACAGTAAGCACCAAAAGCAAGAGGGTTTATCAAATCGCTTACTTGCTGGTGTGCAAAAAATCACAAAATTGAAATCGAACCGTTTATCGTGCGGTGATTATTTTCCAAATATTTTCAGCACTATGCTCATGCCGTACAGGTGGAATCACGGAGAGCAGAGCAACTGTTTCAGATATTCAGCACACTTGCTTACACATCACAATGTATCATCAGGCTTTAAACTTTCGGACAATGACAAAACCACAGACAGTCATCTCAATAAGTGCAGTCGAAGCTTTATTCCTTGGGGAAGGTTTTTACAGAGTCGGATGTCCTCAATAGACACATGCTGAATTCTGTATGGTCAGCAGCATACACAAGTGTTTCTTAAAACGCGATCTTGTTTTTTAACTTGCCTTTTTATTCGGTATGGTAAACAGTAAATACAAAATTTTCGGGCCGCCTAAAACTGTCATTATTGAAGTGTAAGCATTTTAAGAATGTTGCATTTATAGTGCTTAATATATCCACAAATAAGAACTCAACTTGCGAATATGAGCTTCCTAATAAAATATGTTTAGTTTCTATGTACTCTTCCTCATTGGCGCTTCTTAAGTATCCGTACTTCATTTATGTACACCCAAACTTCAAGCACAAATATTTCAGTCCATTTTCTGACTTACTGGGCAGGTATGTATTTAAATTTCGCTGACCGTTGGTCACAAATTCCTTCAACTTTTTCATGATTTCCTGCAACTCCGGACTTTTCTTTTGTACTAAAAAAATGAAAATGCTGGGGAGTCGTGACCCACAAATTATTCACGCAAAATGCCTAAATGATGAGCAAATCGGAGGGGTATATGAATCAGCAAACGTCCAGAGATCTTATTTCTAGATTTCTTCGTTGACATCTCTCTTTATGAGATACCCAAATATTCGAGTATGTTTCGGGGTGCTTCTATTTGATAACGTCTTACANTATATATATTTAGATATATATATATATCCTGACGCCAACACAAATACAGTGCAGGTAATGTTGTTTACTGCCTTTCAAGCAGCTATTAAAGAAACGTGTTCTTTCATTATCATTATCTAAGATGCGGAACTTGCACGGAAAATATCCCCCTTCTAGGCACGACACACCTCCGCGCCTTATAATTAGCCTGCGAGCTAGATATCACCATGTTAATCGTCTGATGGGCAGTAGGGGGCATCGCTGCAACTACTTTTTTCGGTGCACTAGAAGTACTGTTAACTAAACGGAGATTTACGATCGCAATTTTAACAGTGCAAGGGAGGATATAAACATTTTTCCGGTTAATAGATGGGTTCAGCTGTAGTGTCTTCTGGATATCATGCACCATCTAAATGACTGTTTTGTTGGGTGATTCATAAAATGATCCTTTCATGAGGTCTGTTGTTATTTGGCTTTTCATATTAACCCGTAACATGGAATATAATCAATTTTCATAAGCGGAAAAACGGCTTTGCCTTTCGCGTCAACCGGCATGGATGACATTCTTCAATCATATATGCAAATCCAGCCCTAACGGACCTCAACTAATGAACGCTTCATAAGACTCGTGATTACTTGGAAGATGTGAGAAAGTTATAGTACGACAAATATGATTGTCATTAGTAGGTAATTTTTGGAAATCAGAATATTGTAAGCATTGTCCAAAGGGGTTTTCTTGTGTAGATTTGGCGAACAAGGGTAGATATTTACTATCTCATCTTTCGAACAAATTTACCAATATGAAAAGCTAACAATAACTTACGTGGGCACTTGCCGATGTGGTGTTTTGCCAATAGCTGGTCCAAGCTATCGACTTGCTTTGCGTATCCTTCCAAAACCCATCCTCCAGCTACAGTCTTCGCCTCCACTGTAAGAGAAAACACTTATCTGTTGCCGGTTGTAATGACAGCCAACTAATGGTCCTAGAAACTGTCCAGTGGTTCGAGTGACTCTGCATTTTCTCAAGCCAGCAGGGGATTATTTACTGACTTTTTTGAAGTAAGCAAACAATCGTTATATTACTTCAAGTCTAACTACTGACACGATCAAGTGCAAACAAAGCGGAGCCAATTTAGGAATCCGTTGTTAAAACATTAGCCAATCTCCATTATTTTGGTCCAGAATAAAATTCACGCCACTGTGCCGTAAAGAAGTATTATCTAAAATAATTCGACGAAGCAAAATTCCAGGTTTTTTCGTTTACGGTAAATATGCATGCCCATTTTCTTCAGATGACGTAGGTTTTTTGATGAATTTGAGACCAAGACTTTGCTTGCTAAAACAACGTTTGATTATTTTACATCGGATGAAAAATATGCATAGTACTCCTATAGTGATGAGAAACGGACGAGAGTGTTGTTTGAACGCAATCTTAACTTTCAATTTAGCTATAAGATAAATGATTATAATCAACTTTGTGGGCGATAAATTTTGCGTTTCATCTATTCATCTAAAAATAACGAGATGGTAAGTGGGAAAACCATTTATTACAAAGAGTTGGATTGTTGAATCTGACTCATGAAGACCAAACAGTTCCTTGCACACAAACAAGTAAGATCCTATAACAATGCGTTCCGTTTAGCAGAAGGTGAAGTTAACTAAAATGTCAAGGATTTGCGGTCTAGGTGAGTAACTGGGCAAGCTGTCATCGAAATCCTTGCCAAGGATTTTTCACGAAAGGCATGGCACTCGTTAAAAAACTCTTGATGTTTTCATTTAAGAAATAATATTTAAACTGCTTGGCGATGGACTGTGCTTATGGTACACCTCTCGTAATCTTCACTAAATTCAAAAACCACATTGCCGACCACTTTATTTCCACACCGTTTATGCCTAATATGTTTGAGCATGAAGGCAGGCAAATTTTATTGTTATTGCGGCACCATTATTAGGCAAATCTGAAACATATACGCGTTTCAGGGCGCTGCTTTCCTAACGCTGAAGTTTCCACAACAGAAAGAAGACGGCAACAGTATTCAAAAACCGTGTAGTAATCAGATTTGGAAATGAGGATTTTAAGTACAAATAATAAAATTTGTGGAACACAACCAAGGACAGATTCTTTCTGTGATGATTCACAAGTGCGTTCTTATCTTACGTTTTGTGATATCTGTTTGTGTTTGCCAGTGAATACCAATTTCCGTGGGTAACAATAAGATACCAACGCTAAACCATCGTGTAATGTACCTGAGTTGATTGCTTTGGACGTGAATTATCACAAAAGTTATTCTCCAAGATAGAAGCTTGACAAATAAGTCATGGTGGTTAGATAAAGAATCGGAACGTGCAGCAGGCTTCTACGCAGGCGGAGTCTGAAGTTCTCTATCTGATAAAGAAGAGAAGTGTATCTGAGTTTGTCGTCAGGCAAATCCTTCTCTTAGCATTATGGCTATGTAGCCTTCTTACTTTGAGATATCCAATAACTAGTTGTAATTGACGTCCATTTACACAAAGGCCCCCGTGCTCCTAGGTGGTATGAATGACAAACCGCAGACCTCTTTGCTGTACTGATAGGCTTCTAGTTTTCAGCCAGCAGCTAGAGGCGTGGCTGATTAATTATGGCATTTAGTTACAATATACTGACGGACAATGCAGTCATGCGCTGGTCGGTGCGGCACCCAACATTTAGCCAGCAGGCCCGGGTTGTTAATCATTTTGGGGCCAGGCCGGAATTTCCAGTTTAAATGTGGCAACTATTGTCTTTCAAAACACGCGATAAAATTGTACGGCAGCTGCAAGAAATCACCATTTAGTTAAAGAGCAGATAATTTTTAGAAACATCGTGCGCTTTTGTGTTAATGAAAATTCATGGATGATCGTTTGCTGTTAGTTGGAATGCCAGCACAATTATGGGCATCGGATGCTGTCGTTTATAAATAGCAGTAATTGGGAGTTGCGTACCGGTCGCCCTTTCTGTGGTACCGGCCATATGTTAGTCAGAGCGTCCGACTGCAATGTGAATGAATGTTGGCACACCTAGCTTGTTCAAGTGATATTTTTCGGTTTGTGGAAAATGCACTTGCTTTGCGGAAAATGAACTTGATGAATTTCATGGCCGATTACCTAACTCTGTTGACTAGATAATTAATGTTTATATATACTTCAGTGTGAAGGCTTATTTTGAGTGGAATGGGGAATTTAGTCACAGTTATTTCCTTGAATTTGGAGAAATGTCTCAAAAAGTTGTTCAAAATTGTCCAACATGACCTGAGAGAGAGTCCTCAGAATGCCAGGTGGAACTCTTAGAAAATATCCAGGACCATATTATGACTCACTTTTTCGATTACACCACTATTCGGAGTGCAATTCATTTGGAAACTCTCCAATTTAATGTGTGTTCTTGTGTTTATTTTTCAGTTAGCTCAGGGTCATGTTGGAAATATAACATTGTAGACCAAACTCATGGCTAGTAGCTTGGTTGTTTGAGGTGACTATTTGTGACTTTTCGATTCTTCCAATTTCCGCAAAGCTATTTCGAACTGTCCATAGCACAAAATGTACCTATCGTGATAATCCCAGTTTGTTACAGTGTAAGACCTTATACACTGCCTCAGTAGGTAAGCGCTTAAATAGTGAGCCACATTATTTCCCTTTTTGTGTTTCATTTTATGCGGATAGCTTAGCCTTCCTTGATGCTCAACAGTTATATATTACGCTAAGAAATCTAGACTTTAGGATTGCAACTTGGCTCCGCCTTTGTCTAAGGAATCTTGCTGCAGCGCCTCTGTCATATGTTCAACAAAATCGTGTCTCAACAGGCTACTTATCTGTGGGGATTATGTGCACTGGGATGCTTTGTGGCATCCAGTGTGACTTCTGTTTTCCACTATATTCATATGATTTCAACGTCGGCCGAATAGAAAAAATGATTAAAAGTATGACTATAACTTATCGTTATTTTTGCTTTGAATGTATTTTACGGGTATACAGCTTTACATTTGCCACCCGCACTTCCCCTTTACATGCGGTTGAGAATTCTTCAAATGTTTTAAACAACTAGTAACCAACAAGGCGATATGTTCCATACGTGTTACACGAAGTTAGGGGCTCGAGACTTTGGGATGCTACTTTCTTGTAGCTGAGTTCTCCTGACATATTGACTATTATATCTTCCTTTCAAACGTCACAGGGCTGGATACATGTCTAGAAAATTATCTCTAATTCCCTCCGTAAAGGCGATCTATTGTGGCTCAGACAGTAACATATCAAAAAGCCTCACCGATATCACTGCAAACGCAAACGCACAGACGTTGCTTTCTAAATCGTGCTCAACATTCGCTGTGGCACTCTGTCCAACAAACCAGTCCATTTTCATATCTCGTTGTTAAGTTATGATATCCAGTAATATAAACATTCAAGCTGGGCTGTTTTAGACGAACTTAATTGCCTTGAAAGTACTTGTGAAAACCTGTGACTATTCCGTAGCCTATTCCTGGCTCGGCTAGGAGAAACTTTGCTGTACAAAAATATTTTGTTAGAAGGCCCATTATTTATAGCCCTAAGTATTTCCTTTTGGGCCCCGACAGACAACCTTCGTAACCTCAAGCTCTAACCACTGTAAAGTTAGTTGTAGAATAACGTCCCATCAAAACAACTGTGAATGAATTGTCATTCTATACGATAGCCATCACATCTAACATTCAATGGTTTTAATAGATTAAATGTTTTTAGAATTCCAGTGACATAAAACTTTCAAACAACATTAGAAGGTCTTACATGTGCCTCCGGCTGAATTAACCACTGTTTGGCAAGGGTGTTCAGAATGTGGAAGCAAATCAATTTTGTTGCCTGCATTTTCAGACATTATTGCCGCGTATCGATATCAAATTTGGTACAAGCAAATCAGACGGAAACCGCGACCATTTTAATGAAAGCCCACCAAAGCTGGACATGTAATGGAAAATATCATTTGTTCAGTTGATGTCCAGAAAATTCAAATTGGAGCGCTTGCAATGTGGCAAAATGGAAGGCAAGTAAATAATTACATTTTCACTTGATTGCAAGTAAGGGCTTGCTTTACGACCGCTTAATAGATGTACGGGTTTTATCATTTGAAACTAAAAATTTGCATCATTGTTTAACAACAGACGAAAAAATTAAACGAAGCTCTTCATTTAAGGAAAAGTTTCGGGATTTTCTTGTCTGTAAAGGATTTAACCCTCCTGAATTTTAAATTACATTTTTCTTGCGAATAGTATTGATGGATGGATAATAATTAATAGTAATTATGAATAGATGAATGAAATAATGAATGAAATAATGAATGAAATAATAAACAACGAATGAATATGAATGTATGAGAAATTATTGCGTAAATTGTAAATTATCCGAATGGGCACATCAGATATTATGCTGACGTGAAATAGCACTGAGCTTCCATCGTCAGTAATTTTCCTAATACCACGGTCCAAATATAGACCGCTGACCAAATTTTCACTCAAGTCAGAAATTTATTGCGCCCACATCCTGGACTGTACCCGCTTGCCGGGCGATTTTTCTGTTTAATCTATAATCACAAAAGTAATTACTCGGGAGAAAAATACAGAAATTGCTCTGCCTGTGGATCACCTGTTGTGGTATTCATACGGCCGGTGGGCACCCCAGAGATTACTTACGCCTAAATGCTTCAGGCTTCCTTTACTCTGCACATTTCAAACTCTGCTAAGTAACTACCAGAAAGAACGAAATAAATCTCAATGACCTGCTACCCCCTACGGTTATGATCCTATTTGGATAATATTTTTATCATCCAGCCCAAACACCAACACGGTGCTGAGACTGCACTGGGCAAATGCCCCCTGCTGTCACTCTGTTTAGTTCTGTTCAACAAATTTTGAGATTATTTTCTAACTGCATGGACCCCAAGGCCTCTGAAAACAGTTGCTGGTACATATATTGAGCTGTATACATTGATTCAGATGAAAAAGCTTCGCCATGTAACATCAGCTACTAGAAAGAATTGTCAGCTAGCACAAGTGATCTTTACGGCAATAGTAAATTATCAAATTCCGCTCGATGGTGAGCGATTAAACATACCTTGCGGGGCTACTAAAGTAGGCGTTGGAATGAGTGGGAAATTTTTAAGCTCTATTCCATATAACATTTAAGTGGATACAAGTATGAGTTTTGTATAACATTTAAGAACACATTTGCGTCAGAATACCGCTGCATTTGTGCCTTTGTCAAGAAAACAAACCAAGCAGATTATTATGATTTTAATAATGCCGCAATTATGTTCAAATATAGCATGCTTTGAGAATGTCAACCCAAGCAACTTTTCCGTCTCTATTTTGTCCCCCGGTGTTTGATGCCTGCAAGTCTTGTAATGTGCAGAACCGTTTTGCGCTGCGGCTCTATACACGATGGACATCGTTCACCGTGCGTAAATATGTTTTTGAAGAATTAAATCACAACACTAATAAAGTCCTTCTGGATATGCCTTATACTCATGTGCTTTGAAAATGTTACGTAGCACTTTTCAGCTTTTTTAATGTCTTTCATCGCACAGATGCTTTTGTAATCTTTGAGCTATTTGCAGTTCCAGCGAATTGCGTCTACTTTTGCATGCCAACTTTACTAGGAGCTCTATTCCGCTATGTTTGCATTACCAGTGTGCCAGGGACCAATGGAAACGTGATGACGATTGTTTTCTATTGTCGCTGTTTTTGAATTTTTAATCATCTATCCCCACCTGGTCATACTATATGGTTCTGCTGATCGATTAACTGTCGTCTTCTTACTTTGATCGGATGCACACAAGTGAGTGCCGAGCCTTTGCTGTTGCCACACTTAAAACACTCCTTTGTATTTTATTTTGTTTTGGACAGTGTTGCAGTTAATACCAGTGAACGTTCTCGAATCTCCTAATATTTTACTTCCCCGTCTCCTTACCTTCAATATGCACTCTCTTTACGCAGTCACGGAAAACCATATGAAACTTCAGTTTGTAGTATACAATTTCCAGTTGATTTGTGACATGATGGAGTAAAGTCCCAAATAAAATTATGGATAAACGACCCATTCACGACTTTCTGTTGAACGTCTCTAGAATAATCATCACTTACTAGTTTTACTTAACGAAGCTGTATGTATGCATTTCAGAATCATCATGCAACCACCGTGCCTAAGGCAATGCGGTAGAAAACACGTAGTTGGATTTCTAAAACCAAATCTATTCCTTCCAAAAAAGAAACTTTTTGCATCCATGTGTCCCACAAGCAAAAAAATGGATTGCGGCTAGCACAACTGGGCAAGCCATTTCAACCTAATACCCTCATATGGTATCACTTAAGTCATTCGCATGCTGACACCTCTGGCAAGGTAATTGAGAGACAACCCACTGCTTCATCGCAGCGCCTCGTGATCGAGGATGGCGAGGTCAAATATTGTAGATATTATCAAAACTATTTATTTGTTTATTGAATATATTTGTTGTACGCATTTGAAAGGATTTTGAAAATAACATTGTTTAATTTGCTCAAAATAAACAACACACTGGCTTTTCTGGCACTAAATACTTAGATTAGATGCCAGCAAGTTAGATCAACATTTAGTAACCACAATGGAATGCTACAGCCCTACCTCTTTGAGCTGTGCAACAAAACATAAGTCTGAAGGAATATTTTTTCTATTGAGGCATCATACAAACATTGAAATATAACACGCGTGGAAATGAAAGAACGTTGGCTTTTAAGCTCAGGCGCAATATGCACCTACACAAGTTCCGTCAACAGTCTAATGCGGTGTAGTCTAACGCACTTCGAAAGTTATAACTGTGGCGAGCAGTAACGAAACAAATGTCAAATGATATTTACCCTTGCAAATAAATTTTTTTATACAAAGCTTCGTTACTTGCTCATTCAGCGTCTGTCAAGGCGTACCTAGAAATGGTTCTTCGCAGCATATTCACAGATGTTTGTGTCAAGTAATGCAAACCAGGTTTGAACTAAGTACATATTTTTACTGGTTACGCGGTCATGTTCCTCTCACTATTCTCGTATCCTTATCCAGATGTCTCTCATGCATGCTACGGATTAGGGGGAACTATTTAACTGAAATTTAATTGATTAATTAATTAATCGCAAAATGTTTCCGTTTTTTTCTATGTATAAACTCTTACGCGAAAAAACCGGCTTGTTTTACCGAGAGAAATGCCGTATTCAACTCAGTTTTGTAGGCAATATCGGGATTTTAATATATGTAATCGTCAAGTATACCAGCTTTTATTTGCATTCACTTAAAATAACTTTAACTGTAGATGGTGGTGACACTACAAGGTGTCAGTTAGACAAATTCTGAACTTTTATCATATTTGTAACATTGATCCATGCAAAATACTTTGCTGCTTGCTTTGCTTCCATAAATGCAAGTGGAGACACTTGTGTGATTAACTTTGAACAAAGTTCGTTAATGAAGCTTAACACTCTATGGCGTAATTTGCTAAGAAAAACCAACCCAAATTTTAATTCATTTCATTTGTTCTAAGCACCTTTCTTTAGAATCCGGAGTGTGATCTCAGACAAAGTTACATCCTATTTAACTGTGGCCAATAAAAGCTCGATAGCACATCAGTGGTATCTATTAACGGGAGTCTATGCACTTGATTGCTTCACATCGGAAAGTAAATCATGAATGTGGTAGAGAGCTTGCTGGAACACGACAAACGTAGTCAGATTTTGAGGACTAAGTGCATAAAGAGGCTTTTGGTTTTTGTACCGTAGCCGCTAGACACGACTTCGTGGAAGACGCCCTATAAAGTGCTCCTATCTTGGTCTTTGGTCTGGTCGATGAGCATCGCATTTGGATTGGAACCGTTTCGTCACCATCCTCAATACTTATATAGTTTCTAAACAGTATCTTATAAACGTAAGATTTGGTTGGCCTTGAGGTGTTCTTTGTGTATCTTTATTGCTTATCTAGAAATTTTAGTTCTTTTGCTGTGTCGTTTCCTTTCGTTGGGCACCTTCAGTTCAACAAATCCGTTCCTCCATTGTGATTGGGCCTTTTCTTGCTCGCGTTGTGGCTCAAGTAATTCCAGTTGATAGATCGATGCAATAGTCACCTATTTTTATTTCTTTACTCGGATTAATCCGTTGTTTGTCGTCTGGTAGTTTAATTTTTCATGCGGTTCAGAGTCCCGCGAATGTGGAGTTGTTTTGCTCCAAGTGGCAAATAGACTGAATTGATGTTGATGTGGTTATTACCGTGTAGAGTATCAAGCCTCGGCAAATTGCCGCTCGCGTATTGTTGCGTAAGTACTTGGAAATTATACCGACTGAAATTGTGTCCTTTTTTCTTCGCTGATTGGAGCGAGTGATATTGGAACAGAACATCTGCTGGCAAACCTGTGAGGGCGTTTTTCGTTGGCATGTCTTTTTTCAGTCTCACAAACATATTGTTCGTCGTAGTTCTACACTGAAGTTTGCAGATTACGTTCATCTCCATCGAATCTAACCTTTTTTTGGTTTTGAGAGTTATTCGCAATGTATTTACAGGCTTGAATTTGACTGATATTTCATGTCGCCCTCAATGCTTTGCAGCCATTTTTGCGACGTTTTTGATATACGGAATTTACAGCCAATTATTGTTTAGGAATTATATAACCACAGACAGAAGGGAAGGAATTTACTCACTAAACTCCGCATCTGACAATGTCAACACGATTGTTGATCAAACGCTTGCAATCCAACTGCCGGTCTAACGCTTGCAATCCAACTGCCAGTCTAACGGCAAGAATCGTTCGACTGTTCCAGCATACCAATACATGCAGTTTAATGACCAACAAGCTGCAGAGATGCAACTGTATGAGATATACCTTATAAAATCGACGCTACGGAGCTTCCTGATTTGTTGAACATCCAGTTTCAGAGTTGCGACACTGAAGTTGAGGGTTCATCAGGCGGGAAGCTGGTTTATTGCATCATCCGCTTACGTTGGCTAGGTGAAATATCGACTAAACGGCAAAAAGAGTTTCAGTTTTCGCATTCATTTTTACATCCACACATACCTGACTTATAAAGCATTGACGACGTACTCGGCCAAATATTTGAGAGACCAGCATTTTCAACAATCGCCTTGAGGACAGTTAGATTTTTTGAGTTTTGATTTAAACCTTTTGATGTTTTTTAATAAAACACCTATCAAATCTCTCACTGATATTGTATTTCAGGGTAATTAAGGCTTATTCCCATAGACTATTTTTTGAAAGTATCCCACTCATCTTACAAATTTCAAAATTTTAGCACAGTTTTGTTCAAACACATTGCACACGCTTTTATACAAACCAGAAAGATTTTTGGGTGACTGACTCATCACCGTGTCCAGTTACTGAGAACGGCGTCACCACATCACAGCCGTAGGATATACCGTATCTGATTGCATCCGAATATGAATGAAACTTGTGAAAAAAACTAGTTCTTTATTTCTACCAATTTACACTTAAAATGAGTTAAAAACTCTAGAAAAGTTCACCAGATTTTAATCTGTGTAGTACGTACCTCTCTGACCTGCAGGATGAAACGTAACAAGAAGCAATAAACAATATTACGGAATGCAATCAAGATGAACAGAATGTTTGTAGTTTGACTGTTTTGGTAAGTTGTGTAATACGGAAGTAGATTGTTGGTCATTATACAACA
>SJOL01007812.1:181968-247669 GCA_004794785.1 Opisthorchis felineus | reverse complement strand
ACCAATACATGCAGTTTAATGACCAGCAAGCTGCAGAGATGCAGCTGTATGAGATATACCTTATAAAATCGACGCTACGGAGCTTCCTGATTTGTTGAACATCCAGTTTCAGAGTTGCGACACTGAAGTTGAGGGTTCATCAGGCAGGAAGCTGGTTTATTGCATCATCCGCTTACGTTGGCTAGGTGAAATATCGACTAAACGGCGAAAAGAGTTTCAGTTTTCGCATTCATTTTTACATCCACACACACCTAACCTATAAAATATTGACGACGTACTCGGCCAAATATTTGAGAGACCAGCATTTTCAACAATCGCCTTGAGGACAGTTAGATTTTTTGAGTTTTGATTTAAACCTTTTGATGTTTTTTAATAAAACAGCTATCGAATCTCTCACTGATATTGTATTTCAGGGTAATTAAGGCTTATTTCCATAGACTATTTTTGAAAGTATCCGACTCATCTTGCAAATTTCAGAATTTTAGCACAGTTTTGTTCAAACACATTGCACACGCTTTTATACAAACCAGAAAGATTTTTGGGTGACTAACTCATCACCGTGTTCAGTTACTGAGAACGGCGTCACCACATCACAGCCGTAGGATATACCGTATCTGATTGCATCCGAATATGAATGAAACTTGTGAAAAAAACTAGTTCTTTATTTCTACCAATTTACACTTAAAATGAGTTAAAAACTCTAGAAAAGTTCACCAGATTTTATTCTGTGTAGTACGTACCTCTCTGACCTGCAGGATGAAACGTAACAAGAAGCAATAAACAATATTACGGAATGCAGTCAAGATGAACAGAATGTTTGTGGTTTGACTGTTTTGGTAAGTTGTGTAATACGGAAGTAGATTGTTGGTCATTATACAACATAAAATTATCTATGCAAATTGTTTGAACAAAACCGTTAGCCATAGCATCTCAGGCGGAATGAAAACCAACCAATGAAAACCAAACGGGCAAAAATTACATCCGGATTCTTAGTTGTACTCTTGGCAGCGAATAGTGCACAAATTGGGGTTACCTGCATAGCTTCTCCAAGAAGAGCTACACGTTTCCGGAAGGTGTCAGAATCTTCGTAATTTGGTTGGATTTCGGTTGAGTGCAGTTTTCAAAACCGAGTGAGCAACTTAAATATACTCAAACTTTCAATTTACTGAAGGTTACTTGAAATGTGAGAAAGTTTCAATTTTATGGCGTACCAAGAACAAGTATGTGGCAAACGTCTTTTCAGCTGAAAGTGTTTGTATGTTACGTCTGCGTGAACGTTTTTCCAATGTACCCGCTTCTGCTTTTGTGATACGAGCAACAAGGTCAAATCAACGATACATGCGCCGGTCATTAAGCCTGTTTCTAACTTAGCTTATCAATAATGACTTCAACCAAAGTAGTGTTCATGTTATACCCCAGAGAGCGGGAGCGGACAAAAGCGACACACCTATTACCACTTCTGTAGGTACTCAAAAGTTTTCTCTTTATTCCATGCAGTCGGTTTCACTAAACCCTATGAAGATGATCTGCCGCTGATACTTCATTGAGATGGCGAACCTGAAATAGTGGCACTGATTGACTAGAACTTGGTATCTTTAAGAGAGCAGCAATCATCCGAATAAGCTCGGTGTGTTTGCATACCAGTTATTTCCGTGGTTATTCCAGGCGTTGTCTGGAAGACTACCAGGTCCGCCGTTCCTTTTGAGGCAGTCATATTATTCAAATTTCCCCCGCAAATAAGCATTCTGCAAACGCTTGTGTGATTATACAGATTTTGTTTCTGTTTAATATTATCCCGGTGAAAGGTGACATAAAATGGTCCTTATTTTGGGGTTTTAAATTTTTGGCTTTGTTTGGATGTTGGCTCCGCAATTTTGATTCGTGCAATCTGACATCACTAGCTAAACTAAACTTGTGCCATACTGCAATAGATTCCGCTGTTGTGCACTACGATGTTGGTGGTCACCTTCGGTCTTATTGGCTTTTTAAGACACTACAAAGAAAACCCAATAATTTTCGACCAAACACATCCGTTTTTATTCATCGAAAGGGGTGCTTTTCTCAGGGTTTACGCAGGACACTTTGGTTTTGCTGACAAACAATACCAACAGTTCCGTGTACAATCAGGTTCCTGTCCAAAAGATATCCGGAATACAACCTACCTCGCCGATCTTTGGGGAGCAAAACGGTGAAAAAACAGATATTTTGAAAATGAACAAATCAGAATTGTGAGTTTATTGCGGACCGTAATCAATTTCACTGGCTCCTTTGCAATTAGATTCACTGAAGCTTAGACATTCGATGATGCTTAATCATCGCATTAATCCTTACAAAAGAATTCAACCAAATCGCCCCAGAAATAGCAGAAAGTTTCAAGAGTCGCCCAATCAAGAAAATGTTCTGCCATTAAAACTAGATGGCGTTCCGATAAGATACATCTACATCACACTTGCGGTGCATTAAACTTCATCTAAACGATAGACTATAATCGCGGGTTTTTACTGTCTAGCCAACAACATTACACGTGTTACCTGCACCATCGTACGCAACTTACTACTCATGGGTTTTGTGTCTGATAAATAGGTGCCCCCCTTGAGGCTAACCAAGTACGCTTGCTTATCCGAATTTTGGTTCATTTTTATGTTCTTCGAAAACAAAATTTCACGCGAGTGGTGAACATAACACCTTGCTAAGTACATATTTAGTAACAAGAAACTCAAACGAATCTCTGGTGCGTGTTGCACCTTTACTTAATATCACCAACAAAAGTCGGGTTAAATCTGCCGCGTGCACGAAATTGCCATTTGAATAAGTGTATTTTGTTGGGTACCTTCTATACAATTGAAAGCATTTTGTGTGACCGTCAGAGTGAAAACTCTTCACCCTACTTGTTCTTCTAATTGTTCAGCTGTAGCATTCATTCGGCGCCTAGCTGCTATGCCACCAGAAGGAAGCACGAGGGCCGGGATACTGCCAGGTTGCCCAAGCCTAGACAGGGGAAGTCGAGAGGCACAGGTCGGGTTCAAACCACGGAGCTTCCGGTCAGTGAATTCGTGCTCTAACCAATGAGCCATCTCGCCCCCATTTTTCCAATACGTTCACAAAAGTGTTTTCTTCAGTTGTTCAGTCAACTATGGGAAGATGAAACACGTCTAAATTTTGTACTCAGAATCATTATTCTTACTTCAAGCAGTTCTTGGCTAACGTTTCTCATTTAGAAGGTCGTTTTGAAAGGATGATCCACCTATTTGATATCACTGTTTTGATGATTTGGCTGACTTAATGATCTACACATGTTCAAACAAAGCTATCCATATTCAAACTCTAAGAGACCATTTCCTTCATATACGTTTCCTTTTGCGTGAAGCGAAATTTTAGGTGCAAAATCTACAACTGAACCACATTCATTTAGCCAGCAACCAAACTAACAATCAAGATTTATAAACCGCTCTCCAATCCTCAATACTGTAGTCCACCAGGAATCTGGGGAGACCTTTTTAGAGCTTCAATTTCCCAGCACACACTTAAGCCACTTATGATGTAACTCATAATTTTCACCCCTTAACCACGATATCGCGGTAGATACAACTTTATTTATAAAAAGAGAAACAAGCTATTGCTCGGTTCTTTCGACTTGCCATTGTATTTATTGCTCTGCAAGCTAACTCTGCCTCTATTTGGAGCGCAAGAGCGGGTATTTACTAGCTTTAGGTATTGAGGCAACATCAGGTTTATGCAAAACATCTGGGTAAGGAATCGTACCTGTTCACGTATAATGTTTGCCATGGTACTGTGGTGTGCCTGAAGTTATTACTGTCATTGTTAACAGCAGGGAAACTTATCAACAATCACCTTATTACAAACAGGTACAATTAGGCGTTTGCGCAATACAAAACGTACCCGACCCTGAAAAATGTGGAATTTTGCATAATCAGCCGGTTTTCACCCTAAGAGTAGTTTATTCAATTGGTGAGGAGTAACGGTCTTGGCGCGTGAAATGTGTAATACGTTAGAACCAAAATGCGACATGACTTAATCAGATCTACAAAGAAAAAGATTTGTTTGACTGACGCAGTGCCTAGAAGAGGCGGCAAGTAAATGAATAGTCAGGTCTTGTTTGCCGGATTCAAAATTAAAAGATCTTTTTTTAGCGTGTCACAAAACCAATTAACTGTTTGAGTATATGCTCGTACGTGTAAGCGTGAATCACTCTTCAACTTGTGGTAACAGAGTACACCTTTGTGTTGCATGGATTTTGAAATCATTGGCAGCTGCCACCTTATTGAACTATAGCATTGTTCATCCGAAACTAAACCTGATATGCCATATTTGCCGATCGGAATAAACTTGAGATAAATGGCGCGCTAGGACACAAGTGAGAGTGTATGAGTTCCTACTGTGTGCTGTTTGCACAAGCCCCACAAGCAAGCTCACTCTTAACCAGGGATATTTAACACGAGCTTTAATGAATCAAAGCTAATGGGCTCTGCTGGTGCCATGTAACTAAATTTAAAATGGTCACACTTCAACTTAAGCAAGCGATTTTTTACCTAAAGTGTGATGTTAAATCTGGAGCGCGCGGAGAACAAATCGGTGCGCACTGTTGGTCAAATGAATTTTTTAATGCTTTGAATACATTAGAGGCTTCACAAAAGTGAACATTCAACTGGAAATTATTTGGATGCGATCAGCCAACCAGACCACTATTACGATTGTAGAAAAGCCGCTCCGTTTACCTCCTTTCATAGAGAACTTACAATACAACTACCATTTGCCGTGGATGATCAGATCACCAATGATCTGTTTGCCAACATTGGCAAGTAGCTTGAAAACGTCACCTCCTTGGTCAAAAAGATATGGTCAGTGCTCAGGGAAGTGGATACTTCTGCCTACCCAGCAGTATTTATTTAGTCTTCGACGAGTATATATTGTCCTCACGTGATTGAGTTTTCGGTATATACCTTTCTTTATTCCTTTTTGGCCCGTTGCCGATTGGCGCTGCATTTTATTCTGTATAGCTCATACTCGACTGAATAGTGAAAGGCTACTTTGGGGTGTATTAGGTCCGTTTTCAATTTTTCTGTTCACGGTTTGTATTGCGTTGTGATCTGTCTTGAATTTGGTTTATCGGCTTCGCGATTTCTATTTTGGGAAGTTTCTTTCCCTCGGTCTGATCAGTTCGTTCTTGGTTTGAATCGCAGTCTCATCTTCTCTCTCCCAGTTAGCCGATTGTACATCCCCCTTTGATACAATTCACCTGAAGCAGCTTTACTTAATATGAATTTAAAACATAAAGCTGAGCCTAAAAATTACACAAGCAGCTTGTTTGGCGTTTACATACCGTAAATAATTTTAGGAAAACGCCTGCCGAGGTAAAACCGCTACTCCAGAAATGCACCTTCGGCTTTTTTAAATTTCTTTACCCGATAAACCTCTGATGAAATATGTCTGTGTATGCACTTACATGTGACCAATTTAATCCGTGGTGAAACTAAATAATCCAGCATTATTTTACAAATCATTTTATACCTTCTGTACTGTTCCTTGATCTCAGGTCAGGTTCAGGCGCCAGTGACCTGAGAGTCACTGACTTTTGTACATAAATGAGGCACTTTTCAAACTTCCTCGCACGCAATAAGATGGACTGCCTGGCCATATGCTCGGACTCCCCTAATGATTCAATATAAAGGTCGATGGCTCAAAAGATAGCCCGAAATAAGATTCGCGTATTTCTCCTTTCGTGCAACTTCCAAATCTTGTCAAACAATTGACAGAGCAACCCATCTGCTTCATGCACGAAATTCATTGGACGAAAATTATTGTAAGTGTGTAAAGCGTGCTGATTGGTTATTTGATTTTAAAAAAACAACTTATACGATTGGATGTATGAGCATAGTTACCAAAAAACGTCTAACAAAGCTCTAACCAGGAATTAAGGAAGTTGCAAGTAGATGCATCAGAAGTTACATCATGGAAACTTTAGTCACATACCTTCTTGACCTTGCGCGATGACTGTAACAGTTATGCGTATATGTATTAAATATACATCCATGCTTTAAAAGCAAATACAAGAACATGATGTTCAGGTACGAGCAATGTCGAAAAATTGCATACTGTTTGACGTGGTCCCCTTTGTGGGTAGTGTAACCTGATTGGTTTCATAAAATCAAAACATCTTTTCCGTGCAGCTTTTTAGCAAGAGTTGGGAAGGTCATAATATTTCCCAAATTAGTATATAAGTTGTAAGAATGCTGAAACCCCAAGGTGTATATAGAAAGCCACAGTCATTTAGAATAATTGTGCCTGAAAAAATCTCCGTCGCCTTTTGTATCGCCATAGTAAAAACCGTTTTTTGCATTTTCCATGTGCAAATAAATTCGTCGATAAACCCATGGATCACTGCCTGTTTCCAGACTTCAGCCCATACCTGAACAGAAGCCGTTTAAGGACGCACAGCTTTGTGGTCACAATGCAGCACCTGATACGCATTGCGTCTCTTCGTATAGTTTTCTAAAAAATGTTAACTCCAACGGCTATATATGTAATGTTTTTGTAATCATATTTACTCGAAATGTTGCTTAACCAATCTACAAGAAAACCATTTTACGATAAAGTAGAAACTTAGGTTTAACGTGTTTGGCTGACTATCGCCAACCACCAGTGTTTACTCGCTGGCCCCAGTAAATTAGTTTCTACCTCACAAGCACCAGTAATGACATAGGCTCATGGGCCTCATCTTACCGTAGACTGGCTTACGGTCAAACTACCTTTTGCGTAATTTGGTAACCTTAAGCTATACGAGTAGTCTAAGGAAATTTTTTGGTCTAATAACGCTCACTTACTACAAGATGCGTTAGTGCACCATGTCCTGGATGTCCGTGGGAGATAGGTGTGCATGTATTCAAAACTATCATTGATAAACGGCAGAGCTCTTGTAAGTGCATCACTTTTAAGATATAATGTATCGCAGTGATTTTATCAACATTCGTCTTTGTAGGCACTTTTCTCTTACTTTCCACTCTTCTAAGGGATATTTGCCACAATTTTGTGCTAAATATCACATGTTCAAATACGATTCAAATACGCCAGTATAGAGTTTTTGGTCAGCTGCCGAAAATGATTTTGACTGGCGAAAATTTAGTCGCTTATTAGTCCTCCGAGACGGCGGAATGACCGTAAGAAATAAAAGCTCCTTTTGAGAGTAAATAGAAACCAGGAGCAGGTCTAAGTAGTGTACTGTACGAAGAATGTCAAATAGGTCTGCCTGATGCGGCTAATTCTAAGCCAGATAACAAACCATTTCACTAGTTTTACGACGGAAGGTTCTGTGTGGGTCTCCGGAGACCTAACTTCATTGGCATTTAACCCAATAACTGTGCTGTTGTTTTAGTCTTATCTGACGGCAGAATGATGAATATTTATTTACACATCTCGGAATACAACGTAATCTGAGGGAACTCACCGACAGCAAGAAAAGCCAGACACAAAACGGTAACTTTTTGTGTTATCATGGTTCGTCAGCAACAACAACTGGAGGCAACCAAGTAAAATTTACATATATACGATAGACGAAAACAAGATTAAAAGACAATTGGCTTCTAATATGGACCAATCACAACACTTTTCGCGTGTTATCTGATTTGTCAAGCACAGTCTTCTCTAATGATTGGAAGCGGTCTTCGCCAAACATTTTGTAGTGTTATGAATCAATGTTATGTTGTGACCTTAGTGATCTACAAGTTACTAGATAATTTAAAATAACTTGTTTGAAAAATTGTTGTTATATCAAAAGTATTAAATTTTTTACATAATGGGCGATACCTACTTTAATCAGGCTTAGTGAGGCAGGCAAGAATACATACCAACTATATGAAAATGTGTGTCTCTGAGCAGCAGCTGCACAGATCTTAGAACAAGTGTAATTGCACTAAATCCAGTCAAACCCGGCAATTTATGGATAAAAAAGACATTTTGAAGTTATATACCGAGTTATTACGAAACACGCACGAGAATCATAATTCATATTACCGCGGGTCATGGATGCCATAAGAACCCGACAACTTGACCAGACATCTGGGTTCAAAACCAGTCCATGCGATCACTGAAATCGAGTTTGCCTACCAACGACAGTGTCGCAAACATGTCTAAAGTTGCTATCATTCGTTTGACTGTACAGTGTATCACTCTTTATTCTTTAAAGCTATTTTATATACAATTTGCGAGCAACCTCTGAGTAGCAGAAAAACGAGCTTTGTTAGCAGTCTTTAGTCTATATTGCTGTTGATTTGTGGTTTATGACTGACTTTGGACAGTATGTAAAATTGTTTAGAATTGCACTTTTAGATATTAATCCAGTTGAAAAGCGCTCCTTGTCACTTTTTGACATAATACCAAGGCCAGAAACGGTTAATCTAGTTTGGCAGGAAATAAATTTTAATCCAAAGTACTTTAAATCTAAACGCATACATTAGGTTTAACTGGCCTATGCGTTTCTAATCAAACATCCTGTCAAAGGGACACAATGTAGGTGGAGTGCAAGCATGTCAGGATTTGGTCTTAGTCTTCATATAATGGCCGTTTTTATACAAATGTAACTCCTGTCTCTGGAAATATGTCGGCATCGTATTAAGGAATCGGGAGTTGAAAATCTCTCAAACTCGGCATTTGTATGTCTTTTTATCCCAAGAAAAAAAGCTGTAACTTGAAATGAGATATAGTTCAGTGAAAGTTGTGGAAAAAAATAGTCCCGCCCATTTAAGCTTTGGTGGCTTGTATGAGTTTAGTGCTGGTCGCCAATAGGTGTTAGAATTACACCCCCTATGGAATGACAAAAGAAAGCTTACATTTTCTTTGTTAGAGCAAAAGCGAAACACGTTACAGCGACAATAAATTCAACTGAAAACATCACATTTTTGAAATACTAATTAACTGAGGAAAACATAACTGCTGACAGCAAAAACGGCGTGAGTGTGATTTCTTTTAATAAATAAGGCCACCAACATGCCATTTTTAAAAGATTTGGGTGCATGTTTTGGGTAATTTTCACGCACAATAAGGTAGCCGTTACATTATACCCCAGTTTTACTCGGGTAGGTGATTAATTTGGATAGTAGAATACCTTACTTGACCCTCAACCTGGAGCAAAGCTCACTTCATATTGTGCGTTCAATCCGGTTTAACTGCTGAACAGTCACTTTTGGCATTTTAGGTTCCGCTTATGGCACACAACCTTGTTCTGTGGATTTAATTCAGATGCTTTAACATGAAACGCATACGTCCGCTGGCGAAGAAAGTCGCGGAAACTGTAGTTCAGTTCGGCTAAATGTTTTAAAAGAACACAATCAAATGCCAGGTATGCTAACAAACGTAATTCTTGGCAGAAAGGAATGCTCCTGATGACAAAATTGGTCCCATAATGTATGATTCACTGACCGCTAGTTGTGCACCCTCATTCTCTGACCCACTGCATCAGTTTTGGTGTGCATGTGAAGTAACAACCTTCTCCGATATATGCTGCAGATGGGCAATTCAAATCCATCGTGAGATAAAGTTGGATCCCAATTAAGGTATTTTACTGCTACCCTTACTATCCCTCATTGTGGTTTAGCGCACCCTCACATTACCTTTTGTGTGTTATTATCCCACTTGTTCAATCACCACTGTCACACAGTGGATTTTTCACCCATCTGCTTGAACTGTGAACAAGTATTCACTTAACTGCATACGCTTTGGGTTAGCTGTTTATAAACCGCCTGACAGTTAAATCGCCAGAAGCCGTGTCCAGAAGATTTGTAGCCGAAAATCACGACAGAGGAAAACGCGAGCCATCCGTCTACCTGAGAATTTGGCTTCCAAAGATAGCGTTGCTGTATCCATGAAAATCTTTTCTTATTATTTTCACTAGCATTTATAAGCCGTACTTGGTGGACCAATGCTTATCCACCGCGATCAAGTAGCCTTCCCACAGTAAGCGTAATTGGATGATATCATCAGTGTGACAAGCACTTAACCGGTCTACTTGCTTGTTTATCGACATTTCTTTGTTAAGAAAGCTTGGGCTTTCGCGGCACTACATGAATAGGAAGCCATAAACCATCAATCAGTAAATCAACAACCAAGGAGGATACCGGGGCAGTTGGATGGGCTAGAAAAACAACTCTGATCGCTTGGGTGTGATACTACTTAAGGGCTTTAGCGTACATAGTGTGCGCTAGTACATTAGTTACACCATGCACAGCCCACAAGTCAAACGCCCGTGGATCTCTTATTTTGTCGGAGGGCGGCAGTCCCGGGAAGGTAACTGG
Organism: Opisthorchis felineus; assembly: GCA_004794785.1. NCBI lineage: Eukaryota > Metazoa > Platyhelminthes > Trematoda > Opisthorchiida > Opisthorchiidae > Opisthorchis > Opisthorchis felineus. Next base: position 237,365 of record SJOL01007812.1, on the reverse strand, counting down.
TTCGAAAGGAAAGACAGATAAGGCACTGAGGCTGTTTCACAACATTTGGTACGCACGTTTTAGGTGGAAACAAATAAAGAGCTTTATTGAGGACACACTAGAAATTCTGCTTATTTAACGCCTAATTGGACTTCTTAGTTACAACGTCCGATTACCCACTGTACTTACACTTACTCAGGTGCTGCAAACAAGTTCAATTTTGCCAATCCCTGGTCAATATTTCGTCATTCTGAATACAAAATTTTTTGTAATTTCTGTTACAGTTTATGAACCTAGCTTTCAATCATATGTTTGCTCAAGACGTCGAAAATGACCAACAGTTCAAACATTCATGCCTTCTTATTGGATGGAGGTTTAGAGACGAGTGTTTATTCGGTATTACAATGTACCACAGCATAATCGCTGAAGCCTCCGTCCCGGAATCACTACTTGTCAGCATTTATGACAACTCTTGCGAGTGACGGGATCCGTCAGAATCCTTGTCGTCTTGTAAGCGCATAACCTTAAGCTTGTGGTATTTCATAGTATTCCAAAACGACTTGTTCAAACGCACAGTTTGCGTTTTTAGGCTATGTTCACAGTTACTATAACGTTTTTATAACTGGAATGCTAAAAGTGACGAAGCTGACGAATTCAGACTAAACCGTACTATGTTTTGCACGGGTTACACGTTAAGCAATAAGGGTCAGTAAACTCTGGGTTACGTGCCATCCTCCACTTGGAAACAAGCCTTGGTTGACCTTTTTTATTTACGGAATGTCACGGTTGACCCTGATTTTCTCAATGCGACAAGACCACTGGTGCGGTTATCAGAAGGCAGACTTAGTCGCTCACTTGCAGAGTACCCTCGGTGTGCTCATTTTATCCCGCATAGTTGGGCAGCATCTCAGATAATTGACATCTGCACAACATTATTCTCCAGCGGTTTTGTGTGACGTCTCTGCTGACGGCGAATTCGAGTTTCTATGCCAACGAATGCAAACTACGTCGTCTATTAATAATACTAATAATAACAATAATGCTTTGTCGAAGCGATGTTGATATTCAGTAAAAATTATATTTGACAAGCACAAGAAGCAGAATTCTTCCTAATGGATTGTAACTTGCGCAGCAAACGTTTCAAGAGATATTGGCTATTGTTTTTGACAAATCATAAGGCGGTGGATGAGCTAGTCATGGAATGGAGCCCCACAACACTGACACTGCTAGTTCATAAAAAAGTACCCACACAGTGTTCTGCAAATGAGGACACTTTCATCTTTATAGTGAGATGCAAACATTCGGTAAATATAAGTCTTTACTTAAAAGTAGCAGTACATCAGTTTTGCTCAGATCAGATGCCCGCTTCAACAAAAGAAACCTGTAATATGCATACAAAGAACCGTTAGCAGAATTCACCAAAACGAAAACCTGACACTTTATTATGATGGAAACCTGTATTACTAGCACACGGTTTGGTTCTGGTGGCCGCTTTTGCGAAAAAATGCAAGAGGGCACTTCTGGAATGCATATGGGCCTTTCGAAGTTAAAGGCCGAACTTATTGCATTACAACCTGAAATTTCTCTCTTGTAAGCAGCGGCGTTAGTTCCTTTGGAGGACATCAAGAAATAACGGTGTTACTTCTTGTAGGAATATTTGTGTTGAGCTTTAGACAGTAAAGCTTGCCCAGGGTAGTTGGAAGGAATCAAACTATGCCTATTTTAATGCCACAAGGATTGCGAGTTCACAAAAGACATCCTTTTTTACTTGAGAGGTTTTATGTCTATTAAGAGAGGAACTGTTGAGGAGGGCAATTTACATGGTTTGCACTACTGATTTGTCCACCGCATTTTCTTTGTAGATGGATTCAATGTTTTATCTATGCGGCTAACCAAAATTGGAAGCAAGTTAATCTTTTTGAGTGTGTTTAAAATAAGCCAGGTTTAGATCAGAGTGAAGCGGTTACTCTTTCCTTCAGAACACAAATGAAGAACTTTCGCGCTAACTTTATATGGCCTAAATTATTTGCAACGCATCATCTGAAGGAAAAGTGATCCCTGAAGAAACATTTTCATATCAATTGTTCAAATGCTACCCTCAACGGAGCGTCATATTGCAGACAGCATCAAAATGAATTGTCTTCCGCAAGTTGTCACACTTTAATGAATACACACAATTGACGATATGTTCCCGGCAGGAAGAAGTACGGTAATGTCAATAAAATTGACATTATAGTCCAGTATAAACAATACGATAGAAAGTCGCTGTAAACTTTACAGACGTATGCTACTACTCATAAGTTTGCTGATAACTCTGATAAACTGATAACGCTGATAAGCTGACTAAATTTCCAGCAGTCTTATGAATCATGCATTACGTCCATACAATATATTGCGATATCTCGAACATCGCACCACTGGAACGTGAGGCGGCCTGGTGCAGCACAGTCAGTTGCTTAAGAACATCAGAACGGATTCAGGTTAGATCCAGGTGATTAATCCCCATTCAAAATCAGACTGGTATGCAGATGTGTGCATTTCGTTGTTAATTTGTTTGTGGCATGACCGGTGGCTAATTACACAGTATGACTCCCGCCACATTAGCTAATTATTTGTTAGTATCACATGGAAGCACAACAATTAGATATTATGAAAACCCGAAATGCATTAATTAGACAAAACCTGACTATTTCGCACTGTCCTAATGAGACGGTAGGTATTTTCTCTAATGAGCTTACTTTCCAACATCTAGCACTGAAAGTGATCAGAGCTGTCAGACGAGTGTAAGGGAAGACAGAAGGGTAATGTGCTTACTCCAAAACCCAAACTAGATTGCACACGCATATTATATTTTTCTAACGAGAGGACATCCCTAACAACCAGACATCTTCCGTTGGGTGTTCCAGCTTCTCACGTAAGCTTGTAAATGAAGCGTTTGTAAACTTAAAAACTGTCACAAACAACGTGAGAAAGTAATACCGTAGCTTTATTTCTGGGTAAATTTACTTGATATTTTACGGCATATTTACGGTATATTTACGGCCTTCATGGTACCATGCAACTAAGTTAAGCCAAAACGTTGTCATAGTGCATAATGCAAACACAAACTAGCTCCCTTTAGTCAGCGAAAGCGTATTTTGCAAATATTGTTACAAATAAAAATTGGTAAGCTATTTATGACATTAAGCGCAGAGGCATTTATCGGAATATATCAACATACCAACGTCGTTGCGTTCACACCTTTTTTGCCAAATTACGAGCAGGTTGTATCAAGAACAGTATGAAAACTCGCCTTTTGTAGTTAAGACCTGTCAACTTGCAACTGGAACATTTAAAAAAGATATAAAGCTTTGCATATCAAACAATAGATCGTATAACAGAGCGTCATTTTGGTGGATCATAAATAACAAACGACTGGTTGTTGGTCTGCTCGCCGACTTTGGCAGGTGGTGTTTCGCCACCAGTCGAGGTGAAATAGTCGGTGAAGAGTTGAGAACGATGACACCCTGATTGGTGATGAAGCGTTTGCAAACACCAAGCTCTGCGAACAGAAAACAATCAGCGCACCCAACACAGCTATTGTCCACCACATCTCCAGTAGCAAACGGTTGTTTTAATGGTAATTATTTTGCAGTTAGAATCACCGACGCTGTAAAACAGTTTTCTTTTGCAGGTAACCAAAAGACCCTTGGGTTGGTTCGGGTAAACAGTATTAGTGAAGCGGCACTGTTTAGTAGTAACAGATGTTCAACAAATCTATCCCGTGATTAAAAATTCCCGAAATCTATATTCCTTGCACGCCTAATTGTTCACCAACAATGGTCATACTTTTGGAACTCTTTTTAACATTTTTTGTGGTTTATTGACGCTGAAAAAATGGTCGTACTAGAAAAGCGGAGCCAGGTGATGGTTAAATATGGTTCCCGATGAAATCCTATCGGGCAGGGTGCATCTTGAGAGTCGTAGAATTAATGTACAGCCAAAGATCTTGTTCCATCTATGGCATGTGTCAACCAGGATCTTATGGCGGATTCTGAGCTACTATTTGCAAAACTATACCGTTTCCAGTGGAAAGCAGGTCGAAGTTTTAAAGTGACTTTTAGGCGGTTTTGTTACTTGTGAAGTTATTGATAGCTCTGGACGCTTTTGTGGTGACCTCCTTGGGCAACCCGTAGCCAACGCGTTTAATCAATAAACCTGCTTCAAACCTCTCCTGTATGTCTCTGATAAGTTCCTCGAAAAACATGAGTTTTAAAAAGTAAAACACATGCTTACGTTATCCCTCGTCAAGTGTATGTAGAGGAATATCCCACAGCTGCCCCCCCCCTGTTTATCAGAATTGGGACGAGTAAGATTTTTGAAGCTTCTCCTGGGTTCATCCTCACATCTTTTCCATATGCAGATTAGGACCACATTGAGTTCAACTTTTAACTACAATGTCTGTATCGGCAATAATAACTGCGCACAGGCAACTGGGAGATATTTACATTCATCTTTAAATACAAGAGCAAAAGCAGCTTGAAATCCTGATGACCGGTACTTCCAAGGTTGACTTTTAGTCAACTGAGTACCCGCTACTTGCTTAGTTTAGCCGTTTTCAAACCGTTCTCTCATAGATTAACTGCCTTTTAAAAGCTAGCTAATTGAAGCTGAGCATAACAACTTTGTTCATCTCCTGGGTAGTCGCTTGTGTGTACAGTATTTTGGAGCACACTCCAGCATTGCGAGCTCCATTCTTGACAGAAACGTTGGTATCATGACCAAGTCAAGGGTGATGCACACCCACAAACGCTACAGTGGCCTATACTATCCAGATGAGTACATTATCTTTGGCCCGAAAACTGGGACTGGTACAACTGCCTAGGTAAACTTATTTGTCTGGTCTGTGTTTTGGCGCGTCCGCAAACATGGGACTGCGGGTCAAGGCCACGCATTCCTGTAGCAGTATTTGAACTTTGCAGGTGTGAACAGCACACAATACTGTGAGACAGTATTGGGCTTTTTTACTGTTGTCTGCACTATAATAACTTCATATCCAGGAAGAGCTTTGTATTCTGCATGCACGATGTCTGCGAGCGGATGCACTAGGTGTATTTTGACCTTGCAGGCATTAGGGACTAGAAGTGGGCGCTCCGTATTTACAATACTGATGAAGTTGAAGAGAAAACGTGGAAGTGAATAGCCTCGTCCGATACCACTTGATGTGTTAACTCTAGATGGGAGCTTTTCGTAGACCTTCGCCAGTCGGAGGGAGTTGACTTACAGCTCCTCAATGAGGTTCGAGGAATTTTTGAAGATATCTGTGCTCCATGGACACTTTCATGTTGCCTGACGCTCCACAGAGTCAAACGAAGCTTGTGGGTCAAGGAGGACTTATACTTTTGTTTGCCAAAAGCAATATCAATTTTCAAAAACCTATTGGAGTGTAAAAATGTGACCAATCCATCCTATTGCAGAAGGAAACCTAGTTTGATTTTCGCGGATTTGCGTCTCCCTGTATTCAGTCAAACTTCGATACGACCAAACAGCATTTTAGTGCTACGGCTACCAGGGTAGTGGCTCAGTTGTTTTCACATGGCGTCCGTGTACCCTTTTTAAACATAAGAGTAAATGACGATAAGGCTGGTTGTTCAGTTAATTTCACCTCTCCATGTCACACAAATTGATTTTATCAAATGAATAACCAGTGATTCTCCACCTTCTGCCAAAATGGCTAGGTACAGACTGTCAGTTTCCGTTGCCTTCTTGGGTATCGGAAAGGATATTTTAGATTATGTTCCCTCTGATGGGCGATAAATGTTAACATTTCAGTCACCTGTATGCACTGTCTACACAAGCTGTGTTTCAGGAGGCTAGATAAGCTGTTCCACAAAGTGTTGGTTCCATCTTTTCAGTCGACGTTTTTCCGGGCCGCCTTTCTCCTTTAATGCCTCGATGATCATTGTTTTCCACTGACCAGTCGATCGTATCAACTGATATCTAGTACCGTTGTTTCCCATAGCAAAGCTTTTTTCTTCTCCTGAGCTTTCAGTGTCTACCAAATCTCTCGTTCTTTTCTTAGGCTCTTCACTATTTGGCGTCTGATAGATTAGGATACGCCATCGTACCTGTTGTCTACTAACATGGATTTCCTAGCATAAACCGACATCAACGATGTCAAAGCCATCCAGGCGTTAGTTGATTGTATTGGAAAAGTCAGAGAGGCTGGTGTGCGCAATCAGAAGAGCTCTTTCTCCATTTTTATCTTCATTTAATCTCCGCGCCTGCTGCTAGTACACTCTTGCTTCACTGTAGGGGTAGTTGAGTTGGCTCAAATCATACTGCTGAGCTGTGACAGTTCTCCAAAGATGGTGAATTTTCACGATTCTTGCTTACTTCCAGTCAAGCGAACTGTCAAGTGTACTCACTTAACGGTGTGACGGGTATGAGCTTATATGCCCTTAGAATGAACGGTGGTCTAATGAACGGTGTTTAATAACCGCGCAATCCACTTGAGTCTACAGTTGATTTGCACTTGTCGGTCGCAAGTTTATTCAATGCAAGGGTTTATTTTAAGTATTCGTGATGGACAGAAATGACTGACGATCAGTACAAAACCGTTAGTCATTTTCTGCGCGACTACCACAGAATCCAAATCCACGATTCGCATGTGATCCCAAGGAGTTCTAGTGACCTACTTGAAAATTAATATCGCTTTCAGTGGTCAAAATGTCAGTACTATTTTCTTGACAAATAAGTTTGAATAAGTTTGGTGGAAATTACACTTCTCAGCATCAGAACTACAGTCCGTTGCAACACATTCGGAAAATACTAATGGCTACAGGTTTTTGGCGTTGAGCTTGGTAAACCAGTGTTAAAAAAACTACCGCTCACTGGAATGTACTCGGCGAGCATTGCCTGTTTGCGAGGATACTGATGGTGTGGAAACTAATGTGACCGATTTTTGAATGCAAATCGCTCTCTACTATAACCGGACGTAACGCGAACAGCGAAACCGATTGACGGCAAAAGATACCTGGATATTACATCACTTTGCGGTTCGGGCTTTAGTACTTGAATTTTGATAATGTTCGAGAAGTATGCGGAGAAAACGTGCGCCTTTATAAAATAGATATTTTACAGTCGCGCTGGCGTCAGCATGACAGGGTCTAATATTCATCAAAGGAGAGATATGTAGCCTTTTTGGAAAAATCAGTTAGGCTACGATAGTCAACACTGATTAAGTGGTTTCTAGTATTTTGACGATAAGCATCTCATTTATAGTAATTTCCCAATGTTTTTTCGAATATAATCACAAATAGCGTCTCGGGAAAGCAAAACGCCTAACATTCAAGAGAGTAAACAAGCAGATATCGTTGGAATCACTCAGCATTCTTCGTATTCATTTTCGGTAATGCTGCGCGATTTAGCCACCGAAAAAAGGGTAATTGTAGGTTTTAAATAACGATGCCAGAAGACATACAATTGAACAATCACATTTTAAGGGTTAAAGTAAAAAAAGCCTGAAGGAATTAGCACGATTTGTAGGTACATATTTTGTTACTCATGATATTTTACCTACTAGGTTGTTGTGAGTAGTACATGCAATAACGAGTTTGTTTATTTAGGTAGCGCCTTACTGAACTACAGAATTGTGAGTGTATTTGTATAATCAGTCTAATTTGGGTTCAAGTAGAAAATAATATTGACGGAGACTGGGGGACTGCGCCTACTTGATGAGCATCAAGAAGGGCGAAACCGGTCGTGGGCTGTCGAAGATGTTTTAGCAACCTTGTGATTAGTTTTCTTCCTGTATTATTACTGTTTTCACAATGCTTATTGTAACAGCCCCTTAAAATAATCCAGTTTCAAACGTGTAAATCACAATTACACAGTCACAGCCATGGATTCAGTCACCGTGTCTATGGGTAAATTGCCACCAGATTACTAACCTGGCGCTGAATGAGCAAAACTGCGCCAGTTTTGTTTTCGTATAATGAAGGCCAGATGATTCGATATTAGAATAAATTTTGGTGCTTTTATGACAGGTAAATTTGAACTCTATAGCCGATGTTGGACGCACGCATAATGAACACTACTCATGTTCAAAAAGTCTGACGAAATTAAACCCCAGTCTTTGTCCCACTAACTTTTAACCATTTCATTTTTTGCATAGCGAACCAAGCATGTCTTAGTGAAATCGATTCTACAAGACGCTACCTTTTTGAAGTTTTTGTACTGTTTTAATTTATTCTTCTTTACTGCATGTCCCTGTAACTCACTGACGGGTTGGATTTCATCGTCAGCCCAATGAATTAAAAATGGGTCCTTATTTTATGCACATATAGATCCGTTTTAAATTAAAACCAGAAATCTGACCATCTTCAAAACAGAGCATTCGTCAATATCCCTAGTGTCTAGTGTTAATCGTTCTTATATAAAACTATAAGAAAATCCGATTTGAACACTGATATCACATCAGTTGAAAACACTTTAAAGAACCTGCTGGTGCCCTGAGTGAAATTCCACTTTTATAATCATTGGGCTCGATCCATTTGACGCAGCATTGTAGCGACTTGTATGTGTGCAAGTAAATAAACTGAGAAAAGTAGTCCCACTAGCAAACCGAGCAGAAAATATCACAGAATAGCCAGTAGGCGAATTTTTAGAGTACTTTTGGCCGGTAATTAGTAACGACAAGTTGAATTGCGGGCATGGCTTCAGACTACGCATGGTAGACACGGCATTATCATCACGATGTCATACTTTGGTTTTTGAATTTTTACTACATTTAGTCACTATTTCGGTCATTTTTTTGTCCTTTTTTGTTTGTTATGTTACCTTCTATTTGTTCGCTAATAGTTGGGGTGTTTACATAAAAGAATTTATACTCTTTCAACCCTCAAATTTTGTCAGCCCTTTGATAAGCGCCAAATTTATTCCACCATTTGCTGGTGTGTTTCGTATATGATGCATCCTGACCAACAATGAGAAAAGAGACGGCCACCTCGGCGTACCCTCCATATAAGGATTTATCACATCACTTTCGCCTGACTGCAGAAAAAATGACGCAAATGCGCTTGGTTCAATTCAGTGACAAGTGAAAGCTTGGCAACTATTATTATGGTTCCGCATCAGTCCAGATGGCATCGGTGACGCTCCTTAGCAAAAAAATCCGGCTTGCCGATAACCCGGAGTGGTTGCTTTCCCTAACGCAAGACTGAGTGCACAACTAGACAGTTAGGGGCTCCAGAATTATTCTCCGTTGAACAACAACAACTTATATACCACAGAGCATCGATTCAAAAATCTTGCTTTGATGAACTCCATACCTAATTTTGTAGGCTGCTCAGCATAGGATGTCGGACCTCGCAATCCTTATTTGGCCATTTTTTGCTACTTCACTAATTGGATACACATCACAAGCAGGACAGACCTCTTGCAAACAAAGCCTGTAGGGCCTAAAAAATCTATTGAATTCGGGGGAAAGGTCACCTCACCAGCTCCATTCTAGACAATATTAAGTATCAATTACGGAAATGGTGCTTCTCTTCGATCAAACCACTGAGGGAGTTGAAACGAGAGATGAGAAGTGGAGATATATTTAAAAATTAAACATCAGTATCCATGTGAACCAACCAGTTTTGAGGGAACATTTCGCAGCACTTTGTAAACTATAACGTGACGAAATATATGGAGGTGGATGGGGCAGAGTCAAAAACCTGTAGATCATCGGTTTCTGTCAAGATTTTGGGCATTGTCCTGCTCACAGGTGACCAACTGTGGCATGTTCATGGGTTCTAGGTTAAATTGCACTTCTTGATCAGCCTGAAACTTCCTCAAATTTTATGTATATCCATTACCCCAATGCTTTGCCCGCGGTCGATCACTGTTGGCCAACCGGGACTGGTTTCCCATAAAGTATATTTTGTGCGGTATTTTAATTTCTACAAATTAAGTTGTATTTTTATCACACGGATTTCGCACCGATAAGGGTCTTTTGTGTGACTGCAACAACCGTCGGGTCATGTGCTGCCTCTTTGCGGAGAATTCTATCGCAGTCAATTGCCGCCGCCCGGTTTGGCATGCGATGCACATACCAGTCGGCATTCCGACTGGTCAGCTACTTTTGAGTAGAAACGCCCACATATTCCAACTGAATTCCCCCGCAAGCCCGGTGATCAAATTTCGAAGGCGTGCAATTTTCGAAGGAAGCAGTCATCCACACAGATTTTGTTGTTAGGTTATTCCTTTGGACTGCTGTAACGTATTGTTGGAATATATATATATATATATATCACGAAAACGAGTAGTAACTAACTCCGGCGGGACATCGTTTTTCTATCATTTGTGGTCGCGCAGTGAGTAGTAGTAGTTGGGAGTTGCGTACAGAATTCTGCATTTGAATTCGATATTGCTTGCCCACGTCAGTTTCACTGAGTGAGCATTTTGCCGTCCCAGACTTGGTCGTCTGATCAAACAGTAATGACGAATGTTCCAATTAGAGGCGTGTTTAGAACTATCTTGTGTATGTATGAGTGGCCGCAAATGTTGTGCGTGTACGCAAAATTATTGGTGTGCATAGCTAATTTCACCCAGAACAAAGGTACACTTTGGGGCGCCATTGTCGGAAATGTTTAGTTTAAGATAACTCTTGCACAAAGGTGTAGTATTCAGGTCACACATTGGATTTAGTATACAATACACTTTGGGAATCATTCTTATGAGTACTACGATACTACCGTATATATGTATTTCAATACGTAACTTCCTCTATTTCCTCAACTGCAAATAAGGACCTAATGAAGCTTCCAGCACAGCAGTTGTAATACAGCGATATAGGGTAAATGCCTTAGAGCCGAGCAACAAATGCGTTTGGAAGTGCACCGAAACTAGCTGCCGAGATTTCAATCTAAGTAGCAATCGATCTTCGCACACCATTGCGGCTCCACTCCGAAGTCACTTCATCGACGAGGCAACGCATGCGTCCTCGCAGTAACTGCTAGATATGAAAGCAAACAGTTGTGTTGAATTCACTGGACTGCCATTTGGCGTGTGTTGCATTGCGCTTCTAACTCACGTGATAAGGCTGTGACTTGCAAAATGTAACTGCTGTAATCAGTACTTTAGAAAGAAGTGAGCCACAGCCTCCCAACCATGCATTTTAAGTTGCTACCAATTCCTTCTCTGCAGATATTCTTCGTTCCCGAATCATCACGACCTGGGCTGGCCACGACACTGATATCCATGTCAACGTGCGTGTGCTAATCTAGCAGCCGAAATCTTCTCCATACATCTTGATCCAAGAAAAACTGCCACATAAGTAGACGTGTTTATTGTAGACTAATTTATGGGCAAACATTTCGACGTTTTTATATCGAACTTGCCGTAGTACATATTGAAACTTTCCTCAGATGTACTTTTCCCAAGTCCCTTTAGGCACTTTCATGTCTTCAGCTACAACCAGGGGTGTACCGTTGAAGTATTCCTTAAAATTTCGGAAAACATGGAATGAAGATAAATGTAGGTTTACCCACAGAGTTGCTTCTAAATTGCTGCAAGCTGTGCAGCATGTCTCAAGCAGATAACCGTTTGTACCTTCGTGACTTCAGGCGTGGCTTTACGGAAATACAGGAGCACAAGCTCATATGACTCAGCAGCAGCATCTTCTGTGAACCCATAGCACAACCCTCGACCTTCACTGTGAAAGTGAGTTACGAGAGCGTGCCAAACATGATGCTTCCCACGATTGCCTTATGTGGCCGAAATGAGCAGCACTACTAAATTTTACCCAATGAAGCAGTCTTTCAGTTCATGGAGCAAGAAACTTAGTGAAAATCTAGTTTCTGACAATCCTAAAACTGATAAACTACCGCATTTATTAGGTTACTGCTTGATCGACTCTGACTCATTGGCAAGCCAGGTCACCTCAAGACGTCGACTGCGGAGTTTTTTTAATGTCATTGTGGGTGGGGATTACGTCCCAAAGACGCCCATCACAGTCACGGATTTCACAAGTGGAACAAGAGTTTTCAAATATACGAATAACTGTGAATCCTACTCTGCTTTAAACCTATGACTGATGTAAAAACAAAAGAGCGGCGTCAGAATATTACGTAGAGACGCGGCATATTCACGTTTGACAAGCCGAAACCGCCACAAGGAGCACATCAGTGCTGAGCATCTAAGGTCTGCGTGTCTAGGGGCATAAATAAAAAAAACTTTATAATATGCTTTGTTTGGTTTACAGTGACTCTTCTGTTTATTGTGAATGCAAACCGTACCCAGTAAAAGTCGCAATCAGTAAGTATTTCAGTCCGTTTTTTTGCCATTTGGTAGCCCCTCAATATGCTTTCCAGAGTCACATGGCCTGTTGGCGTCCGACGTTGGAAACACAAAGACTTCGCATGAAAACACCAAGAATGGAGGAGAGCCACATGCCAGTCATTTTGTTCAGGGTCTCAGAAAGATTGATATCGAGAGTAGCATGGTACACTACTTTGTTGCCCCACAAATGCGACCTCCATTTTGTGGATCCGTTTATCATACCGCAGTTGCCTTTGGGTATGAATCACATTACACAGTCTCGCATGTCATTTGACCGACCTTGGCTTGTGGGTAAATTGGCTGTTGGCAGCTATCGAAAATCAAAGTTTAAAACGTCGGAGATATCGGTCACGAAACGTCATGTTCTCATGGCTTTGGGTACAGAAATTCCCAAAAATGTGGCTCGAGCTCAACTATTTTTGAGCACAAGAAGGCGTCAAAGTAAACAAGGTAATACATGGTAAAACTATACAAAAAATGAGTTTCTGACCATATATCTCATGCAGAGATTATTACCCGGTTGAATGTTGCTGGAATGAATATTATATATCCTATACTGCAGCTTATGCTTGGACAATTGCTGTCAGTTATCCAAAAACGTTAACAGTTTCCAAAATTAAAAGACGGAACCACTGACCCAATTTCCACGTTATACAAAAAGAAAAAATAAATAAAGTAGGCCAAAACATAAGACGCCTTCAGCCCGAGCTCCCATACGACGGGTTACAACGAGATATAATCTAAATAATTGGTTTCAGAGAAGTTCTTTGATTAATGAGTTATCTAATGACTAATAATCCTTACAAGGACAAACTTGGTCGGCTAGAAAGTTTGTCACTCGGATCTGCTCATAATTGGCAACCGTAAGTTCAAAATGGTGGTTGTTCAACCGCAAGGTGATTATTCAGCAGGGTTCAATACTTCGAATGGATATACACGAAACTACAGAGACCATGAAACCTCCAACTTCTGGCTTTGACGCAAATTTTTGTGGCTATTAGCACATACACGGTAGATATTATTACACTAAGGCATATGCATTACCATGGAATACACTCTAAACTGTCATGACGAACAGTTAGCAGTAACCCAATACTGGCTAATGAAAACCCACCGGCCGGCTCAAAATTATGCACTACTGACCTGTTACTAACACTTGAATGGCCGAATGCTGAAGTCTTGGATACCGTTCAACTACCGGTGTGCCTTTTCACCCTACTGAAGAAATATGCGAGAAGTGTCTTTTCTAGTGTTCAAGCTCTGCCTCCACATCTAATGGAAAATGAAGGTAAGTAAGAAAATTATGAAAGCGCTTCACTACGTTTGTCCATTATTGTTTAATGTTCAAAGAACCTCAACGAAATTTCGAGGGGAGGCATGACAATGTTTACCTTCCAAAAACTCTGTGCAGACGACGTATGTACCACGGTGTCTAACGGCGGTTACAAATGGCGGGTTACAAACCGCTTGGCTTGCGCTAGTCAGTAAAAATATTCGCATGAAGAGCGTTCGTTTTCTCACCTGTAACCTGTGAACACTGAATGACATTATTCCGAAACACGAGGTGAGTTCAAGCTGTTCCAGTGCTTTGAAATTCCGTAAGATGCTAGATTCCATCGTGGTGCGATGACTTGCAAATGCTCACAGAGTGCTTGGGTTAATTCAACATCCGCAGAGCCATCTATTTAGTCGGCAGACAGCGGTCAAAACACAGCATTCTGGCTCTCCGAGTGAGTCGGAGCGGGTGCAGCACCTTCCTCAAAACGTCGAAATAGTTTGCTAGAAATAACCTTATCCCCGCTTTCTTGCGGTCAAGATTTTGAGCTTGCTGTTTTGATGATGAACCAGAATCCTTCCGCTATCTCTATTTGGGCAACCCGTTAAAGTTAGTTTGCATCCAGTAGGATCCATGTCGAATGTCTTCATGCTGCTGCAAACGCAGCGCACTACTGCTCGCTGGATCACTCTATTAGCAGCCAGCAGACTTGCTCATAAGCAAGGACTAAACCCTATGATTCCTCTATTTTCCTTATTTTTTATTGTCGACTTTACCTTACGCCACTTTTTTTAACTTCAACATGTCGAAGCTATCACTACGTTGGTCAGGCATCCAGGAAATGTCTGCTACTTCACTTTGATTCTCATATCAGCCGCTTTGAGTCCTGCACCTAAACGTTTCTCTCCTGTCTTTATTGCAGTACTTAACGGGCAAACACGAGCCAACTGACCAGCAACCTGCCCTTTGTTACCTCGATACTTTTTCTATGTTATATGTAGACATTCTTGGAAACCAGAGAACAGGATCTAATGTAATAAGCGATCTTACAACAGTTTCATTCTCTTGGTACTACTGACTACGAACATTGAGCACTTCTTCTGCGTTCGCAGTGCACTACTTGTAATTATAAATCCTTAAGTTAGCAAAAATTTGTTTTTGCTTAGGTGGTTACCAGGAGACGGTGAAATCTGTGCTCCTGACTAACAAATGCCATGAGAATATGCACTGGTGAAGGTCAGATGAAGCACAGGTTAACAAGCTTAAAACTCCTTGAGCTCTTCCTTTGACTTTCGTTTGCTAAGAAATCAGCAGACGTATTTCTGAAGACCATCTGTTAGATCTGAATCATTTTATGACGGCAAACTTAATTACGCGTCGGCTTGCAGCGGGTACACCCAAGGGCCCTAGATGTAAGCCCTTTGGTTTCAGCACCAGACGTGATAAATACGTAGTATTTCAAGGCAAAATATTGTAAGCATAAAGACACATGATTCGCATATCTCCGCGACCCAAGCGTTTCGTCCTTGCCTAACAGCCACACACTGTGCCAGGACACACTTTAAATGACCTATTTCAGAGAATCTGTATCATGGGTGTGCTCATAAAGTGGAACATTTTGTCAGTACTTGTGTTCCCAGAAAAGTGTGTGGTCCTCAGTTAATTGAAAATCGCCCACTTGGGGATAATATGCAGCCTGCAAACCGAGAAATGTGAAACAAATCCATACTTCTCAGTATTTGCAGGTAAGGGGTGGGTGAGTGGGTTGTGAGTGGGTGACTCATCCGCTTAATTCCGCACCGACGATAGCACCTCAAATTGGTGATGAAACTTTTTCACTCCAACTGCCAAGCTTAGCGAACAGAAAAACAACCATAAATGTTTGTGTTTATGGGCCAAAGAAGGAGATCACAAAATAACAACCGTATTTTGCGATTTCTTTGCGGCATTTGATTGAGATCGACAAGTTTAATTGCTCCACACACTTCACAGTTAAGGGCCTTAAGGAAATTTCTACGCCAGATAAAACTTTTCTTTCAAGTAGGAGGCTCTGAGTACACTTTGAATCCACCTTCTCCTAATATGAATTAGGCTCTTACTTAGGTAGTCGGCTCTCTTCAAGCACGTCCTTTTCGTTCCATCAGAACAAATTAGTCGTAAAAACGTTCATTTTTTCTTCAGATAATCTGGCACACTTGTTACCATATTACTTGCTTCTACTTCAAGATATTATGTGGAACCAAGGTCAGTCTGTTTCTAGGATTCTTCTACCAAAAACATCCATTTAGGACACAAGAACGTACCCATCACAGACCATGCCCGAAAAGCCGCTGTTAAGACAGTCGCCAGTCCTAAATCCGTTAATCATGGAACGCGCCTCTTTTCCACCGACCATTTTGTGCTCAAAGGAAACCCGATACTTACGTGCACCTTGTTTAATCAAGGTTCGACCGACAGGTTGCTCACCTTGACCTCCTGACACAAGAATATTTTTTCAAGAATATTTTCAAAGTCAAACCGCACAGTTTTATTGGAAAAGGGTTTATCTCATGTAGGGTTGCTGCTGCCTGAACTAGCAGTTTTCAGCGATGCATCAAGGATCCCGTTCAAATAAATTTTCGATGACTTCTCATATGAGTCCCCGCTCTGTACAAAGACAGAAACCTAAAGAATGAGCTATAAACGCTTACTGCTTGTGCTTTTAATGTAAACCGAAGCCTCTGCACCACACGAACAGACATTAGCTTGATAAAATTGGGAAGACGCCTCAGCCCTTTGTAGTATTCCGCTAATTCTGGATTTTGTGAAACAGCAAAGGCGTCTGGAGAGGTCGCTATTTCTTGCGAAGCATTAAATTTTTGATAGTGTCTTTGAAAACCTAAGAGTAATTGCTATCACGTTTTGCCCATCATATATTTCTAAGTGAAATATATTTTTCAATTTCCGAAACATTCAAATTTCACCAACCTTTTTCATTCGCGAACAATGTTCCTGCGCTGATGATTAAAAGCTCTTCTGTCTCCTTTAGATTCCCCCTTCACAATGAAAAGACATTCACATCTCGAAGCGGTAATGAACGTTCTGAAACGCAGTGGTTGTCTTTCGGTCTTTCAGAAAGCCCACGCACGGTGTTTCTAGTCCAATTTGTAGATGCGCTTGGTATGGCTGGCTTAGTCTAAGGAAATGACTTTGAAATCCTGGTATAAGTTCGTCTGATTAGATTGTTTAGATAATGGGTCAAAGAGTTTTCCAAAGCTAACGGGTGGTTCGTTTTCGCAGTTCCTTCGATAAACTTGGAAAAAGTGCACCGCACGCGAGCATTACGTTAACCGAATTACAGTAGTCCAGAATAGTCAAGATAAGAGTCGAGGCGCAGTGTCAGCGACTACGCAGTGAATCGAGCCCCACGGATGTTTGTTAATAGTGCGACGTCAGTCAGCGCACTGACCTCCACAGTATCTCATCACAACAATACTAAAATTGGGTGATTAGTTGGGTGTTCATCATACTCACAAATGTGTCAGTGATAAGGGAGAACACTGAAGTGGATTCAGTGTTCAGGGACTATCATGATACCAAAGAAAGGTGTCCAGTAGAGTCGCGAGTATTTGGCAGGTATCCACACATTTTCGCGATCGAGAATGATCCAATATAAGCAGAACATGCACACAAAACAAACTACCAGACTATATGGTCCCCTTGTGTATATCTGACAAGCTCTATGTTAGAACGTCTATCAGGCATCGAATTTGCGATGCGGCAGTGCACTCCGTATTGTTGTATGGGTGAGACATCCGACTTCTGGGAGTTGAGAAAGTTATACCCTCTAAGAGGCCACGCATCGATGTCTTTTGAGCATCGCTTGCGAACGATTGGAAATTGAATTAACGATGTTAATGTATGCCAAATGGTTTTCTGAAGAAATACCTCTTACGTGTTGAGTGAACCGATCACACTCCATACGTTGTGGCGGCATGGGTAAGTGCACCTTGCGCCAGTCATTTGACTTCTTTGTAGGATTCCTTTTGCACAACGGCTTGCAGGGATAAGCAATGACTTGTGATAAAAGTAAGGATACTGACACCAGCCCACCAACTGCACTGGTTGCCACTGTGTCTCTTGACGGGGACCCTGGATAAGACACATCAATCTTTAGGGACACTGGCAAATATTTCAATTGTGCTTAACGGCACGCATGCTTACAAAGCCGTTGCTTTCGTTCCAAGATATCTCGTCTCGATATCATAAACGAAAATTCCCCTGTCTCCTCTGGATGCCCATCTCATTTACGCCACAGACTGCTGCCAGTAGGTAGTTATCCATCTAGTTTGTAGTAACGAGGTGATTAGAAAACGGGTATTTGGTTGTGCTGCAGGTACTTCAATCGGGGAAAACATCCAGCACCACCGACTACGGTGGCTCGGTCATGTGCTACGCATGCCGAAACACCGTCTACCGAGACGAGTGTTGTTCTCCGTGCCTCCTTCAGAATGGCGCAAACCGCGAGGTGGACAACGTATGACTTGGCAGAAGGGCGTGAAAGAGATCACGAAGAGTTTGGGTGTTGCTGGTGTTGTACGCCTTCCAGGATGGGGCCCCTGTGACCCCGCCTGTGCATGGCTGGAGACGTTGCAAGAAATGGCGGCTAATCGATGTCAGTGGCGTTCGTGCTGTCAGTCTTTTTCCAGATTGTCTGATTGAGTGCTTGGAGGTGTAGGCACCTCAGAACGCTTGACATAGGCCAGCACTAGGTCCCCTCCCTCACCCACTCTTTTTTTCTTCTTTTCACTCTAGGGCTTTAAATAAAATTAATTAGACGAACCTTATGGTTGTACGGCATTGAAGCATCAGTGTCAACACTGATGTTGCTGTCTTTGATGATGATGATGATGAGTTATCCATCTTTAACATTCCAGATTTTTACCAAGTTTCGAAAATTCCGGAGACCACAGACGAAGAGCTCCATTACACGTAACTGAGTTACAGATTTCCAACCAACAACAAATAACTAAGCCTTCTTTTGGCTGTTTCACACGGATGTAGCTGACCGTGTTTCATATCTTAGTAAGAAAGCATATAAGCTCGATCTTTCTATATTGTTCTGCATTTTTTCATAAATCCTATGGTTTCCACCATAGTTTTATAAGTCTGTCACGCTGTCACACCTCAGACGATCGTTTTTGTAATTCAGGAAGTAACGCTTTAACCACAAGAACACCTATTTGGTTTGCCGCTTTATATGCCACCAAAAAACATTGTGCTCTCTTCCGTTTGGAATAAAATGTAAGCTCACACATTTCCGCCCACTACTGGGAGAAAAGTTTATTTGTTTTTGTCATTCCTTTTTGTTTTAATGCCGGTTTATCAGTCATCACGGGTTAAATGGCCTATACATGTAGCCAAACATCCTTGCTCAGTGATTTGCTGTCGCCAAAAAATTTATCATTGTGCAGAGTTATTTAATCGTCGGGTATTTTGGCCACATCAGAGTAAAGAGTGGAGCTTTTCTGGTTTATCAATTCCACCATTTAAAATATCACCTCAACCACTTGCTATTTTCTTATATTTTCTCAAAATTTTATACTTGGCTGAAGGGTGTACTTATAAGTGCTTTTTAGCAGGAAAAATTATAGGGCCGCACGATTGAAATAAGTGACGCGCTAATTGGACATTGATTCAACTGGAAGCCGAAGAAATATTCTCCCTAATTCGATAAATTGCACATACTTTGTGAAACCCAACATCCTTTAAATGGGTAAAGCTGCGCAAAACTGCGATGGATGTACGCTGTGAAATCCCCTGTTCAAGACCAGATTCCTTTATTAACTTGCCATAAGTGTGCAGTAAAATGCGCAGAAGCTGTAGTCACGATGCCCAAACAGATGACTGTAACATGTAGATCAATTTCAGAATGCACACTGGAACTTTTTCTCAGTGTTTGTTTTGTAGCCCTTTTGTCGTTAGTGGAGACTGATTATTCCGAAACCTATTGAGCATGGCATTTTTTGTGGTACACCGCCCAACTTATTCTGCCTTTATACTGTTTACTGTTACAACCATACTGCGTCAACCGGACTGATCTACGGTTGTCTTTTCTATAGAAGATAATGTTGGTAGCTCAGGTAGCGTAGATAGCTTTTGGTTTGTTCGTTGAGCTGGGCACAACCACCAACCCATCGCTTCGCACCACTACGCTCCCTAACAACGCACTGGTGATGTCACTTCGGTTGGTGATTAAACTTTTTCAATCGAACTGCCCAGCTCAGCGAACAAACCAACGACCATGGTCGTCTTTATTTGTCCGAAAATTTTAGTATCATCATTTATCTTCATATCTTAACATTGCTAACTGTGGACGCAAAACGTCCCATAAACAAGTACCACCGCATTCCGACCACCTGCTGTGGCATAATGGCATTACATGCAGTCAGTTATCAGGTGACTGAAATGCTCTCATCGAGTTTCAGACACACATCTTACTCGAGCACTTAAATTGCTTTCATGACCGCCAATTTCAGAGAACCGAACTCCATATTCCACAAGCTTGATACCGATGCACACACATTGCACAAGCTTTGTGGGTGCCTTGCATTTCCGGGTGGTCAGCAAGTTCAGGAATACTAAAGATACAGTAAGTGTCTGGGAATGAATCTCACTTAAATATATTTGACGTTTTTCTAACTAGGCTGGTTTTGACTTACTAAAATGAATAACAAAATTAGTGACGCCAAAGTTATAAGCAAAAGATACCTTCGGTTACGATGCTTACTTCCCAAAGATACAGAAACGGCGACAATAATTCTTTGTCGCACTCGCGCGTATACCCTTTTATTCCGGTGGTGCAAAACAAATTTTGCAACATCTAAACAAATGCCCACCAATTTTTATTGAACCCGAAGAATTTGCAAACAAGAATGATGTGTAATTAATAAATCGAGTAAAGCACCAACAAACAAGAGTTTTGTGGATCCAGGAGGCTGAAAAATGGCGTTAAACTGATTGCATTATTTTGTTTGAATTAGCGCTAGGCGAAGTAAAAGGAATATTTTAACCTGAATGGGCGTAAAATATGGGGTATTCATTGCGTTAGCTTCGAGAAAACGTTTAGAAAGGACAGAATATTTCGTGCGTTATCCCCAATTCATTTGTGTGTTGTGAGACTCCATGGAAACAAAATGACATTGTGTCTTCACAAATTATTTATAGTAATAATACGTTAGATCTTTTGTCACCTGCCAATTTTACAAATGGTATTCTCGTGCGTATGCAATTATACATTAAATGCTAGGGCTAGTTTATTCTGCGAAGAACCCATATTAGAGAGAGTGCATCAAAACATTCTGAAGCGTTGCAAATAATTTGGGACAGAAGGTTTACTGATTATAGACAGCTCTTCTAGAAGGCAACCGCAAGAGTCTTTTTTACTTGCACAATTTGTTGCAAGATAGCAGACGGCTCAATCGCTTTTGCTTGCTTTTGAAGATTTCTATCGCCACGAGGTTAATATGATAGCACAAAATTTTTCGTACAAACCGTCTCAAAGTGGATGCAAAACTAATAAATATAAAACTGGGAAATTTTTCACCCTCAAATGTGCGTTTGCGTTGTATGATTCTAAACATTTTCCGTTTAACCGAAAGCGTGGGCAGATGAACCATCGTAAATTTGACCTACTACGGTTAAATGAGTGTCACATTATCTTGAACAAGCAATAAATTGCCTGAAATTAATATTTTAGAGTTTATTAGTAAATTATTTCCTCAAAATTTTAATAGCAGGTAGGTGGCACTAACCTGTAGAGCGCGCACTCTAGCAGTCATCCTGCACTTCTCCCATAACGGTATCTTTAAAATAATCAGTTAAACGTTATAAATCCCATACTGCCATACGTGATCTCAACGCATTCACCTCAAGCGTTTGCCAAATCTTGTGGTGTAAAATGATAGATATTACTGTGCAAATGTCTTTGATATTTTTTGAACGACTGCATGATGTAAATATTTATGTGGAGAACGTTAGTACCAGAGACATGGTATCTGATAAACATTGAGTGGGCTATGGAATGAGCCACAGACGGTTATCTTAGCCTAGAGTTACTTGTTGGCAAGCACAACGTAGCACAAGAATAATCTGCCCTAATGCAATCGTCTTTGGGCTGCTGAAAACTTTTCGACATCTCACGACTGGTTTCGCGCTTCCTGTGGCCCATCAGGTAGGGGCAGTCCCTTAGTTTCCGTCCACGGTATGTTTTGCGTGAGTTCAAGTTGCACAAAATTTAACTTATAAACTCATTCCTATGCTAATTTGGTCTTGGTGGGAGAGGCACCTGGAACCCAATATGAAAATAAATATTCGTTTCAGACAGTATTTTAAGTCCAATTACCTTAACCTAGAAAAACTGACATATGAAAACACACGACGTAGTCATCTTTATGTTGGTGAATGTAAGGGATTTGCTGGTAAATAATAGTAGATGTTAGTATACCTTCAAGTACAAGACCATTTTGCTTACATTAGCAACAAAATGATTCAAGACAATATTATCCACTGTCTTTGAAACGCTACTAGATGGACGTCTACTAACATCAAACATGTTTCTAGGTCTCCTAAAAAGCCTGTTTTGATAGGCTAAATTCACCATCAGGTTTATGATTGACGTTAATTTCTGTTTCGTTCGCCCAACCAGAAAGGAGAAATGTAAAATAAACAAAAACAATTCGCGAGCAATCGCGACTACCATTAACATACTATGATACATTAAAATGCCATACGTGTATGTTGCTGTTCTCAGACAGCGCAGGGAAAAGCCGAGGCTCTCGGACGGGCGTAAAAAACGTTAGCTGTGTGTGCTTGTATACCCTGTCACAATTGTGTGGATATACCGTGTACCCATTATTTTATATGCATCAAATCATGCTCTGGAAGATGCATTCTTAAGTCGAACTCGTGAGCAGTACTATTTTGTTTCACCTGGCTACGTTATCGGCTGTTGGATAGCCAAATATAGCTATGGGTTATCCTCCAGAAACTAACAGGGACGCTTCAGTGTGGCAGCGTCACTTTCTGGTGTTACTGTTTTGTCCATCAGTGAGGCAAACAACATGATTTCGCATTGAGAGCAACCTGGTAGTTCCATCACATTTACCTTGGGTGCAATCAAAGTGACCCTCAGATTGCTTGACACATACTGTGTTTTTATTATTATTGGATGATCAGTCTGCGGGCAATTAGCGGTGTGGTAAAATTAGAAACACTGTGAAAATATTACGAGTATTTTGGTGCTAAAGCCAGTACATAAATAGCATACCTATTATTTTTGTCCTTTAAATGCATCGTTCAATTTGCTGATAGAATATTGTTGTTTTACAATTCCTTGTTGGTGGTCAAGCCTGGAATTTGCCGGGAGATTTTACCTACCCATATAACCTTGGCATAAAGTGGTTCGCAATAAAACCAACCGTGTGAATTTCGTCCGTTTCGATCAGACTCATGACGCCCGTAATCATTCCAAAATAACTGGTGCTACTCACGCACACATATTTTGTTGGCTGAACGGATACACAGAATATTGGCTCACAACAAAGGCGCTGTTTTCTTTTGTATAACACCTCAAATTTAGCTTTATATTTCCCATAGATTGCAACATATCCACCATTGTCAGTAAAACGGCGTGTCCTTTTAATACTGGAAGCAATCCTCAAAGTTTATATAAAAAATACATATACAGTCATAAAGTGCGGCAAAGTTCACTTGAATGATCAAAATCTAAAACTCACCCATGGTACAGTGTTGCAATACAGACTTTGTCTTGCTGTTCACTTCCTCCCAAGCACG
Source organism: Opisthorchis felineus (assembly GCA_004794785.1). Lineage (NCBI taxonomy): Eukaryota > Metazoa > Platyhelminthes > Trematoda > Opisthorchiida > Opisthorchiidae > Opisthorchis > Opisthorchis felineus. Next base: position 213,970 of record SJOL01007812.1, on the reverse strand, counting down.
CTCCAAACTGATGGCCACAGGTACCAGTGGATTCGGTTTATCTGCCGTTTACAGTTCGATATAAAATGTGGTTAATACAACTGAAAACCTAGCACCATTGCATGGTACCCTCGCGCCTTGGAAAATAAGCCTATGGAAATGTCTCGTTATAGTGCAGAGTCAAACACAAGGTGTAGCATCATTTAGTGGTTAATATAGACATAATATCGTTTCATTCCACAGACAATAAAAGTGTTTATTTGAGGTGAAAATACATCCTCGTCATTGATTGTCTTTTTCATAAATTTACAGGTATATTTGAACGTTAAACAATAACATCTTAACTTGATATTTATTCAGCAGATGGGCACACCACACTGCAAATCGTCGAAAACATGTACAATGAGGTTAACGACACAGGTGGCAAAATCACGAAAGAAATGTTGACACAGGTCTTTTTTGAGATCAAATTTTTAATCGCGAGCCCTAATCTATTTTCATCCTTTCAGCTGGCATCAAATTCGTATGAACTTGCAGTACTTTAACTATTCTACGGATAACTGTTTTCCGCACCTTCAACTACGCTACAGCCCGTGCAAACACAGGACCAATACTGCTCAGTTTCTACCAATACAGATGATGCCGTATATTGTACGCAGCGGTCAATAATACAGATCGCCTCAAACAACCACATCTGCCACTATAACCGGAGGACAAATTTTAAAACGCTATACAACAAACGCAATGAGCTAAATATTTGAAGCATCCAGTTACCTACACAGTACTCGAATTGATTTTCGAGAGATTTTGGTTATGTTAATCTGCTAAATTATGTCATGAGGCACTATATTTTTCAACTTTGGTTACTCGGCTAATTTTATCAACCCACGTCGTTTGACACCTGAGCGAAATCGCGGGTCGGGCTGGTTACAACGTATTTGTGACAATGACACCTGATGTTTCAAGATTATTTTCATATCTGACAACTTGCTTGGAATAGGCCGTTTGTCGGAAACCTCTAACTATCCGCGATCAAGTGCGTAAAATTGTGAAAGATGCACAAACCTCTACGTTTAAAATGAAATGGCCTTGACCGGTTAAATTAAACTTAGCAGTTAGACAGAGAACTGCTTATATCTTCACTACTGCGCTTAGCATTGCTACGATATTCGATAATCTTTCTAGAAAAAATGTTCCACTGTGCCACTAACCAGATGCACTTTATTCCAGCAGTGATGCAGACCAAACTGTTCACTCCTAGCATATTGGTTGAACTTATGGTGACTAACACATACTGCAATAGACTTTCTTTATGATTTTTATTAGATACTTGCACTACAAAGCACCGCTTCGAATCATTCATGATCGTTTTAGTCTAAATAGTGAAAATAATATTTTTAAGCCACAAAACACCATTTTGCGCCGTAGTTTTATCATTTTATTTGCTATGATTAGAGCATTCTTGTGATATGAAAGTAAGAAGTGTTTAACTAGTTGTAAATATAGTACTTTGAAACTGAAATGTACCTTTCGATAGTAGTGTATGTTCTCCATAAAGGCGACTCATTAGATTTCCGTACGTCCACAAGTGAGCGTTATGTGAGATCATGGCCGCAAAATGTGACTCCTTCAATTCAGGATCTACCGATGAGTGTGATATAGGAAAGCATATAGGATTATTTTAACATTGCATCTAAAATCTGCACCGCTTTATTCTTGTTGGTTGCCAAAATGGTCTTACTACCCAATAATAGCGCAACAAAGTGTGGTTATTCGCAAACATTCCCGGGGAGTTTTTTATTTTCTTATAGTCCTAGCTAGCCAACCAAAAAGTACAAAAATGAGAGAGAAAACTTTTTGACTCTGAGTTGCTTTTTAAAGCTTATCTTTGTATATTTCTGATTCCAGGTGGTCTCTTGCAGTAAGGAGTACCATAGGTTTTGATTATTGAAAATGCTTCTGCATAAAATATTCAAAGCGTATTCGAATAATATGACCATTGCGTTTAATAGCAAGAATTTTGCGTTGTGTGATGTTAAACAACATTATAGCTGCTCGCTTGTGAGCGCAAAATAGCGTCCAGCATAACACAGTCTAGCTGCACCTAAAGACAGTGATACAATCCTGCGTACCTACACTGAAGGTCAATTCTATAAGATTAACCGCTAATGGCAAAACAGTAAAATTAAACATCATAGCCTGTTTGCAAATTTTATCCAAGGATATTTTATGGAACACCCAAACAAAGAGTTAAAGATGTTGTACTTTATCTGGAGCTTCCCTTGTCCATGAAATTGAAAGCAACCAATAGATTGAGATGTTGTAGGAAATGCGCAGGAAATAGCTAATAGTTGAATGTAAATTTAATGGGCGTTGCTGAAAAACGCATCATCGGTAGAACCATTTTCGCAAATTAGCCCAAAGAATCACACCATTTGTGAGTATTCACGAAGCGTACAACAGTTTTCTCCTAGGTGTACCATAGTTTAATTGGCAAACCCAACAAAAATACACCTCCGCATTGACGTACATGCACATTTGTACTGTGCATTTTTCGGCCTAATAAAACCGGCTTCCTGAGTGAGCCTGAATTTTAAGGTTTGCAGTGAATGTTGACTGTCTATATATACAAGCAAAAAAGTTTGCCTGGAAGCATTTACATACAAAAAAGTTTTCTAGATTGCCGGTCGTAAACCTCACTATCAGCTTACGGGCAATTATAACTTGGAATCTAAGCCCATCGTTCTTAAGTGAATCCAAATAAAATGAAACTCTTCTATCGAGAGAAAATCTTGGTTAGAACACATTGGTTGAGCAGCATCTCTCAGCATTTGCTACAACCCCATGGTTAATGAAATCTTGTTTACTTAACAAACCTGAGAACTAGTCCTATGTAAATGTGCTTCTAAATTTGAGTAAACATTCCGAATTAAAATATCTATCCGTAAGACTACTGAGAAATTGGTGTACTAAACGCTGTTGCCAGAAGAAAAATGGCTATCTGAATTTTAATCTTTCTGTTCGTGATAGGTTTGCCCACCTGTGCATTTTTCCTTTAAAACCACTGCTTTCGACATCGCGGATTTTGCATGCGTATCTGCTCCAGTAATGAGTCCGTTTAGCGCCACAGAGTTTGCCGCTGAAAAAAACCGTTTTTCAAAGCTTCTATAAATAGCTGACTACGTGATGTTTAATTTGCAACTTTATCCTACATTATAATGCACAAAATTTTAACATAACTTTAACGCACTGCACAAGTTATGATGACAAGCATTTTACCCGCACAAACATCAACTCAAGCTCACAGTCTTCTGTTAGCACCCATTTAAAGTAATACTTACATTAACACAATAATAATATAATAATACATACATTAGTCAAACTGTGTCTAACTTATAATGATTGGAATGTCTTAGAGTGGACGAAGACTAATTTCACACTACGTTCAGAAAGCTAACCATGTTCCAAATTTGTTCAAGTAGATAGGAAAATGCGTGCTGAAACAGATGATGGCAGGCAACTGTTTGTCATTGCGTCACATGCGCAATAATCTTGCTATTCATGTTGAACAGTCATAGCCTGCGAGTTGTTGTAAAAATCTTCAGAACTGCTGTTGTTGAAGAAGATGTTTCTACCAGTGTGTGAAATGCATACTAACTTTTGGTAAACCAGGTTAACATTAACCTCAAAACTTCAAGCAACCCAAGCTGATCGGTGTGTGCATATTCAAGTGTGAGCCAGTCACCAGTGAATTGTCATCTCTAAAGCCAATTGGTCCAGTTAACGACTGGAGAAAATATTTTCACCGACTATATCTTTGCCATGCAACATTTGAGCTGCCATATCGATTTTGGTCTGTTTTTCGGAGAATGGGAACGCATGTGCAAACATGCAATGGTGAAAAACTCAAACTCAGAGTCATCAAGGGGACTGATCTTTAGGGATGACAAATTGTGTAAAGTACAAAAACAGCGTAGGTGACTGTGATAAATTAAATCATGTAGAAAAACGCTTTCTGTCTGGGATTTAGATAAACACGAACTTATTTATAGTTGGACGCATTTGGAATTCTTGAAATCAGCCTTTAGTTGATATGGTACGCTTTAAAGACTGTTGTGTTTGAAAATCAAAAGTTACATTGAAAATTTTCAGCTTACTCAAAAATCCAGTTACTATGTTTTTCTCTTGAGTGATGATGGCCGGATGTGAATTTGTCAGGAAGTTAATAACTGCTCCCAAAATTTTGCTGTAGGCTGGAGCACCATCTTCGGTTATTACTACGGAAATTTAAGCAGAGCGTTAGGGAAACAACCGATAGAACGGTTCATACGTCATAATAGATCATGTTTTTTGCCTGATATACAGATATGTGGATATATAGATGCTTATACGAGATAATTTTGCCTGGAAATATGTTTGTTTTATGGTCGTGTTTCAAGCTGTCATCTTTCCTTTGGAACGGCTACGAGCGATTCCTTGGTTTGACGTGAATACCTGTTCCAAGGTTTCAATGTGGCCTGGCCTGACACCTAAACCGCCATTGGCGTAACACTAACGAAAATGCCGAATGGAGAATGCACAGTGTAGTGCAAAAGGAAACGCAGAATGAAACAAGTGCCACTGTGAAACGTGATTAAGCGTTCCTTCGGGGGATGTTGCGGCATTAATGTTTGCTGGAATCCAGTGAGTATTATTAATTTAGGCGTTTAGAGTCCAATAAGAATGAGCTTTTTACTAAGCCAAATTGTAACGGTTTAGCTTCTGATCATTCTGAAAGGCAGGTAAACAACTAAGACACCATCTTCTCATCTCATTTGTCATATGCGAATAACAAGAATTGGTTGTTTAGTATTACGCTAAGCACCCTGAAACTAAAACGCACTTCCGAATGTTTCAACTCAAAAATAGGAGACATCCAACAAACCGTGTAGTGGTTTTGATTACGCTAACCTAGCTGGTGCGTGTCAGACAAAGTACCGTAAAATACCACAAAAGTCAATCACTACTTGCTTTTCTGTAAAGAATAAATATTTTGGAACTATTTTATCTTCTAAGGATACCGAAGTAGGCACTTTTGATGAACATAAAATTTACCCTATTATGGCTCATTGCTGTCTTCCTCCAATTTAAATCTGCATTCTACGGTTTATTGAACTCGTAATTTATGTGCTTCTGGGTTTTGCCTTTAAAGCAACGCATGCGCAAGAACAACATGATGTAGTCTTTTGAACACTCTACGACACTCGAATATTTCAAAATAGATAGTTTTAGTGTGCCACAAATTGTGGACGTGAGAGCTTTGTTCACCGCAATTTGTGTTCTGTAGACTGTACTAAACCTTGACTCTAGTGTTGCAGGGCACTACGGTTGTAATTATTCAAGCTTGTTTAAGCAAATTTTTCAGAGAACCGGTCCTCAGTGACTTTTGGGAAACACGGTGACATTTTCTCTGGTTCCACAACGATTTTTCACTTTGAAGAATAATACTGCTTATATACGTGCCTTTCGTTTTTTACACAGGCGCCGGTTTTGCACATTAGGTAACTATTTATGAGTGTACTTTCGCACACTGACTGTTTTGCAGTCTGCGTGGAACTTTGAAGATGTTAACCATGTAGCTTGCTAAGCAGCTATTTGCCATGCGCAGTGATCAACATACGTATATCTCTGTCATCGTTACTGCGTATCATTTTAATAGTAGCCCTAATACGTACCTGCGCAAATGACGGTTTCGTCGTTCTTTACTTTTTCCAATGTGTCAACCAGCTCACTGAGGTAGGTCTGATACGCAGTGAAGAAGCCCGATCGGTAATCTGTCAAAACGATGGAAAGAACCACAAGTCGACTCAGAATATATCCTGTGCACTATAATTGAGTTACCAAACTCTTTTGCCTTTGCATAGTTGGCTTTGTTACGGTGACTGAAAAAATTTCGTAGGGAAAACCGTTGGCAGTATAATTAGAATGAGTGTTTCCCTCACATGTAGGCTCCGTTTGGATGCAAACATAACCTCTTATAAGCAGCTATAATTTCACATGCAGTGAACGGTCTGCTGTTTAAAAAACTTGAGGCAAAACCAGTAACTCTATTGCTGTCAATCTTCCGGCGTTTGCTTATTGATTGCTGGCATGTATAATCCGTTTTGTGGCCTTCACAGTCTTTACATGTTCATTTAAAGCCGCCTCCCTTTCTCAAAATGGAGCTTACCAGCTTCATCCCCAAATAATTTTTCAAATTAATATTTATGAAGAACACATTATACGATAGTAGAATTTACCACCTCCAGATGCTTTTCAGCTGGTTTGACGACCTTATAAAAATAAAACCATGGAATTTTGCTCAATGATCTATTACCTGTTTTCCGAATTTTGTACGCTCCCTTCTAACTGGGTCCTTCAAGCTTTGGTGCGGTTCGTTCAGAATAACAGAAGCACCAATTTGTCCCGGTTGTAGCAAGCGCTAAACCCAAACTCCTGAGCATCTTGTTAGTTCTACTGCTACACAGCAGGTTGTGCGCATCAGTACTATCGCATCTCAACAAATTAGGTTTTTCTTCCTTATTATTATGTCGCTTTGCCCAAAAGTCGATTTCCTAATCAGTATACTAGGAAAAGTAGCAAAGAAGTGATACAGGTACTCTAATCCTGTCATAAACATCTGAATACTCAATGTTGCCCAAAGCAGAAACTGTTCGTCGGCGATTTGCTGAAGCACAGAGGTGATTGAGCTTAACCCCTCTGTGTAGAAGCTCATGCCTGTTTTATCGTAGTGATCTAAGATTTGGATGATCTTAGATCACTACGCTAAAATAGGCATGCAGTCAGTTTTGGCTTTATAAATTTTTATTTAAACATATTGATTGTGTGCTAACAATAATTAACTAATAATTAATAATAAAAATGACTAATTAATTAACAATCAATAATTAGCTTCCGATTAAGTGACTGTTGATCCGTTCTCCAAGCGTAGCGATTGTGCTACGAAAGCTTCGTCACCCACCTCGGATGGATCACAAGTATGTGACTAGATGTATGAGTTACCTTTATGTCGTTCTAAATATTAGCTTGATGTTTCTTGGTGTGGCTAGTCATTTAGAAGCAGCACTATCGTAAACTAATTTGTCCGCTGAGGGTTTTGCTATAATGTTGAATACATTTCTTGCGTTTGGTTAATTCGTTCAGAACCTTCCTTCACACGGACCTGATCGCTTTTCTGATTGATTTGTTCACAATTTGTGTTGCGACGTGGTCTGATGAGCTTCAGTTTGGCTTGACTGGTTGCGTTTCCCTCTTATATTTACTACGACTGGTCTCGTCGTTTCATTGCTTATTCAGATGTTTTTCGTATTTACTTAGGTAAGTCAGTTAATTAAATGGAGGCATATTTCGGCGAAATTGTCCTGTCCGGAATATTCCAAATTCCTGACTCCCTCAACAAGATTCTTCTCCTTCTTTTGTGCAGTTTTCATCTTTTCAGGATTGAAAGTGTCTTGTCTTGATCAGCAGATTTGATTGGGTTGCTTTTAGTGGGCTTGTTGACGGCGTCTTTGATAGCATACCATTCATCCATAAACGTACCTTCCTTTCTCGTTTTTTTGTTTGCTCCAATATGCAAATGTCGTTGCAGCCATACTCGCGGCTCTATCCGTTGTGCAAGGAAGCGAAGAAGAATTTATTTTCCTGTGGCAGCGAGTTTTCGTCTATGAAATCTAATGGAAATCTTTTCGTCTGCTTGTTCTGCTTTTTTCACAATCCTCATATTATTATTTCAAATTTTTGTCCTCTATTACTTGCAATGTTGTGTTTTGATTAATAGTGCCCACCAGGTTTCCAGGCTTCCAAGCTTGCAGGCCACTATTATATTATGCTCTCGTTAAAGCCTCACATTCGTTTCAGCAATTTTGTGTTTATTCTTTTGCGTTGGGTGTTCTTAATATCATCAAGCGATGTTTCTGGGCCTCGACTTCCCTGAAAGACATTGTGCGGGAGATTTGCTTTTTAGTCCAAGACGACACTGCATTGCAGTCCCATTTGTTTGAAACGTGTTTAACTACTAACGTTTTTGTAACAGATAGGATACATGCTTCCATGGCTCACAATTCGACGCGTACGCGTCAACTTCCAAAAGAACTTTTGCATTTTTGTGTTCACGAACGTCATTTCTTTCTTCCATTGGGACATCCACCTCACTGCTATTATTGGGCTTATGCGTCCGAGTTCATTGTTTTGATGATGGCGTAGACACGGTTCAGTTAGCAAATGTATACTATGATGTTCATATCGAGAAATGAAATTTGTTCAAGCATTTCATTGTTAACTTCTGCAAAGACTTCTTAATTTGTCGACTCCATTGTTGCCTTTTGCTTTTGCTTTTACCATTCTCCATTGAAATATAAATAGTTGGTCAACAATAAGTCCGGTGTTTTGTGGAATTCTACTTCTTCTGCGATCGATTGGAGAATGTACGGGCAGTTACCGTAGCAGCAGTTACCGTAGCCAAGAGAAATGACAAATAATCTCATAACAGATAAAACCATCATCGTCTTCTGATCAGTGAAAATATTCTTCGGTCTTCCAAGAATAAGCTCCAATTTTGGCTGAATATTCAAACCCAGTAATGATATTTCAGTGTCGTTCGTAGTCATGTCCAGAGTGTTTACGATGTTGTCCTCAAAAACGATGCTGCAATTTGAAGTGAAGGGGTTTTTTGTATCTTCAGAAGTTTCAAAAAATAAAAATAGCCGGATTTTTGGTCCTCTATTTTCCAAAATTGCATTTTATGATGTTTTGGAATTCTTGAACATTCTTTACTCTCATGCATTTGCTTGCAAACCCTCTTACTATGATCACCCTTTAAACAACGATACGTTTTTGAATGGGTCACTTGCGCTGTTGATACGGTGGAATTTTTATGTAGTCACGGGCAGTTGGCTATTCTTCTTCGTATAACTGTTGAAACGATGGTTTAAAGAAGTAGATTTTGAGCGTTCCCATCAATTTTGAGTTGACTTCACTGCTGCTTCCTGGCTAACCAAGTATGGCTGAGGTTAAATCCCGTGGTAAGAACATTTTGTTCAACCTCCGTGAACTGCCGACTGCTGAGATTCTTTATCCAAGCTTCTCCTTGATTATTTTCTCTCTGATTGTTTCTGGTCAATCTGAAAGCTTTACACTACGCTGGATTTAACGCTGAATTCAACTTCTTACTTTATTTTCACGCTTAATTACTTTAGAAGTCATGGTTTCACTGTCCACAAGCAGACATTGATATACCCAGTTGCTATTTTCTAGTATTATCATATGGAATTGCGCGCAGCATTAACAATGAGTCTGACCATTCAGTTACCTAATTTATGCGTCCGCACATGGTTCATTGTTTGTGATTCGGCCAGGCTCCTGGGGAGGCGCATTTTTCATGCACTCTTGAAATCAACAGCATATTGTTTAAAACCAAATAATAATATAAGATAGCTATGCGTCCTGATTGTTGCCCGGTATAAAAAAAGCTCCAGGACCCCTGCATGTTGTGTTTCTGCAATCAAACTCAAAAATCCCTGACAGGAAATGAATTATTTTGATGCAGTTACTCACTCCACAACTGACAATACACGAATGTATTATCCAACCATTCTTACTTACCAATCATTCTTTGTCTTTTCGCGAAGCAGTTTTGAGTCACGTGAAAAGGCGTTCACGGATTTGGTTGTTGGCTTCAAATACAAACACTTGCTCCACGGCTGTATTAAACCACCTTCCCAAGTCAATATTTACTAAGGAGTAATACCGCAGTAAGATCTCAGATGTAAATTCAAAATCCGAGTAACGTTGCCCTTAAACTGTTCACCGTTGTTAAAAATCACCTTTGTTGCACATTTACAAAATTGTTAACGCTAATCAAGCAGCCATGTCTCCAAATGAAATGTGTGCAGCCCTTGAAATAGGCTTTAAACTAATTATCACTGCCTCGCTTTTCTGCTTACCTTCCCTAGCTTTGTGGCACTGTATACAAAAAGTTGATTAACTGTTAGTTGCATCGTACGTTTTTTTTACAACTGTAGGTTGATTTACCGTCTGAACCATCCAAAGTGTCGGTTAGCTTCTTCAGCAAATTGGTTGATGCTTGGAGACCCCCAACGATGTCTGCAGATTGTACGGCAAACACCTCTAAAACGTGCTCATCTGGAAAATTAGGAAAACAAGAAGATAAAGGAGTCCTTCTTTGCACACTATGTGGATGAAGAGCGTTTATCATTTTGTTAGCCGGAGTACTTGATTATAAAATTCACACGATTTTCTGGCCCAGGCAAAATAACGGACACTTTTGATAAAATGTTTAGCAAGTGGTTGACAAGAACTGAAGCGCAAGATAAGAAAAAGGTCAGTCCCATTAGCTGAATTTTATCTTTTAAGACTTTCAGATGGTTGCCCTTAAGTCAAGTTAAACGTACCCTGCTGGATCAAGACTCAACTGCGTCCGTTCTCTAATTCCTGCTCTATGGCAGGGGCTATAGCGTGCCTAGTCCACCCCGACACATTTCATCAGTGCTGAATAGAATGTTTGGTAGTGCAAGCCTGCTGCTCATTGAATACATCGACTTTGGGTTGAAAAATCGATTGGTGTTTCTTTTTTTCGGGCGGCAGAGGACGAACCAAGTCTAATCAGGCCAAGTGACGACTATCCACAGACCACACGGTATTCACAAACGTGAGCGGCAGAGCACCACTTCCATTTCCGGCCAACAATGGGGACCGCAGTGCTTTAGTTACCGTTTTGCATTGCACAGAAGAGACATGATCGGCCTCGGTTTTTCTGCCTGTTGCAATCGCGTTAGTGATATACCCACACTTCTCACGCACCTGGATCAAATCGCAGCTAAATGTTTTGCCAAATGAAAATGTTAGATGCCCGCAAACTACCTCTTACATGCAACATCAAGACGTTACCTTGACTGATATGACGTACTTATACGTGGATGTTTCGCACAGAGTAAACTTACTTAAACACGGTGACTCGGGGGCAGCTGTAACCCAGCTGTCCAGCTTCTGCATGTTTTCACTAATTGGTTGCAGGTAAATCTTCCACTGACCCCTCGCAAGCTCTAAAATCATTAGATAAACAGGAAATGTTTTAGATAGTCTTTGAGCGTACATATACAGATGTGTTTGGGCAGATATGAATATTTGGAAGTTAATGCCGACAAAGAGGAAAATATTTGGAGAAATTTGCGAGTAAACAGAGGGGAAAATAGACGCAAAAACATATATCTACATATCTATAAACACATGACTAGTGATCAGGTTGAAGCTGCCATTCAGCCGTGGTATCAAAAACTTAGTGGCAGAGTTGTTGTTTTACTTGCTGAATCCTTTATCAAACAAAACAACACTCGAGAAACCGGCAATAAATGGCTTTCTGTATTTCTTATGAGATACATGTGTTTTCGTTCATGTGTGCACCACAAACGTGTTGTGGTGTCCGTTGTTTGCAAGAATCGGTTGTTAGTATAAAAAAAAGCGGCCTATTTTTAGGGTGAATGACTTATAACAGCTAGTCTGAGCTTGGGACACTGATAGTCTTAGTTCTTTCGGCAAATCAAATTTGTCGTTGACAAAAACGGGACTTGTAAAAGCATCTTTTCCATTGGTACGAGAGTGTGATAGCAGTGTGCTGGACTGACCCTTATAAATACGGGTGGATTATCCCCAAACGATTGATTGCGGCTGCAGAGTCGGATGCCATATCTATCTCGTTACGATCGTACGATTGGGCTCGAAAAATGCGCAAGAGCTATTTCTGCATCTTTTGAACGATGCATAGTGCAACCAGCTGCGAGAAAACTTGAAGATTTTACTGCCAAGGGGCCGTAGACGTTTTACCAGTCGTTGCTTTCCTAGTTTTAAAATGTGACATAGATGAGACACATCAAATATTTACTTTATATGTGGAGCAAATGGACCAAGGCACGTTTTACTCGGCAGGTATACATCACCATATTTGGATCGATTATCAGATAAAAAGCAGCAAATCTGACAGCTACTTTTCATGCACCTGAAATCTTCGGTGGCGCGAGAATGCCTCTGGATATTTTCAAAATGTAGCCAATTATCGATTGCAGATAACTCCAACAAACGTTGCTTGGTGTACTAAGCATATTTCTTTCAACCAGACGGTCATTGCAGCCATAAAATCTGCATTTGATGGAACTGCGAAATTTATCACGGTTACATTCTGGACAAATAACTATCTATTGACCTGTGGTAATATTATGGTAAAACCTGGAGGTAGGGCAATTTTTAGTCATAAATTACATTATATCGCATCTACACAGTACCACTGATGGCTATGAAAAATATATTTTATGTTGAAACAAACGTTTTTGCCTAAGATCACCTATATTTTGCGTAATGGTGCACAAAAAGGTCTTATTGTACGCGGATGTTGAATGCTCATGTTTGCATGGCATGGATGTCCTCCGCGTTTTGGTTAAACAAAGAGAAAAAAATTAGACCTCACAGGGTTTCAGCAGTAAGTTACTTCTACTTAACTTTGAACTTTGTAAGAATCACAATTCATGTCATAGAAAAGCCTTAACTTCAATGAGATGTAAAGCACCGGTCAATATGCAGCAGCGCAGTTTTTAGTACTGAGGTAAATAACAAATTCTGAAACGTGTTTTACACTGCCTGCAGTGTACAACTACCTGGCTACTGGTTTGGTAAGCCAGAAATGTGTCTTTCTCCAAGCCAACCAGAGAAATAATCTCAAATACGACGAACAATCACGTCTACAATTGGATCTGCAGTTTGGTGGAAGCTGAACTCTCTAGCGTCTCAGAAAATTCCCGTGAACTAGATCGCACCAGTGATTTCCTAGTAGCCCAGTGTGTGATCACATGACCCGAGCTAGTAAAACCGATGATAAACGGACATCTTTGGTGTGAGCTGACGATCATATTTTTGAAACACGACACTCATTTACTCACAAAACTATGAGATGACACTGTTATTCAAAAACACCATTCTCCAGTGCACGTGCGCTACCGAAACAAAACTTATCAAACCGAAGTCCTTCCTCCTAAATTGTTGACTGCATTTCGTCTTACACAGTTATTTCGTATTATGTTATCTTTAATCACAAGTTATAAGAAACAACAATCTGCATTTAAAGCTTACTGGGAAGATGGGTACTTATTGAAGATTGGCCAACGGTTTTGAAGTCGTTCAGGGATTTCATAAGTTTCGCCAACTGGGGATTTGACCTGTGCGCTGAAACAAAGTAGTAACATGTATCAAAATCAAATGTATTTTATTATTTTATACAAAATTCACTGGACTACAGTACGTCATACCGGCCCGCGTAGTGGTACCAAAATACAGCCTATAAAGTACATGAGACCTATTCACAGTCAGTTGAGCAGCATTGGGTGTTCAGATAAAAATGCTTTCGTCATAAGCTGCATTTGTTACCAACCGCGCGCGAAATTGACGAGCCGGTCTTGCCGTGTACGGTGAAAATGAAACTCATTGGCTGTCCTAACCAGTAATGGTATTCCAGCCGATCTGTGTTGTGATAAGTTATTATGGTTTAGCCAAAGCTTGTCAAAATTACATGTACTCTAAGTATGTTCTGGTCATTCTGCCTGTTGGCATACATCACACTGGAGCTTATTATTGGTGGATAACTTTTGTTATCTCAGACCGTCTGATAAGCAAAACTACTGACAAGCAAACTCTCTCCTAGCATAGACCGAATATGTTTGAAATTGTAGACCGATCAAATGAATATATCTGACTCTAATTCCCTTTTAAGCTGCATACGTAGAGATCTCTTTTTGTGGGGTTTTACATTCCGGCACTGTTTAAAACATATCCTGGAAATTTAGTTTAAAATATATGGTGAACTAGTCCAAAACTTTTGTTTTGCGTAACCTCAGAATATAGTAATGTCAGAAGTATCAATGTGAGGGCGAAAAACAAAATATTATGTTGAAAAATGATTTTTCTTTAATTATAACTTCACTTGATATATTTTGGGCCTTCATAACGGATTCACACGCTACTTTGTTCTGACTAATCGACACACCAACACCTACGGACGTATATTGATTAGGGAATGTATGCATTCAGATACGTCATTAGTACAAACAGCTTGTTTATTTTACTGAGTCTTCTATATAAAATGCTTGAGCACAAGTAACTGGGCCTTTTTATTCAGTCTATGAAATATGACAGGGCGCCACAGCTTTTTGATTGGGCCATTTCGTTTTTCGACCAACTACAACGGTTTGCACGGTTTACTGGCAAACTTTTTTAATCTTTGAAAACTATAATCATTTTCACAATTTACAAACAACGCACGCTTTTGTTCCCTGACAAGTATCAAAGAAATCTGGTTGAGCGCATCTATCCGGCTTATACAACAGTTACTTTAAATTACAAAATAAACGCTTATGTGGTATAAACATGCGCTAATTTACCGAAATAATTAAACCCGTAATATCACAGAAATGCTCCACAATTTTTGCTGAATGCAGTCTACAGTCTTTTATGCATTTGGCAAAAATGAAGACGGTGATGAAAAAAGGCTAATGTTAATGCATATACGGATAAAATTCTGACCCTTGTGCGTCTTATTATTTAACTGTAATGCCTATCGGAAACATATTTTGAAGTTACATCACGTAAAATAACTGACCTGGACATTTTTCAAGCTGGGTGTTGGCCAAAAGTTGCGCAAGATTCTCCATCTGCTTTGCGTACAATTCCAGAATTACAACTCCAACCATGCATTTCGCCTCAACTAAGGGTGAGCAAATCAATATTTTTTAAATAAAGTGGAAATAAACTGTCCCATATTAGATCCTATTAGAGATTTTAGTGTCCTAAATTTCTAAATATTACCAAGTTTCAACTGATGAAATGCGGTTTCATTTTGTCGTTTCGATGAAGTTTCAAAACCAAAAGACTAAAATGGTAACCGGTTTACTGTGCTTCAAATCGGACAGCTTTACTCAAACAGCATCCAGAAGTCCACGCGAATTTAAAATGGCAAGTCAATCGCAAGCTACCCCACGTCCGTAGAGCGGTAGCATTTATTCAAAATGGCATTCAAAACAGCATGCCAGCAACTGAAAACTGTTCCCGTCCGTATCTATACAGGAATAGGACACAAGCTTGAACGCAGTGATAAAATGTACAAAGATGTATTTCAGCTAACTTTTTGGCAATCTCTCCCATCAGTACCTCAGTTTCAAGCAAATTCCCTTAGACGATCTATAGTAACTTTCTTTTTTATAATTTCCTGCATTTCTATATTTTGCAACTCAAAACCATTAACAGGACAAGCCCAGCGCCCAACACATCAAAATTATCGTTGGTTTATTGTGCTTAGAGGACAGCATGTATCCACTGTACCACGTATGGCCTATGGCAACCAATATATCCGTGGGAGTTTTGTAGTACTCTTTGAGTACATTTTTAGATTTGGAACTTAACGTGCGTGATAAAAACACTAGCAAAGTTTCATGGTAATGGGCGCTTATTTTGGTGGCGTTAGTTTTAAATCACATTGAACGGTAAAAGTGCCTCCACACTGGGCCGTTTCAAACTTCACATTCGGAATTTTGAAACACATGGAAGCAAAGCAGCCTAATCTCAAAGCCATGACTAAACAAACTCGGTTTGATATAGCTGCACACCTACATTGGATCACACAGAGAGGAACTCACATAATCTATTTTCTGTACCAGTGCGCTTTGTAGATGCATGAAACTGTGTGTAGCATCTGGAGTCCGCCTAGGGAAGCACGTACACCCTTACAAAAGCACCGGTATCCAGAGATAAGTCGCAGAAATTGCAAGCGGATATAGGTAGTGATTAACTACACGATGCAGTAAAGTTCTTCTGAGATGCTTGCCAAACTGCTCAATTGTAGTTGCTATGTCTGGAACGTCTCCATGGGTATCTGGTCTTTCCTTAAGTTACGTTGTTAAGTGTACCCTAGCCTTAGAAAATAAATTTTCGTCATACTTATTAGTAAAGATTCCTTGTAATTTCACAATTTTTCGTCGCGGACTACAATTTACTGATAAGAAATAAGAAACAATTGACAACGTCTGCTAGAATAGTCTTGTTTAGAATGCCAACTGGCCGCTAATGATGCAATAGACCGTGAGAAATCTGTTCTCGTGTGCCACTAATGGCTGAATTGTTCACTGAACTAAGTAGGTTCATTGCAACAGTTCAGCTACAAATTCTGTTTATACCATCAGTTCACATCGGGTAAGAAGTAACTCCACAAAGTGAGATATCCATTCGGAAAAAAATAAAAAATATAATAAAAAAACACCTGATGAGTAGGATCCGGAGACAACATGGTACTTTTATTTTATCTTTTCCTTTCATTTAGTTAGACCTGAATTTGTACCAAATCTGACAAAGAAACAGTTATCAAATTAGTTGTCGTGAAATAAGTCACTGGATTTTCTGATGAAAATAGAGCAACCTAGTGAATACCTAAACATATTTTGCTTATCCCAATCTCCTCCTCTTCACTCTTCTTGTGTAAGCGCCTGTATAAGCAGAGTTTACTATAGAATCATCTCGTCAAATATTATCAATCATGCCAGTACTCAATAATGCCTAAATTTAGAGATTTTATTAGCGGTTTATGAAACCCGCGAACATTTCGTGCAACCAGGTAACACCATCTCAGCTATATTAAGTTAGGTGAGTGGTCTGCATCAAGTTTTATCCATCGATTACTTCTACTAGGCCGCGTTTCTTCCCGTTTTTGAAGGTATTTTCCTAGATAAAGACTAGTGCCGAATATCGACTCAGAAAAAAGCAATAAAATGACCACAGCTGTTACCGAAATCTTGGCTAACACGACCATTTCACACTGTTTTATCGCGAGTTTCAGTTGCGGTAACTTAACAACTGCGTTTATTGTATATACAAAGCCAGACCTGGTCCTCAGAAAATCGATGTTGCCTGTGTAGTATAAGCAATAAGATGAATTTGATTGGTGCCGTTTCCTGTAAATGCCTGAGCAATTAACGGACTTTTTGGCCACTCTAATTTTTTTTAAGGGAATGGAACACCTGTTGAGTTTTTCCTTGGATTTGAGCCATAAGAAAACCAAGTCGCTAGGAATTCTACTTGGGAAGATACTGCTTGTCAATGATTTTCCTTCATATTCGCTGTTCAGATACGTGACGCTAAACACCGTGTTTTTGAGCAGCTTTCTGCATGCGCTTGGCCAGTATACGAACAAGAAAATCAAGGAACCACATCTGAATTACTGATAGGTCTTTGGTCTGTTTGCTGAGAGTGACAGTTTTAAAAACCTGTGTAATTGAAAGAAACGTCCTTCTCGGTACAAAATGTGCATTGAAAATGTCCCCTCAATGATTGACTAAATATACCTATCACGGTTTTTCGGCACGGAAAAAGAGAACGTCAGACGCACAGCCTGCACTGTTAGGGTTCGGTTAATGGGTTGGTCTTACTTGTGCCTCCTGCAGGGATAACCACTGAAAAGTATGCGTTATGTATTTTTTGTATTAGTCTGGGTAAAGTTCCTAGTGTTTGTATTAAAGTACAAAATTGGGGTCACTTTTACATTTATTGCTTGCTTTTTTAAACGAAAATTGAGCTTAGCTTTATGTGCAATATAAGTGATACTCCAACAGGAAACCCCTACCCAAGTAAAGCCAAACCTGGATAGAATACCTTGAGGAAACTATAGCTTCGTATTCACACACAAAGCCCATGGTTCTTTTGAGGAACTATCCCAAGAACTTAAAATTCAATCGCACAAAATCGGCCTTTTTAAAACTGGAGTTTTTTTGGGGAGGTATAAATAAAAAAACGAGTGTCATATTTTCTCAGCATATTTGTACAGAAATCAACTCTAACGATAAATTTCGCCTTTAGACTTTACTATGCTACCTTAAATAGTTGTGGCCAAATAAGTCTGTTTCGAAAAATACCATCAATTTCTTGGTCCAACGGAAAAATTCTACGGCGGAATACTATTAAACGGAGTGTACTGAGTTAACAAAGAAAATTATTCGTGAGGTATGTTAAAGATCACTGATAGATCGGGCACGGAAGCAGGATCACCAGCAAAAACTTGCCTTAACAAAACACCATTAACTATCATTTGATTCTCCATTTCCAGAGGCCGAAAAGCAATCTACCATTTAAGAACCTACTGCAGATATATCCTTGTGCCTAAACCGCAAATGATTACATAATTGTGATTATACCATGACCCTTTATTACGCAAACATATGTGCCATAGGGTTTCAACAAAAAAATATAGATTCACAGGCAACCGTCTAGTAAAGTTGCATTTGAAAATAAAATGTCAGATTCAAAATAATGAAAGCCTCTCGCTTACGGCAGTAATTAGATAAACACCATCAAAAAACGGGAAAAATCCAACATAAGTATCCATCCATCTATCCGGATCAGAGCCTCGCACTTCAACTGCTGAGGGATATCGCAGTCAGACGAATAGCGAAAAGCAAAGATATGGCACGTTTCATGAGAATAAAATACATTTTCCATAAAAATACGATGTATGTGATAGCCCACTAAAGCAGAAAACGAAGGTTCCTTGTTTGTAACATTTTACGAAAATATAAGTTATGTTTACGGCAAGTCAAACCACGTCTTCATGACAGAGGGGGGCTCACCTGACGAACCTGTAATATTGGATGCCAAAATTCACGATCAATGCTTTTTTAAAAAATCATCTGACAATTTTTATAAAAATCTTATTTATTGGGGGTTACGCATTGTGACAGTATTGTGAAAGGATTTGTAGTGGACGAGGTTGGAGAACATCTGATTTGCCACCTGGTGAAGAGCGGCTGTGACGTACATCCGGTCGTTATCCATTTGGAATAGGTGTAAAACACTTGCCAGGTATTATTGGTTGATTAGCTGGCCGTTGATCTGTTCGCTGGGATTGGCAGTTGGCTAATAGCCAAGAAATAGACCAAAGATTCCAGGCGTTAGGGGACACTCTGTGAATTCGTGTTTTAAGTTCTGAACGGCAAACGAGGATTATCACTGTAAATTTCTTCCGGCTACCAGGAATCCGCAATTTTTATCCACTTTTTACTTCCAGTTTGGCCCATACAGCTGGGACCACAATAACAGTGACCCTCAAGTTGCACTATTCACTTACTGGTCACATATATGTGCGGAGTGCTTTGCACACTCGTTCAAACCCTTCCAGCAATCTTTGTACGAATTCCCGATCCTGGTCCGTGTTTGCATTATACGGTTTCATTTACCTAGTTTTGTGCGTGCATAGTCTGCAAATCCCCCCCTCGGGGAAAGTTACTATATATTTCCAGATCTCGACAACCGGCTAGCTGGTCACAAGAGGTTCATTCCAGACAGCTCATAATGCTTGTAGACACATTTTCGTTTGGTAATGCGGTAGTTACATATAATGCACTCATCGATTCTAATTAGGTAACCCGTCAATAAGGTTAGTATATGGGATACTATTAGAGACCTTGCGGTTGTGAAACACCACAAAGATGACGGCCAACCGAAAATTACGCCCGTGCTTAATGGTCCGGAATCTAACCAAGTAAGTCCTTCTTGTACGTTTTGATTCATAGGGCCCAGAATTTCGATTAGCGTATTGAAGAATCCTATTGCAGCTAAAAACTGAATGAAACTTGGGCGCTCATGACTGACTAAGTTGTAACCTCTCCGTTCCTGAGATATGTCTACGCACTACGGCAGCGAAGTATCGGTGTTGAACACTGATGTCATGCTTTCATGATGATAATGATGTGTCTACTCATTTGGTGAATAGTGTTATTTAAGAAATGTTCATGAGGCGCCCGACGACCTAATCAAATGCTACTTTGTATGCGGTACTCGAAGACATTTAACAATTAAACCACCGTATAATGGAGCTTATTAGGAGCATCCAATTGATCTCTACACCTTTTTGTTATAGGACTTCATTCAGAGACCGCAGTGCAGCCCTATTCAGGTTTCACATTTACCACGCGCCACCATTCTGCATAGAATGAACATTGATTGCTTAAAACTCGTGCACTGCTTGATAATTTCCACTAGACGTGTTTAATGACCGGGGATATGCGCCATCTCAATAATCTCAACTCATTCATTCTTTTAGGGTTAATAATTAAGATTAAGTTTACGGCTTTTTAGATCTATGTACTGAAATACACAATAAAACCTTGCACGTCAGACGCCGAAGGAGCTTGTAGTCTGGTAAATTGCGAAACGTACAGCAAAGGCTTACGTTACGTGAAAACATAATACATTCTCGGTATAAGTATGACGTTTTTACTGGGTATGAGCGGTAGAAAAAATACGTTCCTCGTTTGAAACATCTTCCAAAATATAAGTCGTGTCTACTGCAAGTCAAATGACGCCTTTTTCATAGATGGGGACTCACTTGACGAACCTGTAATATTGGGTGCCAAAATTCACGGTTATTGCTTTTTGTTAAAACCATCTGACAATTTTTATAAATATCTCATTTGTTGAGGTTAGTGCATTGTAACAGTATTGTGATAGGATTTGTCGTAGACGAGTTTGGAGAACGTCTGATTTGTCACCTGGTGCAGAGCGGCTGCGATGTTCCCCTGGTTGTCATTCATTAGGAATAAGTGCAAAACATTTGCTCGATATAAACCAAAGATTCCAGGCGTCAATAGATACCCTTTGAAATCGTGTTTTAAGTTCTGAACGGCAAACGAGGATCATCACTGTAAATTTCTTCTGGCTACAAGGAATTCGCAATTTTTATCCACTTTTTACTTCCAGCTTGGCCCGTACAGCTGGGACCACAATAAC
Organism: Opisthorchis felineus; assembly: GCA_004794785.1. Taxonomy (NCBI): domain Eukaryota; kingdom Metazoa; phylum Platyhelminthes; class Trematoda; order Opisthorchiida; family Opisthorchiidae; genus Opisthorchis; species Opisthorchis felineus. Next base: position 193,129 of record SJOL01007812.1, on the reverse strand, counting down.
AGTGCCTCTCAAGTTGTTCGATTCGCTTACTGGTCACATGTATCTACTGAGTGCGTTGCGTAGTCTTTCAAGTTTTTCTTTCCATTTTGTTATGAATCTCCGATGCTTGTTCGTGTTTTCGTTATGTGGCTTATTTATCTTTTTGGCTTAAGCTTTTGTCATTATATTTTGCTAATATTTTTTGGTAATAAGCATAAACAATCATATGCTCAGTTATTGCCACGAACTTATCCTACAACAGGCTACAAATCTACGACCAGCCTAGTTTGTTGAAATTCTGCCGCTAAACTTCCAGCTTCATGTAGTGTACAATTTTGGTTCTCTTCACAGTGGAAGCTACTCACAAGGTTGTCGAATTGTAGCCATCGTTTTTATTGCACAGTAAACGTTTTGCTATACTGCTGACGACAATAGCTTACGAAGCCCACTTTACTTATTTTGATGAAACCGCAGATGCTACCTGAACATTTCAAGAGGAATTGCTACTGATTTTGGTACACCTCAGATTGCAAATCGGAATACTCAGTGCCTCAATCTAACAATTCACTTTGTTCTTCTAATTATTATTTAATCGGGCTATAATGGATCGGATACTATAGCAAAGGGTATGCAGTAAACTCAGTGTTCTGCAACACTATTGCCGTCTAATACGTTGATCTTATGCAGTCACGTCATAGCTGTCACCAATCTATGCTGTTTTTTTACGATAAAGTTACATTCCTTGTTGATATTGGAAGTAGTTGAGAAGGATTCTTGAATAGTACAGTGTAAACAGCAGATAAACAGTTGAATTTTTTCACTGTTACAACTTAGAATGTCTATTCTGACCATATTCACAATGTTTTTGGATCGCGTTATCCAAGTAGTCATAGAAAACCTTTGTGAATCTGAAAAACATTCATTCTGGTAATAGCGCGGATGTCTGAGTTTCAATGTCATGATCCAATACCTGGGAGCAGATTGTTGTTCAAGGCATGTATTCGGGAAATGGCATTCAAAATTCCTGCATCGGTCTGAGTCCGCGTAAGATGTGTGCAGAAAAAACCTTATATCACTCATCTTAAGTTTCTTTCAAAAATAAGTCGCGTTAACCCCTAACTCAATGATGCCTAATTCCTGAAGTGTACTTGGCTTATGACTTACTTTGAAAACCTGTCTACTCAAGCGTTGAGTTTTGTTTCGTTAAAAACCTTCCGTCAATTCTTGATAAAAATCATTGTCAAATTAGATTTCAGCATTCTTACTAGGCCCAAAAATTCGAATTCCTCGACAAGTCGTGCCACACTGCCTTTGGTGGGTCTGTGAAACAGTAAGTTTCACTAGCCCCCCCCCCCGGCCTACTGTAATTTAGTCAATAAAAACAGTAAAAAAATGCTGTTAGTGAATAAAGTTCTCTTGGCTTGTTTTTATTATCCTGCGATAAGCTACCGTACTTTTATTCTTTTCTGAAAATCAAACTACGAACATCAAAATGAATCATTTCTACTTCCCAAGACTTGACAGACCAGTCAGCTAATGCTGTTAATATTTGCTGACTAACGCATACATGTTGCACAAATTTAGAACTATTCCAACAAGGCCTTTCAGTTTGAACTTTCCCACACATTCATTCTTTGTGCACGCTCCGGTAATCTACTTGCCGTTTTGTTGTATCTTTCGATATCTGCAAACAATTTAGTATTTTTAAAGTCGTCGTCAAAAGGTCACTAAGGAAATGTGGTGATTGTCATCCCGAGAGCTAGATTTTTCATCAAACTATTGATGACCGTTTACTTCGCCAGCTTTGGAGAAACCCAAAATGGTAACCAAAAACATCAACAGAACCTTATTCGGACTGTGTTACGCTCTACCCCACAACCGAGTAACGTGATAAAGCAGAATATCCGTCAATCACTGTGGGGGTAAAATTACAATATCCTCAATGCATTCAAAATTCCTAATACCACGTACACTTCTTTTCATTTTATTTTATGACGTATTCCGAAACTAATGCACAAATTATACCACTGTTTACATTAAAAAAGATTTACCTTGGCTCTGAGCGAATCCTATTGGATTCAATATACAAGTAAACGTAAGCATATATGTAGGAGAACTATTTAAAAAAATGACACTGACTGTCTCATTGATGTTAAAAAGCTTTTCCAAATTTGCAAAAGATATATAACAGTGGCGGAAAGATCAGGGGTTAACGGTGCGCCAGTTTTCGAAAATATCGTCTACATTATTGTTGATAAAGTTGGTTTTCTATGCTCAGTGATTTTTTTCTGCAAATGGGATAAAATTCCATCATTTGTAAAGCGTCATTCGACGGCTTTATAAGAGATGTCCATTGTGCATGATTTGTTTACATTTAGTTGCTGAACTTCTGCATTGAGTTAATTTACTCCCGTAAAACATCAAAGCCATGCAGAGAGCAGGATGCACTCTAACAAATGCCTTCAAATTTTTCTGATACTTTTAAACCAGTTCACTTGCAAAACGTGCTTAAGTGTTGCGGGTTATGCAGTAAAAATCATTTTCACCTCAGAATTAAGCAGATTAATCATATTAACTGCAGAGAATGACAGCTATGTTCCTATACCATATCTTACATCTGCTCAAGAATATCAGCTTTCTATATAACACCCCTCCCTCTGTGTAGTCCACTGTGGCTGCAAATGTCTCACCATAGTGAGTTACTATAAGCGCTACTAAAATATGGTCCAAAAGCGTGCAATAAAAAACCCTATTTTTGATGACTGCCCCATTCTGACTGATTAAAGCTCAAACAATACGTAAAAGACTGATATTCTCAGATGATGTGTCATCCAAGTACATCTTGCTATCAAGTTTTGAGTGGAGTTTGATCATTTTCACAACTTCTGTGAAGGCAAAATTAAGTAGTAGCTTCCTAATTTGCGTTTATCTTGGTCAGTTTTGAGAACAAGATATTGATCGTTTATTTAAGGGGTTTTCGGAAAGTGCAAGAAATCAGCACAACCCAAGCATCGTTACTCAGTAAGCTCCAGACGAACGAGAACTCCCGTTTATTTTGTAACATAATGCCTTGTTGTATTCAACGTAATCTATCGTTAGCTCTATAAAAAACAGTACTCCTAGTTCATCTGTAACGTGATGGACAGTAGGTCAGTTGCAGCCACATTGCGACTGAATATTCTCTATGTAGCAATTGTTGTACGAAATCTTGGGCCTCGCCCATGAGTTCTAATTTGTACTTAAAATCACCAATCTGAGAAAGCTTATGTGGTCCGGTGAAAATCTTTTGCAAGAAAAACCCTGACTTCAGTGCTATATGGTGAGTTAATGAATGGCATGCTTAGCTAACCTGAAAGAAAGCTTCGAGGTGATTGCTATGTACTCTAGTAACCCCTGAAATTTACAAAACGCTGGCTAGACTTTAAGTACAATCCATTAATGATGCTAACCAGAGCTTGAGCTCTCAAAAGTTGCTGTGTAAAAAGTGCTTGAATTTAACGTCAGCCTGCGACTGATATTGATGTGCAGCCGTCCTTGGTGTTGGGCTAAAAGCCTGATAACTACTTGATCGCTTAAGTGCAGACATACTGGAATTTGGGCAAAGCACTCGAGGGAACTTACCTCTGGAAAGGACTGCCAGACAACAAAGCGCTACTGCAAAAACAGTCATAGTTAAGCAGAAGCCGAATCTAGGGGGAACGTTAAACTGTTACAAATTTAAATTTCACAAAAGCCCAATATAAACAGCTTATTGGCTCTTACATTTGACCAATCACACGCCGGTTCACCCGCGATCTGATTCGTCCACAACGGAACCGCGCACCGATTGGTAAACTAAAGCTGTCATTTACATCAGTCTATTTTCCCTGTCATTTTGATATGACCACGAGGATAGCCAACTTCTGCTCGGAAATCTGCCAAAGTGTATAGACGATACTTGAGTAGTAGTCAGAATATCCGGTGCTTTCTTAAATGAAATTGTAGCAAAATTCTGTCCGACTTTTTACGTGTTCGTCGCAAAAGCACCCGTATTCCATTTGCAATTTAGGGCACAGTGCAACAACTGAGCTAATACTTGATGTCTTTTTACGGTGAATTCGTATTTAGTTGTGTTTTGGTGTTATTGAAATTGGTCGTGAGCCACACCCCGTTCTATCTGAAACTGTGAGCCGCTCTATTTTGCAAAACACCCTAAAAATGTGGTCTTAACGAGTTTGGTGCGGTGCTAAAAAGTCGACTTTGTAGTTGCTTTACAAACTAGAATATCCTTCTATAAGTCGTGACCGAGCGGAAGAATCACACACACATCTACGTGAGCAGTCTCTTTTGTTGCTGAACGCCTAGATTTACAGATTTGTCTTACGTATCTTGTCTCCTGTGCGTTACGGAAGCGAGTTTAGCTGGCGTCATGATGGGCCACGCCTAAGTCGTCAAATCCCCCGTCGTGTTATTTATGCTAGCTAATATGTTGCTTGAAGTAATACGGACATCACAGTGTCTTCGTCTATATGTTTGAAAGACTGCGCTCTAAATAATCGCTTAGGTTCACTAGCTACACGCTAGTTTACCATGACGTCCTTACGAGTATCGACTTACTGTGACCCTGATCACTATGAATTCTTGTTATGGCGGTGGCTTTCTTAGTACGGATGGGAAACATCTGACTCATGCTAAGTTAGGGCTTTGAGCAATCACGCTTGTGACTTCAAGCAGAATGAATTATCTAACATCTGCATGGTATTCGCATCCACTAAATTGTGAATATTTTCGACGAAGTTGCCTTGTGGGAAGTCTTTTCCGACTCAGATTTCTATCAAGATCCCGGTGTGCTTTCTAAGCGTGGTCTGCTAGAACTATACGGTTACTTGGGCACTCAGTTTCCGAATCTAATCCAAGAATGGATGCGACATATATAAGGACCACAGTACGTTCCCCTGTATCTTTTCTTTTTTCTCCTTTATAGTCTGAGGTGATTTCCAGTTGATTTGCAACCAACTCAAACCATAGCCTTCCTCGTGTTTTTAAAGCATCATAGTAAAATTTCATAGATTTGCGTCATGCTCTCCATGTACGTTCATTTGCGCGGGGGATTATTCGGAGTCGCGTTCAGAGACATGAAAATTCTACTTTCGCCTACACTGAAAAGTGGAGATGTCAAATAAATGAAGTTATTATGTGAGGACATTACACAAGAGGCATAGTGATTTGGATTTAATTGAAAAATAAGGTTGACAGAAACTTGGGCCCTGCACCTGCTTCACGAATTCCAGGAAGGGTAAAACCGGTCGTGGGCTACCAAAGTGTTTTCACCAACATTCTAAGTAGTCCCACTCAAGAAAACATTGTTCGAATTAGTTGGTTTTTCAAGTTGAAATGACCTAACCCTAGCCAACCTCATGGGCTTATCTCATTTTAGTACTAATTTCTCAAAAGATTAGTCAAAATATTTTTCCTTACTTAACAGATATTTTCTCATAAACAATGCCGCGTTTATATTTTGTTCTGGAGCAATTTTGCCTGATCGTTACGATGTATTTTGGATTACATATCAAACAATACGCGTCGACATAACTAGATTAATTTTTCCCCATATATTGAATGGCACCAAGTAAATAAACTCCCGGTTTTGCATTCTAATAAACTTCTCTTATCTGACACAGAACTTATTGGATACCGTCGGTGACGATGAGCCGCAGCTGTGCACAAATGCCCATTGACCCAAATCTCAACTAGTTGTTTTCTAAATCATTGTGTTTTGTGCACGTGTTGTTTCAAGCATCAGGTAATCAGTGTGACTTGGATCCCCAATTCACCCAAATGGAATGCCAAAACGCTCTAGAAAGTCTATATGGCCGTGACTAATCCATACTGTAACCGTCAGCGATTGCTCAGGTAACTGAAAAGCAAAATAAAGGCTGTAGGCAAGGAATGCGGTTTTGATCTGTATGCCACCGTCGTCCCCAATTAACTAACCAAGCTGAATGGTGTTCTTCTGTCCCCTTATCCTATCTTTCTTCACGAGACACAACGTCTTACGGAGCACTGTACGAAGCATTGGTGTCACATGCGCAAGCGAAACAATAGCGGACGAAGACACTCACAACCATCCACACACGGGAACTAGGCAACGAACTAACTTTTCACAAAAACCTATCCCACGCAAAGAAGACGAAACTATGAAGAAAACAACGCTGTGTAACATGGTGCAAAATTCGTAACTCCGGATGCCCATCAATTTGGGTGTAAGATGTGAACCTACAGTGAAAAAGAGGGTGGATATTGTGAACTAATGTGTTTTGGTAAAACAACCACTGTCACTTTCGAAGGATATCCTGCGTGTTCTGCTCGAATCGACATGCTTTTTAAATATAGAGTTTCTTTTAGAGATAGTGGAACGAATGAAAAAAATGCATATCAGTTTGCACGGCGGATAACTCATTGAAGGCAAAATCCAAATCAGCCGGTAAAGTTTCGAAGTCTGTCGCCTGCCAAACAGCACTGAAACATATCGCTCCTCCTGATTTGTGGGTTGTCAAGCAAAAAACGCTAGCCTTGGATGGCAGGAAGTTGAGGCTATTCGGTGCCTCAAAACAAACATGTGTTTGAAGCTTTTGCTACTGCGCCATCATAGGGTGCGTAAGTATTTGACCCAGCACATTCCCCCAAACGGCACTTCTTTCTCCTCACTCTCTATCCGTTTCCACTACCCAGTTGAGGATAGGTTCACATCTTTCACTTAGTTTGGTGTTTTTCAAACTTCAGGAATGTCTCCGTTTTTATGTTGTTCCCCTAACATAGACTGAATCCCACCTTCGTTAGTCTGTGTGACATTCATCAGTCTAGCCACATATACCGCAAACCTAGTCGGTGGCGGAGAAGTAGTGACGGAGCAGTACATCTTGGTTTAATAAGTAAAACGCCTGCGTCCTGCTTTCTTCTATTTTCAGTCTTGCAGTCATGGATTAATCGCCGTAATCATATGGGAATCATTCGTATTTTGCGCATTTTTGCTTATTTTACAGTGGTTATCTTATTTGGAGTCTCCCATACAAGGGACTGTTGAGGTTTCCTCAAACCATCCCACTCAGAACGTTCTCGAGTGATCACTTCTGATTGACATACAGCCTGGGTTTGCGATTGACTTGTTGCAAAATGAGGTACAAAATGTTGCTCTGAGGATCCTAACTGTCTAGTGACTTGTACTTAGCTTCTCTGGACGCCAAAGAAATACGTAACTGAAAATAAAGCGTTGTGCAAACATATGTTTTCAGGTACCCAAATTCTGGCCGGTATAGCTCCGAATAAACTTAATAAAAAGGAATCGTCTTTAGGAAGGAAGATATGGAGTTGGAGCACCAGCCTGTTAGCGTGGAGAAAGGTCAGCTAACACGTCTTTGAGAATACATTTCAGTGAGGTGGATGGCGACATTCAGTTTTAATGTTACACACTGGTACGGTTTATACGTAAGAAAGTTTCGCACTATGAACATTTTGATAATAGCTCACCTATTCTCCGCAAGCATGAGTCGGAATGCAATGGGTGATGTTACACCAAAACCGTTGGTGAAGGAGACAAGGACAAGGAGACCGTTAGCACAGAATGCCTACCCTTTGTGCCCCCCCCCCTGGTGGGTACTGACATTAACCACAAGGCGAACACTGGGTCATTCTAGATGGAGGGATTGGACAAAGTGCGGGTGTAAGAAGTGAAATGGCAATAACCTCAGCAACTCGGAGGTTAATCTAACCGCTTTGAATCGGTTCTGTCGTACTTCATGCACGACCGCTCATCATGTATAGCGCTATTCCATGTTTAAGCTAGTGGCAGACACAACAGAACCCTGCATTCCAATTTAAGAAGTGTCCTGCGGACCTATAAGATAAGTACTACGGGGAATGATCTACATAAGTGGCACCAAAAGTGTGCTCGTGATCACAAACATACATCGACGAGTTTGGCACCGGCATTAAAAATAGATATTGCCGTTGCGAAGGCTTTCGGTTAACCGGCCGATGACTGTGTTGCCTTGAGAGCAACCAGAAAAGTTGCCTCACCATGCTTTATTTTCTGAGCTGATCGGATCGAAGCGATCCTCCCTTTAGAATGCTTCCCATGGCGTTCAGTTTGTGTTTCACAGTTCTCCTGGTCCATATGTCTGAGGTTTTGAGGTCAAAAAGCAGAAACTTTCGTTCCCGTTGCTCTGGAACAGAAATTTGAAAATCCATATATTTTCCACCTCCAGTTGCCTTCTGAAACAGTCTTACTTCAGTACAGCTTTTGACCTTCTGACATATATGTACCGCCGGTATACATGAGGTACTGACGGAATTCTGATAGGCCTGTCACTGGCTCTTTGTCTCCAAGTTTAGTCCATGGACACCCCTTTCCATTGGAGAAACCACTTATCAAAAGTGTGCAGTAACAAGGGTTTCTCAGGCTTATCTGTCAGCGTAATGCATCGTCTTCAGCTTAGATAGGTGCGGTTTTTAGGCGACAGTCTTCAGCAGTGATACATTTTGAATAGACAATTATTCGGGGGAAGACATAATTTTGTATCCATTGTTATTGCGTCTTTTGAGGTCCTTGCGTTGGAGCCTTTTAAGCAGACGGCAAGGAAGTGTTTTCGTTAGATGGGCACAATAAGATACGCCAGCAACTGAGCTGTAAGTCTGTAGGGCAAAAACTAGCTAAATGGAGGGAACATCATCGGCGCAGTCACTTCAAAGTTTTATCAATCGCATTTGGAAATAAATATTTATGCGCTAGCAGTTGTAATTGCTGAGTGGCATCAGCGGCTCACCTTCTTCAATTCTGTTATTTTATTGTGATTTTGGTGTTATTTGGGGGATTAATTTGCTTGTAATAACCGTCTGAGTGGGCGAGACGGCTCGGCAGTTAGAGCACAAATTTACTAACCGGAAGGTCCGTGGTTCGAACTCGACCTGTGTATCTCGACTTCTCCTGCCTAGACTTGGGCAACCTGGCAGTATCCAAGTCCTCATACTTCCTTTGGGTAGCGTGGCAGCTAGGCGCCGAAAGGGTGTTACAGCTGAACGATTTATAATAACCGTCCGAAATCAAATAACTACTTATGCCCATTGTATTCAAAACGAATTTTGCAGTCTTGAATAAAACAAGTTTTCGTAGAAAGTTCACTTTCATGAAAGTCTTACACTGGCTAAGTTTTCACTGGTAACCCTCCAAAAGGATTTGAAACTATGAAAGTTTAGTTAACGACTCTCCACCTTGCCGTTCTTGAGTATAAACTTGCGGCTGGACGGCTTTTCTATCTGGAAAACAACTCCAACCGGCTTATATTATTCGGTAGTCAAGTTTATTACGACCCAAATATAACGTTGTTTGAATTTCAAAATTTCATACACAAACGGCTCTCACAGGGCCTATATGCATACGCCTATGAACCAACGTACAGTAGTAGTTATATAGTAGAAGCCGATCAGGATGTTCCATTTATCCAGACATCCTTTAAATTTTGCTCAAGTATGGCCATCGTAAAGAAGTTAAACATTTCGCCTCATGATTTCAATTGTCGACAAGTTACGGGGGGAAACCTGGCGAATAACTGAATTGGTTCTACTGAAATTTTTGCTAACTAATGAGCCACCGATAGTAGCAGCTTACACAGCAGTTAGAATGCACCCGACCAGAACAAGCACAATCATTAGGCCTAATGAGACAATCATGTGGACTAACGAGGAAACAGGTATTCACCACAACTATTAATTTAACTCAGTGAAGGCCAAGAGTAGCAGTGTTCATTAGTCCCTAATTAGTACTGTAAAAGGGCGTGTGCAATCTGAGGTATTCTCTAATATTTCTCAGAGTCCAGTGAATCAGTCTTCATAAGGTTCTCAGATTTGAGGACGAATATTTGCCACTGATTAGAGGGAAGACCAGATCGAAAATCCCCTTTCATTTCTGAAATCTATTGTTTTACCTGGACCTATCACGGAAGTGTTTGCAACGACTATGGATACGCTACAGTCCCGGAGGTTGTATGTTTTTGTAACCACAATATATCAGTTTACCCCAGAGAAGGAATACTTCGTTTTCGAAGGGTGATGGCGCAATTATGTTTGACTACTCACCCTCACTTGACACCTTACATGACACCATTAGCAGAAATCATCATATCAAAAATTAACAAACTCATCGCATCTCATCAAGCGATTTGAGGCAAGAGCATTCAGTGTTATGGTTTACCAATGCCTAGGCAACCAATTAGTTTTCTAGGCTATTACATCAGATCAGGAAATTCATTTACGGTAAACAGCCCAAACGTCCGTGTGAGATTCGCATTTTATCTGTTCAAATACGGAGAATGAGTAGGAAGAAACTCGTGTTAGTCTATTACTATCCAACTACTGGAAGAAACACTTATCGGTGGACACATACGGTACGACGCTTACTAAGTCGACGCGAAATCAAAACTTGGAAAGAAGTCCGCTGTGAGATTACAAAGGCGATTCAAAGTTTCAACAGGTGGAAACCTACTGTTTATCCGTAGGCCACATTGGAAGGACATAAATTTGCATGCTCGTAGCCAGAGATCTGGGACTAATTCTTCGTTCAAAAAGCAAACCTCGTAGGCATAAGAAAAGAGTTGCACTTGTGAAAAAATGGGCAGTTCTGAAAACGAGATACTGTAGCGGGTTCTTCCTTAAAACAGTCGGAACAGGTATAACAAGAAGACATATAATCGGAGCAAAACCTTAGCAATTAGCCCAATTGATGTGCCTTTTATCCGCTTCCAAAATGATCATAGGCGTTTAACGAAAATCATTCTTCAAAAGCCACTATGAGGAACTTTTGATGAGAGTTTACGGACAGGCAATTTCAGTAATCATAAAATAACTCACTTATCTTTCAAGCATTTTATCGTTGAAGGGGTCTACTCTACTGGGAGACCGTAAAGGTTGCGAGTATTTTTTACCTCAAAGTGTATAATATGAGTTGTTTTCTCTCAAGTTTCGGCTTTCCCAGGACTTTCAAATGGGATTTTGACGCAAAGATTCCACAACACCAGGTTGAACATTAAATGAGTCTTACGGGCTTTAAGGAAAATAACGTTTAGATATTTTTCCAATACTCTGTGGGTTGCATTATAACCCAACATTTTACTTATTTCATCAATGCACTCAAGCTCAAAACAATCCTTAT
>SJOL01007812.1:123797-167797 GCA_004794785.1 Opisthorchis felineus | reverse complement strand
ACGTCGAATGGTTTTCGGAAGAAATAACTTGCCCACGATAGATGAACTGATCACACTCCATAGATTGTTCTGGCTTGGTCACATGCTCCTTAAAGGGCTCTTTTCGCACAACTATGTGAAGGGTGGAAACGGGCCAGGCTCGGTACCGAAGTATGAATGCCATTACCAGCAAACTCAGCTGCACTGGTCATTGCTGTCTCCCTGGATGGGGACCCCGAGATGGGACACACCAATGGTTAATGACATTGTCAGGCATGGCGCAGTCATGCCATCAATGGTGCTCATGCATCCAAGCTGTTGCCTCCAATGTATAGCTTCCCTCCTAATCTCCTCAACTAAAAGTCCACGGACAACCCTGTACTTGCGCATCAGTTATATTGTACGGCAAGTATGCGGTTATTACAGCTGATGGTGGTGATGATGATGAACTAGACCCACCGGATCTGCACAAAAACTCAGTTTTACCTGGCGTCGGATGGTGCGTCGAGTAGGTTTGTGGTTGCGGCCAAAAAAATCTGTCTCTAGGACAAAACATTCCCTGGTTGTTCAGCACATGTGTTAAACTCTGACCGGGGGAGAGCAGGTGATGTTGCTCTATACTTCGGTGCAGCTTTAAATAAATAGTGTAGTTCAGGTACCAGCAGCTACATTTTCAGTCACCGAAAAATCGGAGAACAAGGGAAGAATAGTCAGGCATTGGAGGCGATGACATATCCACGCACATGTTGCTGAATGATTCTGGTTGTCTGGACAACTGCGCATTGTGAGCGATGATCGGTCTACCAGTCGGTTTGTTCCATCATTTTCTGGAGTTCCTGAAGCCCACGTACACTGCTAGCCTCGAAAAAAAACTAATTACTTTGGATGATACCCCAGGAGAGAAAGATTTATGCATACGCTTGCATTGCCCACCATACATCCATTTCTGTAGGGGACGGTATAACTGTCTGTCCTCCTAATGTCGCACTCCGAGACTGGTCACACAACCTTAGTTTTTTTTATCATTAGCACTCAAATGTTTTATTGCGGTTGGTTGATCCGGTTTGACCACGGCCAACTGTGGACGTTGGTGGATTCAAGCGTCAGCTTGAATCAGCTTCTCGAACGTGAGGATAGCGATGCGCGCGCACTTTGGAGTAATGTATTGCTTTCGTTTGAGGATGACGCGCGCGCTGCCGCTGATTTCCACGAACGGACGAAACAACCACTTACCCGGGTAACCCAGCATGTCTGACACTCCAGCTGGCGCACGTACTGAGAACGTGGTCAGAGATAGATGAAGACGTACTCTTGAGACAATTGACTGCCAACCTGATGGACACCACCGATGGAGCAGTAATGTACAATGGATCCTTCCTACTCTCAGGGTGAATGGTAGACCATATCAGCAGCCTACACTGGAAAATGATGGGTAGCACGGTTAGTTGGCCTACTTTGTAGGGGATGAGCGTGCACTTATTCACGCCACCGGCCTGAGTCATTCTAGCTTAGCCCAGTCTTATGGGCTTTGTGTGGTGAACCACGTGCGACTTTCATAGGCTTCGGTGGTGTTACTTCCTCGGAAGACATCCATGACCATATGTGCTCGCAGGAGATAATAGTCCATGGCTTTTTGGAGATGATGCGTTCGCTGTCGGGGATTTAAGGTCAATCGAATGATCTTTTGGGTCCCGAGCTTTTCCGTTGGGTCACTCGGCCTTGGGCGCGTGACCATGACGACATTGACACGCGTGATTCTCTCTCTGCTATTTTAATTGCGTACTCTGTTACTCACAATCCCAAAATGTCATTCTTATGTTTCCAGATTATATCTGAGATATTCTCCGCGCCTACTACCATTTCATGTTAATAGAACTCAGAAATGGCGCAATGTTTTATGCCGCAGGCAAGGTTGTACATGGATTTGGTCGTGGTTCAAAGCAGTTGGGTATTCCGACAGGTACTTCATCGAACTTTGAGTTTCAGTTTTTTTTCTTTTGTGTAGCTAATTTGGACGCGTCTGTTGTCGCTCGACTACCTAGCACAATTGCCAACGGTATATACTTCGGCTGGGCTCGGGTGGAAGGGTATCCTGTTTGCAAAACAGTGGTGAGTATCGGCTGGAATCCATTCTTCAGGAATATCACCCGTTCAGTCGTAAGTTTAGACCAAAATAGCATTCAATCTCAGATATCTTGAATCAGGAGGCCCATCTGATCGAACGGTTTGATGAGGACTTTTACGATCGGGTGATGCATCTACTCATCCTAAAATATCATCGACCAGAGAGGGATTTCGAAAATTTGGGTAAGTTTTTCATTTACAATGGGTATTTTTATTGGGTGAATCGGGCAGTTGAATAGTTGTTGTAAACGCCAATCACCCGACTACAAGACTACACTGTGAATGACTTTGGACAATTACATCTTGGTTTACTCAATGCCGTGCTTAGCTGGGTACCGTGTTGTTGCTTTGATGAAACGGAACTGGAATATTATTGCTGCGTCAGTGACAGTTCACACCCATTTCAACGGTAAAGGGAATCCCGAATACTGAAGGGTTAGTCCAGGGACATTATATATATATATATATATATATATATATTACTAATATACCTTCGTGCCTTAAAGGCCATCAAGCTTCGCATTCGAATGCACGTCTACCAGTGCCATTCAAAGATGTGTTTTGTTATTTGTCTTTTTAAAACTAATTTGGAAACAGGACTGATTCCAGACGACTGCGGCGAATCAAGTTGAGGCCTCTGGCTACATTCAGTAGACCGGTGCTCCCGGGGGCACAATGGAACAGTACACACTGACCTGTCACTGTTTCACTGGTTTGGCTAAACCAGTCTGCCTCAGTCATTTGTATAACAACCGTAAGCGTGTGGAAAGTGAGGTTTTGGCCTTATGGATAAACATTTGCTTCCAGGGGACAATTCTGGTGGCACGGAATGTTTTCCGCTATCATCTTTGCTCATGAAAATTATGGGGGAAACAATTCATACTTTCCATACTACTGATTTTCTCAGGAAACAAAATCGCTACTGGAAACGTCCAATGCCATGGACCCACGGTTGCTAATCAACTGTCACATTAAACGACTGTTGCCGTAGACTGATACATCTCGCTGCACCACGGGACTTTTAACTGAACTGGATTTGGCTTGGACGATAATCCAGCGTGAGATTTACTCATAGCACGATTCATTAGATCGCGCTCCGATTGAAACCCACATTGAAGTTAATGAAGCTCGAAATCGGTAGGTTTACATTCACGCGTGCTTCTGACACACTGCACCTTTCGAGGTGGGGTCATCCCCATGGGAGGGGCTACACCGAGTGTTCCCTACTAGTCATGGTGCGACCACTCTAAAGAGTGACAGAAAATCTCTTTTCCCGTGGTGGTGAGATCTAATCGGAGAAGAGTTGTTACTAAAATTACAACTACTACAATTTCTATCTTTTCGAACGTCTTAATTTTATGTGCAACTTCCAGTTATCTCCATGCCATCACTTTCAGACGCTCTGGTTGACTGCATTCATGATGATATTCGCCAGGCGAATCAGTACCTAGACGAACCGGAAGCCACAATCTGGAATCACACAAAGTGGTTCGATCTCTACACAGTGCCCAAGTCTCCTGTTTAGATAACTCACTTGCATATCTGTGCCATAGGCCTATTCTAGTCTTCGTCCATCGATGTTGATACTCCGTCTCTCAGTCTCTTTCCCTCCCCCTTTTATATGGCTGTGGTTATGTCACGATTTCAAAGACTGTTGGCATTTGCATTTTCCTGTTTTTTTATTTTTAATGGTGGTATTTGAACCTTCTGTCTAATATATTACACGATGTTCGGGGTTCCCTTCAATGGGGCAACTCTCTAGATGGTCTTGTGGACCAAAACGCGCGAGAAGTATGGGAGTTCTGTTGGTCTTGCATTGTAGTGGCGAAGTGCTGTGTCAACCGCTGACTAAGCAATATAGAGTCGGCTCTGCAGGCTATTTTTTCTGGTCCAGGGACCTGGAAACCAAAACAGAATCACTTCTATTTCAAGGACCTTACCATATGATTTTAGAAACCCCTCTGAATAGCCTATTGGGCGGCTAACCACGTATGCGGGACCGATGGTTGTTTTCGGCTGGCCTGGCAAAATGATGTTACGCAATCAGACAGACCAGGTTGACGAGTTCTCTTACATATAATATAACAAACCAAACTGCAAGAAACAAGTCAACAACTTGGACGACCGATAAACACGGTGTCAGCCTGAGATGCATCAAGTCCACCCACCCACAACTTCATTATCATTCCCGGGTAGACAAACAACAACAACCTAGTCGGCGAAGTCAGTTTTTGCTCGCTGGCCGGACAGGTTAACTCACTTGGTTTCATCTGCCTGTGCGTAGCAACAATCCAAGTCATCTGGTCACAGCCGACAGCTAGCACGTGGGTGACATGCTAGCTTTGCGTTGACGTTGTGATGTAGAATGAGTCGGCTCCAAGTTCATCCCGAATCGCTGTCCTCATGAATTGCATGGGTAAAGTGGGATCGATTCCGACAGTAAAACAAGCAAGGGGCCACCGTTCATCTATAGCGCCAGGACGTTGTATCACCGCCACCAGGGTAGGAGTGCAACTGATGAGCAGGAGAGTTTCCTCTTTTCCATGTTTATTTCACTTAGGTTTCAAGAATAAAAACTTGTTACCCAACTAAATTTCCACTACTAATCTATAGGTCTGCTCTATCAACATCTCCCGAAGACTACCCAATCACTGGTCGTGTAGACTGTCTTGTGTCACGGTGATTCGACCGTAGCGATTTGTCGGATAGCCATACACTGTTCAGAACGATGACGTTCGTACTCGAAATTAGTTTTGATGACCGCGGTTCATCGTCTTGCATTTTGAAAGAGTGGTCGAACTATCTTCCTGTGTAGTGTATGAATACATTCGCTCATGTCTGCAATTCGGGCAGAATCCGAATCGCGGTTATATCATTTTTCGAACAACCTCATTACCGGGTGATGCTGCCTTTTTCGCTGAGCAGCCGGGAAAGGTAGAAGGCTGCTGTGTAACGAGAACGGACGGAGGCGCACCAAGAGCGGATTTTCTAGAGACTGCATTTGTTTGTCCTTATGTCTTAGATACAAAGTCAGGTCAGTGGGCCCATGATAGCGTCTTAAATCGATACTTATCTTGAAGCACTTAACACTAGAAGGTCTGTAAGAAGCTGAACTGAAAATCCTCAATCGCTGGTTCAATGCAGGGTTACTTGTCATTTGGAATACGAGTCAGTGAAATTTCGTGAACTCTAGCACTTCTGGCAAGGATCCCTTTATCGAAAGTACTTTTCTGGCTGACATGACGGATAGTTGGACCTGAACAACGTAACGCAAATGAGTGTATTTCTCTAGTAACGTACACTAATTTTTCAGTGAATATGAGGTTAGCGAGCAAAGTAATCCGTCATGATGGGTACAAACCTGCAGGTTCGCCGTTCTGTTTCCGTGCGTCTTTACAGCTCCGCTAATTCGTGGGCATGCATGCCATCAGTCTGGAAGGTCTCTGGGTTTTTTTCTGCTGAAAAACCGCCGCATTGGGATCCCTCCAAAATAACCCCGAACGCCAAAAGATCACTTGGTGGGAAATGGCACCATTACGTACACTTCGGAACAGAGCATGTATTATAAACCATGAACGAGGCTATCTGATCCAAGCGAGCCCATGGGATAGGTCACGCTAGTGATCCGTTTAGCGATACTGGATGGTAGTTGCATCAGGCTGTAGCTGCATGCAGGCTTGAGAACAGGCCAGCAGTCTGGCTCCCTGGGTTGTTATACCACTGGAGAGACAAAAGTAACTCGATGAATCCATACGTGAGGGTGACGAAACTATATCGAAGAAGCTAAGGATGGAACCGATGACATAAAACGGACGGAGCCCTGGAGACAGCCTCAAGCACCAAGGATGACACGGTTTTGTCTTGCACGTTGCCGGCGAATGGAGACGTCCGTGTGATTACAAAGGCAATAAGACTGCACACTGGTTCAGTGCAATTACTGGCGAGGTGGTACCCGTAACACAAAGGCACGTTCGACAACACGTGGCGTGCTGTTAGTGTACTGCGGCCGACACACTACGAACGGGATTGCTGCTGGCTCCCCATGACAAATTGGAAAGTCAGTGTTATTCGGAAACAATGTAACACCTAGCAAAGTGGACTGCATTAGCCAGGAGGATGCTGGAGTTCGAAGCTTCCTAGTTGCAGATGTGGTTTTTTATTTCACCGTTTGTTGATGGACTCGGACCGTCAGCCGACTACTGGTGAAGGTAATCAGGTGGTTGTAGATGGGTCAGACACGCCCAACTGAGTCCCAATAAAGAATAAGGAAATCCAATGGCTTATAGCCTGCCTTCATCGCAGCAATTACGGCTGGATATTTTAGGAATTTTACAGGGTTTATGTGCCCGCCTACAGACCGGAGTCACACTCTCCAACCTTTCGGTTCGACGAGGCCGGTATACACGTGAATGGCAAATTTTTCACCACCGGGTTTCTGGCCAGGTGTGGGCCGCATCGTTACGCGCCCGTCTCGTGCTAAACATAGGACTAAGTGGACTGGTTGAGCAAGTGTTTTGACGCCAAATTTATAGGATGCTTTTGTATAGTCTTCACGAGAAGTGTGAGCTGTAGGCAATGTTGATGTTGATTCTCACTGGTATTACCTGCTGCTGCCGCAACATCAAATAAATCCAAGTTTCGTTTCAGGAGGGCTTGGTAAATAGTCGGTAGATTTTAACGGGGTAGCGTTTCGCCTTTGACGCAAAAGCTTCATCAGACCAAGAGAGCGGGTCACCATTTTGGCCAGGTTTCTAAGGCAGACGAAGAACCAATCAGTAAAACCCCTTCAGATAAACACACCCGATCAGTGTTGAATGTCGCTACAAGGGTGTTGTCGGTTAGTGGGGTTGCCCAAATGAGCTGGGGGAATTTCAATTACTTTTGATCGGCCTTGATTCCTTGATCTTCCGGGTCAATTGAGGACTCAGCGCGAATGCCACTGGTAAATTTTGTCAATCTGTGTGGGTTTGTAAACTCTACGACAATTCAGTTAGGGTTGGCATGTGAGATTAAGTGTAATTGAGGTCTAAGTTACTTCTGTTGATGACTACTATTTCTGTTAACCGCACATCACGTGTCCGTACGGAAAGCCAACGGACACGGGTAATTTTGAACTACTGGTCTGCCCATTCGAAGTCGGTATTCGACAGTATTGCCTCGTCACTGTTTAGGCGTGTAAGGGCCCTGTGCACAGAAGAAGCTGGTCGGATAGCGGCCCAGGTTGAAGTGAAGAACAAACTTCGGGGTAGTGGATATCCAGGTAGTTTGGTTAGGCGTCAATTGCGAAGGGTGTTGGTGTCGGTAGCGAAACCGAACAGGGAATGGGTTGGGACTGCTGTTATTCCATATAAACCAGGGACATCGGAGGTCATTCGAAGGATTCTAAACACGGCTAACAAGATTAGCCTTCCAGAAGGGAAACACTGCCCTGGTGCAAGTGAAGGATCGCCTCCCGGTGAACAGAATTAGGGACTGTGTCTACAAAATCAAGTGTAACGACCGCACTAAGGGCTATGTAGGAAGGAGGGCCAGGAAACTCCACACCAGAATCGGAGAGCATAGGAGAAAAACAAACAGGCCGCCGAGAAACGCGGATGAATATCTAGTGTTACCGAAAGAATTGGCAATTGCGGAACATAAACGGGACACAAAATAGATTTAGGAAATGTTGAGGTTTTGCGGCGAGGACTACGGTCCACGTCACAGACTGATGGCCGAGGCGGTAGAACACGCCAAACATCCCAGTGTTAACAGAATAGAAAGCGTCGAACTGGCAAGCGTGTGGAGAACGGCTTTGGATCAGTCGAGCTGACATGTGTTGGTGTGCGGTTATCAAAAGAATTAGTCATCATCTGAATTCCACTTAACCTCACCCACGTTCCCACCCCCACCCCCCCAACTAAATTGTCGGAGCACTCAAACCCACAAAGACCAACGAAATCTACCAGTGGCATCCGCGGTTAATCATCATTTGAAGCACTCTGAAGTGAAAGATTAAGGAACCAAAACCTATCGGAACAAATTTGAATCTCTCCCAACCCTTCAACGCAAGATTTTGGCAACCGCACTAACCAACAAGAGCCGCTAGTTGACCGTCAACGCTGATCTAGTGCGCTAGTATGACGTCTTACTGATTGTTTCTCCGTCTGCCTTAAAACCTGACCAACTTGGTGACATGCTCACTTGGCCTGATGAAGCTTTTGTGTCAAAAGCGAAAAGTTGTCCAAATAAAAAACTACCGATTGTTTACCAAGCCCTTCTGAAGCTTCCGCTATTTCACCTACCGTAAGCTGTGCCCTTTCTGAAAGGGTAATTTCTACTAGTAGCAGTCGCTCGGCTATTTCTAAAAAGTCCCCTTCTGGCACATTTGCAAATGACGGTTTGACATCGACAATTACAGGAATGTCATCTGGTTCCACGGTGATACCCATTACTTTGTTGGAAAGTCCTATGAATTCTTGATGTAGGTACTAGATTTTCCGGTGAGGGGTTTTAGAACACCTCCCAAGAATCTGGCCAGCTCATGGGCCGGGGTATATATTCCGTCTACTATCGGTCTCAGCGGGGCATCTGTGTTATGGATTTTCGGTTGGCCATATAACCGTGGTTGGAGTTCACTTTTGGGGTGCAGTCGATACCAGTTACCTTGCCCTAACTGGTTTATCACGAACCGCAAATACCTGCCAACCTCAACTTTACTCCTATTCATTAAAGACGTAATATTCCCACTGTTGATCTGCTGGTAAGAATCCTCAGCTAGGTGTTGGTTGGCCTTCTGTAGGTAATCACTTTTGTTCATGACAACAGTGGCCTTACCCTTATCCGCCTTTGTAAACCAAGTTTCGCAAAAGCGAATCCAACCAACGCTTTTTGCTTTCAACTACTCACCTTCCCAGTTCACCCACACCCTAAATTTACTTGCACAAGAAATTCGACAGTCAGCACTCTGGTGATCCCATGTTTGAAGTGAATGGTGTCGGGGGAACAGCATTCAGGCCACAAGTTTTTATCTGCCTCCGTTCGACGCGGTACTCTCAAACTTCGAACGCATCTTTCAGTAGAGCTCTTGGCTGAATGGATCAATTGATCGATTTTCACATGGTATGCATAATGCTAATAAAGCGGTAATTTCGCGTACTCACTTTGTATTGTTGATATGCCACGTAACAGCGCATCACTTGATTAGCTCCTCCCACTCACTATTCACAGAGTTTTGTTACGTCATCAGGGCTGCCACCGTAATCTCGTGTACTGAAAGTTGTTTTTAAAGGTTAGTTTAGTTAGTAGGTTTATTAAACAGTGTGTTGCTTCAACCCAAAAAGGAGAGGAATTCTTACTGATGAAGAAATATCCTGTGTTATTGCTGAAGTTAATGATCTTTGTATGAACGTACTTTTCTCATATGGTTGGAAAACCCCTTTTTATATGTGGCGTTCTTTAAGGGAATCATCATCTGCGTCTCGTACCGACGGCCCCCTGGTTGGTAGTTTGTACACTTCCACTGTTCGACTGAAATCCCCAAATCTCCCCACAATACAGATAGATCAGGCATCACGTATGCGAAGAATATAAACAGTCCAGTTGAGTGACTGACGAACCTCAGTAATGATATCCACCTTGAGATACTGGAAAATCTAATATACTTCAGGACAAAACCAAAGGACTAGTTAAGTTTTTCATCACACTGCTGCGATTGGTGAGAACACGCGAACTGCGACTAGCAATCTATACTATCCGAAACCTAACCCAGAATCTTGAAGTAACGCTAAAATGCGGTGAATAGACAAGCCAGAACAGAATCCCCGAAGACAGTACCTCATCCCAGAATGCCATTGGAAATGAGGCGATGCGTGTGAGTTGTCCACTGGTGAAAACAACTGGTAAACATAATGGATGGCTGTACTTAACGCGTTATTCGCCTCCACCATTAGAGTACACATCCAGAGCAAGGGGGCAAAATCGAAACGCGTGTCTAAATCACTCACTATCGTACAGTCGCCAATAAGACTGCTTCAGTTGATAGACTGAGATGGATCAGTTTCCATAGGGTTGCTGTAAACTCTTCCAGAGCCCACGACCGATTTTTCCCTTCTTGGAGGAGGCGTCATCCCCAAGATTCCGTCAACCTTACGTTCTACTTGAAGAAGGATATCATAAACGAGGGATTTAGCTGGGTTACAGGTGAGTCTCGCTCGAAAAACAATTTGGTATACGAGTGTGAACATTTGTCGAATTTCGTGCAATTTGGGTTCAAGTAGAACATGAGGTTGACGGAAACTCGGGGACTGCACCCACCTGATTGACCCCAAGAATGGCAAAACGGGCCATCTGCTGTCAAAACGTTTTCAGCAAACTTTTGAGTAGTGTGTTAACTCTGTTCAAGGTATTTTGATATTTCGAATAGAGTACCAAATGAAACATGAGGCGGCCTGGTGCAGCACATTCAGTTAAAGAAGAACATCATAAAGGAGACATCTAACTGGGTTTCAGGTGCGTCTTCCGTGGAAAATAAATGGGCATGCAAATGAGTAAGTTTGTCGAAAAAGCATCAGTTGTTTGCAAACGGAGTATTCAAATGCAGGCAATGAGGACAACTGGTTATTTTGAGGAGTGCAAGGAGAACAACTTAGTAGTGCAAACTCTCCAGAGGCGCAAAGCATAGTCAGGTCACAAAATGTGACAGAGATCACGTAGAACGTGCGAAAACTGTCTTTCCTACTAATTCACCTGAAGAAACCATGACAAACCAAGGTCCATCATCTTGCACGCGGTCCAAGGCTAAAACCTGTGCCATGCTCCAATCACGTGTCTCGTGGTTGAAGGTATGACACCGGAATCGATTTCATTGAAAACAGGTTGCGAGTCGTTTGATAGTTCGAAAACTCGATTAGACACGTGCTGTTTTACCCGCACTTCGAGTCTCCTGTCATTTCCACCAATGTGTGCTTCATCGCAACTGCAGGTGAGTTCATATAGGCAAGATTCATTGACAAAGCTGAGTGTGGTGTTGTGATAGGCGCAATCGGAGTAACGCCATGCAAGTTACCATTCGTAGTCGGACAGCGTCGTTTCAGGGTGTTTCCTACAACAAATGGAGCTCAGTATCCAGCGAATCCGGGATGCAAATTTCCGAAGCTTTGTGGTGTAAGGTACGCGTCATGGGTAGTTTAAGCTAATTTGATAAAAGCCTGTAATGTAAAGATACTGTCTCCGATATACTGACTAAGACATCTAGCAGTCAGAATTCCTTACAATTTAATATCTAGGAACTGCAGTTGCCCATCCTGTAGTCGAGTATTTTCTCGAATTTTTTACAACCCAACCGTCTGGGGAGTATACCGGCTTATTTCCAAAGACCGCTTTTCTCATACTGATATTTCAGTGGTCACACTTGCCGAGTTCATTGAGGCGCATTTATTGTTAGTGCGCTTATTAGACAATTTATCGCTTGTCCGATTGAACTGGCGAGCATCTCCAGCAGTCACAAACAATGTCTCCTATAATCTATGACAACCGTTAAGCAGCATTGAGCCAGTTTGTAACATCCCTTCAGACTTAGGAAGGCGTATGATAAATTGGTTGGTTGCCCATGGTAACCTGTGTGTTGGACTGTTCTGACTTGAAACTTACCATATTATACTTTTTCGTCTATCCAGATCCGAGTCCGTGACTTTATGAATTTAACCATTTAAAACTATTGGTTTTTATACACCCTAGCTCTATAGTTTACCCAAGATTTACGAGCCAAATGTACCAATGCAAATCATGAATGATTCACGTTATCATAAGCTAGGCAAGTGGTTAGTCAACTTTCTCAAACCTAAAACAACCGAGCTTATGGGACAGTGTTTAAAAGAAAACCCACAAATGAACGCTACTCATAAGGTTCCTGAAAACCTCTCAACAGCCTGCGACCGGTTTCTCCCTTCTTAGAGCTTATCAAGCAGGTGCAGTCCCCATGCTTCAGTCAGCTTTTTGTTCTGCTTGAACCTTCAGGAAAACATAATGTGCTATCTAGTATCAACTGAAACATGAGGCAACCTTTGTGCAACACATTCAGCTGAAGAATAGGATGAACGAGTGATTCAGCTGAGGTTGAACTGAGTCACCCGTTGAATCGAATTCGCTATGCGAATGAGTGTATTTCGTGAATACTTTCGAACTTATGCCGCATTTGGAGAAAATCAATGTTTCAAATTTTGACACTCAGTTACTACTTACGAACGTTCCTATGACTGAAACTCAACTTTTTGTGGACATTCCATTTATTCCATTACCTATCCCGATTCTTAGAAATATTATCTCGATATGTACAAATTTTCTTCCAGGATACAAGGTCACCATGGGAAGTCCCCGGGGAACGAAACTGGATGATATCTTCATAGTCCATTCGAAGTAGTTGACGGAGACACGACTTATATACCTGCTTTCCTACTTTTGCTACGTCCTTCACCAGGGCATTCGCTTTACGCACAAATATAAACAGAATATTCAGTAACTGTTCAGAAAAATTTATTTTAGAGGAAATCGTACTACTGAAAGTCTTGTTCGATTTATCGAAAACACACGCAAACGGGACAGTATCTTTACATTACAAGCTTTTGTCAAATTAGCATAAACTACCCATGACGCGTACCTTACACCACAAAGCTTCGGAAATTTGCATCCCGGATTCGCTGGATACTGAGCTCCATTTGTTGTAGGAAACATCCTGAAACGACGCTGTCCGACTACGAATGGTAACTTGCATGGCGTTACTCCGATTGCGCCTATCACAACACCACACTCAGCTTTGTCAATGAATCTTGCCTATATGAACTCACCTGCAGTTGCGATGAAGCACACATTGGTGGAAATGACAGGAGACTCGAAGTGCGGGTAAAACAGCACGTGTCTAATCGAGTTTTCGAACTATCAAACGACTCGCAGTCTGTTTTCAATGAAATCGATTCCGGTGTCATACCTTCACTCACGAGACACGTGATTGGGACATGCCACATGGTTGAGCCTCAAAGGTCGTTCTAATTCGTTATGAGATATGATCAATCATAGGGATACAACTTTTTGGAGCATTGTTGATCAGTCGACGCAAGCGCTTCTTGTGCATAAAACACGACATTAGTGGACCTTAAGGTTATCCTGGTTTTATCAACCGAATTAGTGGGAAGGACATTTTCCGTACATTCTACGTAATCTTTATAATATTTTGTGATCTGTCTTGGTTTTGCAAGCTTTTGCTTTCTTAACTTTACCCCTCAATCTCATACTTTCTCACGTTAGCTGTTAGTATTTGATCCGATTTCTGGACTTTTGGGTACAGCACACTCATTGTATCTCCTACCTTGTTTATAAGATATTTGCGAATCGTTCGGCATAGAAATCATTGCGTAATGAATCCAGGTGAGCTGCCAAAATTCCGTATCCGCGTTAACTACCTGTTAAGTTGTGATCGAGATACCCACAAGATTTTAAGGGAGGTATGTTGAAGGCGTTCATTACCGGATACCGCGTTTCCGTACAGGATGCATATGTTACAGTTAACTCAGTTATTCCATGTAAACAGTATGTGAACTCGGACGGTCCCTGTTGTAATCATTAGGAGGAAGATGATGTAAGGTGAGGAAACTTCATATCATTTGGAATATGTGACTAGTTGAATAACTGTTACTATTGTGTAGAGTCTAACCGGTAACCTCAAGTCTTCATCGATTTTTAGGGTGGGTGCGATGAGTACGAATTTTTCGGCTTGAAATCTGGGATCCATAAATTCTCAGCTACGAGAAGCTTCTCAACCCGACTTAAGATTAATCTAATGAACTCGGATGGGTCGATCATCTGAGCAGTAATTGCATGAGTAAATAACATGAGGACTAAGTGACCACGAGTGGTAACCTTGAGTCAGATGACTTGATGGGTGCACATTGATGTAAACGGACTTTACCTGAAACTTGAAAGAAATTACACACCCGAATTCACCATGTGTGTGCTAATCTCGTGGCTCTCACGTCAAACATGATCAATTTCCAGTTCGATCAACACGAGAAAATTATGTCCGCAATCACATGATGACCCACCAAGAAGAAACGACCGAATGCGGCTTGATTTTGAGGGCCAGATCACATTGTCCTCATCCAGGCTGTCTTCAGTAGATCACACTCAAATTTTGGATTACAGTGCAATGCCCTCCCGTTGTTCTTTTATCTAGATTTACTGCTCGGTTGCTGTTTCCCAGAAGGGAGCGTGCATTGCACAATTCGCTGTGTGGCTGCATACACACCGTTTGCGAGTTAAGTGGTTGATGTTCGATTCACTGCCGTCACAAACAGACTGGACGGCTTGTGTGCCTCCGTGGCCCACTCAGCTATACTGCGGGAAGGAACGTCTGTGTGACACCCGCAGGGTCTCTCATACCAAACTGGTCAATGGTTAGAGATCTGACGAAGACAGTCTCCTAGCCCTCAAATTTGGGGTTGGGAACACGCATGGCAGCTTTTTCTTTAAAAATGGTAATACACCTGCATTTCCCGCCAAACACCACTGCCTTGCGCTCAGGCGTTGATGGTGATGATGATGATGATGATGATGATGATGATGATGATGATGATGATGATGATGATATTTCGTTCATCTTATGTTCGCGTGATAATGGCATAGGAACATTCACGTGTGTGCCTATCTGCTTCTAGATAAGGTCAATCACTAAGTCATCTGGCACCGAAAATGACCTCAGCCTGATCTATGGGGTCACTGATGACCTAAACAATGTCGAGAGTTTGAAACGTTTTGGTCAGTTTAACGTGGGAATTTCATGCAGAGCTTCCGGATAAGCATGATTTTGGAAGGACATGAGCTATTGACTTTTTACTTCTGCCTACCAATAGTAGTGACCACGTCTCCCTCAAATCCGACCATGTTGTTTACGGGAGGCCTCCTTGGCCTAGGATGTAGTGGACGTTGTTCACAACAAGCCTCCTACAGAGTGCGCCCAGTATATTTAGTTGGGGCAGTTCGACTAGTCCTCCGCTGGGCTCAGCCATGCCGTCGACTTGACTATCTTGGTAAAACTGGATGTTTTAACGAAGGAGAGGGACCATATGCTTCCATTCGGAACAAAGGTGCGTTGAGTCCCGGATAGGGACAGTTTAAACCAGTCATTGTGGATGTTTTCCTCTGTTCGCTTCATCAGCTCATCCCTTGATGAATCCTCAAGTTCATCATATCAAAGCCACGAACTGTGGTGGACATGACCCCAAACGTAACCTCATTCGACTTCACAAAACACTCACGATACCTGAGCACAACTAGTCCGTGTGGAAGATAAGGTTAGCGTTCGTTTCAGGTCATGCCTGAGAAGACAAATTAAATTAATAATGCTCGTGAGTGAAGCTCACATACATCGCTAGGTGTAACTTCCTTTGATGAGACTACAGCGTGAACAGAAGGGACAGAACAGAAGGACTGGTGACAGTTCATACCGAAAGAAACCCAGTTAGGTAGCATAACAAAGGAAGCGAATGTGAGGCAGAAAGGCACCTAGAATGTACAGTCAGTCTCCATTGGTATGGATGATCCTCAATTAGCTGACGAAGAAGCGGTACCAAGCAATGGAAAGTGGGACATTTCTGAGACACATATTTTCTCTGAATTGAGATGCACCTTAACCGTAGAGCTCCCGAAGATACAACCCTGGGAGCGGCTTTGATTTTCACCAACTTTCCAGCACTCGTCGAAATTTCTTTTACTCGCGTTCAGTTTGATGCTGACCAACACGATCCATATTTTTCAGGTTACTACTTATCCAATGGATCCAAGTGACCGTATTGTCAATGTCGGATGTGTCAACAGCTGACCTCATCTCGCAGTGTGCACACGCGCGTGCGCTACTTGCACCTGTGACATTCTCACATGCAGATAGGGTGAACAGACAAATTGACACGCTCTGCACGAGAAGCAGAAACAAGGATTCCGTATAAAAAATTTACCTGGATCTTGGAATTTCATAAGATATATTTGACTTTTGTGTTAAAACGGTGCGTACTGAATGAAATACGAAATTAGGGAACATGATGGCGCTATTCAACCCTTTTGAAGATTGTTTACGCAAGTTGAGAATTCCCACCGGAACATGCGCCCAATTCTTCATCGTTTGTACTCTCTTCCCCGGTGACCGATTCCTCATCGCTTTCCGTACAGTCTGCCTGTTTCACTCCGTATTCTTCCATCTCTTGTTTCGATATCTTGGACTTCCTCTTCAAATCGATAAACTTGACGTTTGTCAGCATGCCGTTTAGGAATTGTACGATATTCGGATGCGGTAAATGGATCTTGTGACCCAAATCAGACCGCTTTAACAGTTGGGAAGGTTTTTCAGCACGAATTTTCTCCAGTGGTTCAATGTAAGTTTTCACGTAACTGGGAGTTCCCCGAGGATCGTGTGTGCCGGACTTGGAAGGACCTTGCCAGAAACGTCTTTGTGCGTCGCTGATATCGTTTTGATTGAGACTCAGTTCTTCTTTGAGCCATGAAGAAAGTTCCGGTCCAAAGTAGTCGTCAAAGACAAGGAAGATCTTGTCCTTCTTTACTAGTTTGACCTTCTTCGCTGTGTTGGGGTCCACAAACACGCGTATTGCTTTCCAAATGCCGTGTAGTGCGGGATTGTGATGAACGAGGAAGAAGCGGTACAAATGCTCTGGATAGTTATTCCCAAATGTCTGACTGAACTGCTTGCCAAGTTTTGGGTTACAACACGGTAGAGTGAGACCTGGAGGGCAGAGAATTGGCGGCTGTGAGAGATGTGGTGGTTTTAAGGCTCTTCATGACTACTTAATGTGAGCAAGCAGCCATGGCAATCGATTAACTAAAATGGCTCTGTCAGCACAAGTGGCATTTTGAATTTGTAAGTTGGAACTTTGGCTTCCCTGTGTTTTGTAGCCAATCTATACTCATACGGGATCGGAGGAGCGCCCAAATGTTTTACTCTTTTTAGGATCCATCAAATGCGTGCATCTCTATAATCTGCCAGATTAATAAAGAACATGCACTGATGCGTCGCATCGGTTCAGATCACAAAAGCGCGTTTAAAATGTCGCCTTGGTTGGTGATGAAGCATTCGTAACCTAAATGTCCATCTCGGTGGACAAACCAGTTGAAGCCTTTCTTTGAGTCACCGAAAGTTTCATTATCCGACCTTCTGCAGGATGGGACCTCCATAATCCCGCTTAAGCATACACTATATGGACTTGAGCTGACTGGTTGCTCATTTGGTGACGTCGGTTAAGAAAGTTGTTGTGATGAGCATGGAGCTCTCGTAATTTCTAAGGTAAGAGTAGTTAGCTTTCTGTCACGGCTAATTAGACTAATGCATCTGTGTGTGGGTGAATGCCTCCTGTTGTTGTGGACCACAGTTTTCTTAATGCCTTCCTAATACGGTGAATCCGAGTCCGCTTAGCCGCTTGATAGCCTGATGGGCTTAGCCAAACCAGAAAGCCAATGAACGTGCGAATCGGCTGATCTACTGAACACTGACGCGTACAGGCGTGTCGTGTGCAGCCGAAAACAGGCTGCTTATAAAGCTCACGTGAAAAGTTCTAGGTGGACCGAAAATGACACTTAAAATAGAACTCATCTGTCGAGAACAATGGATGAACAACCAATTAAATCTGTCCCAACGAAAACGGTTATTCCATTGGCAGTCGTACAGTCTAGTCACATTCGGAGCAGGTTCTCCTAATACTCTCCCTGTGTTCGCCCACTATGACAACTGCAGTTGTCCTAATGAGTCGCGTACTGTCATTCTTCCCATGTTGCTTCATGCCTATGAACTACGTTTTGCCAATCTCGTTGATGCCTGTATGTACGAGGTTCCTACCCTGTCGCGTTGTTTTGCTCTCAGAACCAGTCGAACAGTCCAGCAGTTCCCTAGCGGTTACAACACGGTTTAGGAGTCAAGCGTACAGACTATTCCGAAATCTCAACTCCAAGCAATTCACTGGCATTCTGGACAATCTTCAAAGGAATAAACTGTTGGGGTGCGATAGATCTTGAGCCTACGAAACGTATTTATAAAGTCCACTGGTAACATAAGGTTGAGGTCAATGGCCATATCATCACCCAATCTTGAGTTGACAGTTTAGTTTCTTACCCCAATTCTGAAGAATTTTGCTAGCATAGGGGATTCACACTGGAGAGGAGCACACAATCACAAACTTCCCAAAGGTGCAGCTCTCATACTGGCGAGGAATACAGTATTCACAACGTTGACAAATTAGAAACTCCTGAGACTTTGCTCCCTCAGGGTTTTACTTATGCGGAGCTTTCAGAAAAACAGATTACTGTTAAAAGCTTTCCTCTGCCCTACATTCAACAAAGAGAAAAATGTGTCTAGAATAAGCGTTTCAGGATAGGCAAAGATAATATCGTAGTCCATCCAGCTTGAGTGGTTGCATAACTAGGAGGAGGGGATGCATGAAGTGCCAGTGCATCACTGGTCAGTCAACATAACAGTTGAATGAGTTTTTCTTTGATTGCTAACGGCATGAATCCTACTAGCATGACACCGGCCAGGCAACAGAGGATTCATCGGAGAGCTGTTTATGTTTGACTAAGTTGTCATGATAAGCTAAACGAATTCCCTACGTAAGAGAAACCTCCGGTATCATAACCCGATTTGTATCTAAATGAATGGCTGACATTCCTATCGGTTTTGTCGACCAACATGGGTCACAAAACTGAACTCCTGTGCACAGTAGGAAGCCAAAGGGATGTTGACAACATCCCAGCCCGTCTTTTTTAAGTTTTCTGAACTGATTCACTTAATAGTTCGTTTTAAATAAAAAGGCATCTTAATGACATAATAATAAATTGCGGAGAAAAAATCCCCTGGCTAATGAATCACACGTACGAAATTCGGTCCAGGGTTACGTTAGCACAAGAGCATCCGTCTACATCAACTGATTATCACGTTTGCTGGAGTTATCCTTTCACATTCATTCACCATATTTGGTTGTAACTTTTGAAAACTTCTTCGTCCACTCTTGTTGACACATCGCTTCAAATGGCCTCAACAGAGAAATCACTGCAGCTCACGTTTGGCCATCTGGGTGGCCAGTTTTTATGACCCTCCTCAACTCATTCGTCCACAACTGAATTTCTGACTGGGATATTTGCGTAAACTGCCTGCGAAATGTCTTGAGATCAAACACCATTGGTAGAACCAAGCTTTTCC
Organism: Opisthorchis felineus; assembly: GCA_004794785.1. Lineage (NCBI taxonomy): Eukaryota > Metazoa > Platyhelminthes > Trematoda > Opisthorchiida > Opisthorchiidae > Opisthorchis > Opisthorchis felineus. Next base: position 148,470 of record SJOL01007812.1, on the reverse strand, counting down.
ATAGGCAGCTGGTGCTTGTATGATCAGGCTATAACGAAAGTTAACAACAGGACTTACCAGTCATGTTATCCGAGAAGAAAAAACGGTACAAAGCATTAGCTTAATCCTTTGTTGAGTGCGGTAGAGCTTGCAGCGACGTGGGTTGTATCTAGTCCAACACCGAGGGTTGCATAATTAGCCGTTCAGATGAATAACGACCAGAAAATCTGCTTCATACAGCGAAAAATCCTTGGTGAAAATGCGTGGCCTGTTTATCTCCTGCGTCATCTGCACTATCAGTGCGTCTGTATCACCACGAGTGCCCGATCGTATCTTTCCGTGATAAGTCAAGTCGTACGCCAGCGGCGATTGTATCGAACCAATGCACAGCCTCATTTGCATCAAGACTGCACTCCCCATACATCATATCTGCACTCGTTGGTCCAGTATCAGGCAAATCAGCTTAGGCGCTGGGGTACGAGAGTCTTTCACAGCTACGAAGTGTGATCTACGGTCGCCGAGGCTTTTAATTCGCTTTGAGGTGATCACAGCTACATTGATAAATTGTGTCTTGTCGTCCCCCCACCAGTCTAGTGGGTGAGAGTGAGCAGTGTCTGGGTCTGCAGCTCCGTCAGGCAATCCAGAAAACATGTGATATCGGACGGCCAAAATTCAGAAGCCCTCATCACAGCTGGCTTGTTCCACTTAGATGACCTCAGACCTGGACACTTGAGAATACTGGCACAATGCCATATTGCCATTCCCCATCGAAGGGGCACGTCACTAGGTGGTTTGTCGACTGTCGGGTTATTTGGAGGCGGCCATGGTGGGTTGGATGCATCGGCTATCTTTTTCCACAGAAAGACGGAAACTTTCCGAACCAAACGTGACTGCGAATTGCACAATGTACTTTCACCTCATTCTGGTTTCAGAAGTTCTCCCGCACGAGTACATTTTTTCGGACCATTTTCCTGTTTTATTTGTTCTGTTTGTTCAAACGATAGATAAATACTTGCAGGCACGGCAACGTGGTCATGAATTAAAGCTCCAGTAAATGCCAAGTCAACGGTCATGTGACTTTCTCCTCCGTCTACCTGAAGAATAATTGGCCTCCGGTGGTCAGACTATTGAGACTCGATATTGTTCTCACTAGAACTACCCGGTGAGGCTCCACATCAAAGGTTTATTACTGCTCGAATTCCCATGACGCCATTTTTGGTTAGATAAACAACCCGTAAACTTTCTCTGAGAGACGAACTGTGTAAAGCAAACCAGCCAGTCCCCAAAGGCTTGATTCTCTGACCTTATCAACAAGCAACGAGAAGCTTCTAAGCTGCAAGTTTGACTGGAGAAAATGAAGGTCCCCAGCAGAAAATATGCGAACTGTACGTTTGCAAATCAATAGCTCGCAAAAATTCAACATTTGAGGTCGTGCGCATCTTTCAGTTTGTTTTTCTGATAACCACCAAGTGAAAACCGAAACTTCCAGTGAACTTTCCATCGTACACTTGGTCGTCCATTACCGAAACATCTGGCTAGCGCATCACAACGGAATTTCACCCTTCCGCTGAGGCAATCATCTCCTGAAAATAATTTCAATTTGACAAATCTGTTAATTGAAAATCCGCAATGTCCTACAATTTTCGCTTATTAGGTGAAATTCTTATCTAGATTAGTCAGCTTGTTGGAGAAAACTTCATAAAACTGGTGGAAATTGTGTGCTCACCATACAAGGTTGAACACAAACGGTGTGAAAGTGGAGTAATTTGGTAGAAATTCACACATATTTGGCTTGATGAATTGGGTAAAATTCCAGTATCTGAGATACTATGATAGCGAAGGTCGTAAGCACCGTGGCAATATTTTATGTAATGTGGGTAGGGACAGAAAGGTAGCATCAGACTTGGAGAAGATCGTTGAGCTGGATTCCTAAAAGCAGCTAAGTACGTCGGAGTTGCACCTTACAGTATGAGCAAATAGTCCACCAGATTCGATCAGCGCACACTTTCTGTGACTAAAACCCGATCAAGGTTTCCCTTCTTGAGAGGTCATCTGAATGAACCCATGTGGACTCTTACTAGTTACTGGGGAAGTCTGGTGATAAATCAAAAATGGTCTGATTGCATCCCGAGTGGGACTTTTCTCTTGTTGACAATTCGATCGTTCTGTTCTTTCCTCGTGCAAGGCTACCTGAGTATGCCGTATGTAAATTTCTGCCATGTGGTTGAACTTCGATTCGTCTAAGCAGAATGAAGGGAAATAGTTTACTGTGGCCAAATGCAGGTGCAGAACACCACTGTGTTTGCAACACATCAAATGTGCAGACGGAAGCGAACGCATTGCATTACTTCCCCACATGTGCCCTTAATTCACTGCTTGCGCTAACCATATGGGTTTATACTACTCCTATCCATAAAAGTAGTATATACAAATAGCGTATCCACTCTGCCAGGATTCGGCTGTCGTTTGGTATTTCGCCCCAACACCGAACAGAACTGACAGCTAAACCTTAGCTGTTATTGAATGTTATTGCCAAGTTGTCACCTGATCAAGGTTAAACAATGAATCATCGATGTACTTACCGTTATATCTTATGTTTAGGTTAACTTGTTAGTCATCCTCCAGCCCCAAAATCCTATTGGTAAAGGGAAAAGCGCCTCTGAACACGCTATCTGTTACCGACGAACGCGGACCAAGTGGTTACACGCTACCAGACACAAAACCGAAAACTGCATCTGAACAAAGTTTTTGAAAATAAAGCATCTTCGAGTGTCCTGCTGAGCTTTCCTGAGCACTGTCTGAATGTTTAACAATAGTGAAAACAAGCTGTAAAACGGTTCACTATTTTCCAAATCAACCCTTCATTAGATGTAGAGTTGGTGTTTTAAACTAGTTCAGCCGGATACTATAGACATGTTTCATCAGTAATATACGTCCTGTTCAACCGTAAAAGCTGACGTAAAAATAGATTCTCCTGGATCTTCCTGTTCATAATGAACCGGCTATCTCATACCAGTACAGTACACGTCCCAACTCACCAGTGCAATCAATCACGATAACCCACTGGTTATTCTTTGCCACCGGGCACCGCAACGCATTCTCCACCAAGTACACAACGTGTGCGATAGTATCTTCAGCGGTGTTTCTCAGCGTTTGGCACTGAGCGAAACAAGCGTAGAGGACTGGTCTCCCTTCTGGATCGAACCCAACTTGTCGCTAAAATGATAGGGAAAAAGCAGGAGTTACGGGGAAGTTTCACATGGGAGAAATCAGCTAAAGGCACGATATTTCACGTGATAAATGGATATATATATATATATATATATATATATATATAATCGTGAGTATTCTGCACCTGATGTGGTAGCAGGAAGCTTTACCAGCCGAAGGATTTGGATACCCACTGATTTGAAAAATTTGTTTACGGAAGATTCAGAAATGTACCAAAAAATTGATAGCTCGGGTGCATTTACTGGTTGCTGATCAGTTGCCTGCTGATTTACCACCGAGCTTAGCGGTTGGCTTGCTTGCAAATGTTTCATCACCAGTCGAGGAGGCAACATTAGTGCACGCTTGAATGATGGTGTCTCGTTGTTTGGTGACGAAACCTTTGCAAGTTAACTACCAAGCTCGCCGAACAGACAAACAGTCAGTTGACCAACTACCTATGAAAAGCCTGCACTCACGAAGAAATCTGCTGTAGTATGCGACTATGTAGTCAATCGCTCTTAAAACTTTCTCGACGTTGGACGTTGAAAACGTATGTCCTCCCTGTAAACCATGACGAAGGCGTCCTAACCGTCCCATTGTTCCAAGTGACCACGTGGCTTTCAAAATGTACTTCCACTCCGGTGAGCTTCATTGATTTTGAAAGACTATTACGTTTGGTCAAAATTCGCAAAGATCTTGTCAAGATGATTATTTAATAGACGGCTAGTAAATTGGTCACAAAAGCAGCAACTTTTCAACAATAAATCCGTTACAATTAGAATGGCTTTCCCAGCGAAAGGCGATCCCGCACCTAATTAAAGAAGGCAGGTTTCCGGCAAAAAAAATGTTGCTTTGGCTAAACGTGTGTCCCGTACAATGTTCTAGAACATCTATACAACAGACAACCGGTCCGCTCTTACACCATTTTCTGGTGACATTCGACTCGTTCGACTGCGAAGCACTGCGGCGTGTAGTGGAATTGAACTATATCTGCACGAGTTTCATCAGGCTGCTGAAGTCCAACTGCTGTGTTACAAGGGCACTCGTTTGTATTTTTTTGGCGAAGAACTGTCAACCTTCGGTTTATCTTCTGGCGTTTGACAGGGTTGTTCACCGTCTCCCACACTGCTCATTTCCGTCGTTGGCCGGGTAATGCACCGGGCTATCAGTGGATAACCCGACGTGAAGTTTAGACCAATGACGAAGTCATGACTAGCCTGGATAAAACCCACATGGCATTCTTTAAACTAAAGCATATACAATGGTCCGGAAAACAAATTATTTTGAAGACTAAGGCTCGTATCTGTCAGTCTCCCACCCGATCGATTTTACTTTGTGCTCACGAAGCCTGACCACTGCACGCCTTAGTACTCGCCAGACTAGTGCTTGAGGAATGCCCTCAGAGTACCCCCTCATGACCATATGTTGAAAGAACCAGTAAGTCATCGACCCTCGACTCGAGCGGCTAATCCAACAACATGAATTTCAATTGTTTAATCACATTCTTTGCCACCCGCACATGGAAATCGTCAGAGCTGTTATAGTTATTAAATCGTTAAAATGGACTAAACCTACGAACCGTCTGCGATCCACACCACTGGTACGGACAATGGGTGGATACGTGCGACAGTTTGCAGCACGTGAGCATCTGCGATTCGACACACTGAAGAAGCTCGAAATAAATTCGATTAAATAACAAAAGATAAAAACCGTCCAGCTGTAGAACCCATTCGTTTCCTAGCTGCCATGCCACCCGAAGGAAGCATGAGGGCGGAGGTAGTGCCAGGTCACCTAAGCCTAGACAGGAGCATTTGAGGTGCCGAGGTTGGATCAAACCTCAAACCTTCCGATCAATATGTTCGCGCCCTGGCAACTGAGCTATCCCGAGCTCAAAGTGAAGTACATGGGGTATCACAGCTAAAAGGTTGAATTTTCACACCATCAGAAATAAGTAGGCAAAACCGAAAAACGAAAAACGATTGAGTAATTTCCTGGCCAGGCTTATCCTTCAATGAGACGTTTTCGGCCAGCTTGATTCTGCTCTAGAGCAGTTTTCATGCTGTAACTGCTCAACCACCACCTTAGTTCTATCCTCCAGGTATCATCCTCTTTTTCAACTGCAAAAGTTGTCAGATTCATGTTTGATCAGTTGTTAGCTCATTCGGCGCGGAAGTAAATGGGGCACCGAAACCATTGTTTCATACTTAGGAGTCTTCTCTCGGTACCTTTTATGTTGAGTTTCTCGGACAAAAACCAGAAAACAGAGAAGAGGCGCCTTGGAGACGCGTTTTGAGGTGATATCTTCTGTACCTGGTCCTGCAGTAATAGCGGCTTCGCGGGAAATCTACACAACGTGGTCAGTTTGCTTGGATTTAAGGTTACTTTGACTTGCTACCTGTTGTGTCATGCTGTTTACCCAGTGGCACCGAAATCAGATTGATTTTGAAGGCCTAAAGCTCTCTATTAGGTGGGAATACTGCTAGAAATTATACCAGCTTCGGATATCAGAGTCGATAATTGATGACTGAAAACATGCGATCCGAGCCTTGCTCCTTGCGTCAACCGTTGTTGTGAGATCGTGAAATGGAAAATCCTATGAGAATTTCTCATTCATTCCGGAAAGTAAAAACTCATTGGCATCTTGACAGACGGTATGAACGGTGAGCGACGGAAATGTACAAGTGTCCTGTTGACTGTCTATTTGGTGAGAGTGTTGCTCGTTTAACATATCTGATAAATGACCACCAAGAGAGTATGGCTTTTCAACGCAGATCAACGAATTCTGATCAGCACAAGCTCAGCACATCGAAAGAGCTAGATATTGTTGGAGATCGGGTGTTCAATGCTGCTGTTAATTGGGAATATCTGCTCGGACACAAATCGTTCCCTGAATCTTGTCTACTTTGTCATTTGTTTCACTGCGCCTGTGATGAAGAATTTGATCCAGTGTTTGAACGAAGCACCAAGCAAACAAGTGTACTAATCACTGCTTGGAAGACCCCTCTCGCATACAATGCGACTTGGTTGATCAATGAAAGAATGGCACATAATCGACGCCCAGTCAAGGGAGGCTTTAGAAATCGCATCCTAAAACAAAACACAACGCTCAAGGAAAACCAAAGTGGTAGTTTGACTTCAGCTTCAATAATGGTTGATAGAATTATTGGTTGGAAAAATCTTAAAAATTGAAAATAACAAACTACTATCCAGAGAGGTTAGTGAGGCTTAAAGGAGTGTCCGAAAGTAAACAACCACGGTTTATTTGGACAGCAGGGGAAAAATTTTTTAATTCAAAGGCGACCAAGAGAAATACCGACATAAAATGCAAGCTCATTTCTGCTTTGAATCGTGTTCATACCGCAGCCCAGCTGCGTCTGATGCCAACCAAAAGAAGGCTTGTTGCGCATTAGCATGAACCTAGGCTTGTCTGCCTCTCATATAGTTTACGAGTTCTTCTGAAACTGCGGAGACCTTTGCATCGGCAGGACAGACAGATGTCTAGCAAAACGTGTGGCAGAACACATCCCAGAATATGTCACCCGGAAGCTGTCAGAAAACCGTCGGATCAGAGGACAAGTCATAATCCCGTAACATAATTAGTCAGACTATTAGGTTCCAAATCTTGTTGGTTTGGTGATAAACGGAGTACTACTCGGCTTGACCAGTAGTACTTGACCAGTACTCCTAACATGTGCACAAAACCAAACGCTATTTGGCTGTCCTCCATTGTTTAGAGATGACCCGCCGAAATCAACCAATCAGTAGTTGCCCAGGGTTGTTCCCGCTCTTCATTAATGTTTTGCGTCTTTGACCGGAGAGGGTAAAATAAATATCAACGAATCACTGCATATATCATTCAAAATGCAGTCTGTATGAGTCCTGTTCCAACCTTTTTTTAAAACTGGTCTAAAATGACTGTCAGTCAGTAAGATGAGTTCAACAACCACACAGTTATCGCTTTTTACCGCGATGGGTGATATCCAACCATGAAGACAAACACCGCGATTGCGTGAGATCAGTTCGTCGGTCGGGAGCAGAGGCAACAACTTTCAGTACAACCTTATTTTTGCAAAATGCTGTTTTTGTGCTTTAAAGACCTCTGCCATCGATGCTTCCGAAGCATTGTCAATGTTTCTTTGAACATGAAGTTGTGGGTAATGGGTCGCTCCGTTTGGTTTTCGGCGGTAAATGTTGTGGTGCGTCAATAGGGGATCAATGGGAATTGAGCAGCCACGCTGCTGGACCTGCCTTCAGAAACGTTTTCTGACCTGAAGAAAGACTCTGTAACGCAAGACATGAGGACAAAGCAACACATTAAAGGCAACCACACTGTCGGTTTATGCCCTAATAAAATTTTGGAGATTATCTACGAAACCACTTCAAGTATGCTCCGTTTCTCCTCTTGGCTTGTTCTGACATTACTCACAGGTTCTTGTGTGTCTTGTGCGATTGACTTGCAAAATGTAGTCTCCTTTAAGTGCTTGCGGTTAAATTTAACCTAAACGTCATATAGGACCCTTAGTGGAAGGCCAAGCAGATAAAAACAGTGTTGTTCTGGAGACGCCATTCCATTTCCCTGGGCTATGTGGGATCGAAAGCTTGACAACACCGTAGTCACCATCACAATATTGCATCCTAATGCTTTTGCGCCAGAAGTCGATCAGAGCTGCAAGCTGTCAATTCTTTCTTGAGGCCTACTCACTTTGCTTCTGGTAGCCACTCTACTGGTGATTTTGCGTCCGACGTGACTGCTGAAACACGTCATATTTGTCCGATAGCCATAACTAAGTAAGGGGCGGATAGTGCCATGCGCCTGACCCAACGATTGCAATGGACTGGTGTGCGAGTGAATTCAATTCTTTGGAGCGACCACAGTCATCAAGTATATTCCTTCCTACAAAACTTTTGAGAACAGATTAGTAATTCTGTGCTAGCCAAAAGACCTTACACGAGATACAGTAGAGTACTGACTAACAACACGCATATTCGGTGGGTGACGTGCACGGATCCTCTAAACCCATACAACAGCGCTGATCACTAATTGGTGAAGAACTAACAAATGCTCACTTGTAAGCAAGGCAGAATGAGTAACACAGCTCACTATTTTATAACCACACAAAGCTTGATGTTGCCCTGTCCTGCAAAGGTCACAAATCTGGTGTGGAATTTGTCGAGCACATGCTGAGTAACCTGATCACCTATTGTACAATATACCGTGACTTTTTTGGAGTTCTTACTAGTTTGTATGATTGTGTATGTTGTGAGAATCTTTTGGAGAATTTTATTGCAAGAGTGGTGGTTGTGAGGATAATCAGTTCACATACGTGCTATCGGTTGAATTGATTATGCAATCAGTCATTCTAGCACGTGATAGAGAGCAACGGCTCTTCTGCACACCTGAAGAAATTCTATGACCATGAATACACGGTCTGTGGGTTGTGTTATTTTGTGCCCATATGTACAACACAGCTGACGGTTTGATAGTTTCCTACTCCTCAACTGTGTAAATTTGGCTCAAAATGTTCCTCCACGATTTTCTGCTTATTCATTTGATGTCTGCCTGTGATTAATTTAGCTAAAGGTGATGCACAACAAGACGGTTTGCTGTAATGCACATCTATTTTTACCTGTAGCTTCATAAGTGCATTGCTGTTTGACTGGTCACAAAAATTCAAGAAAGCCCATACACAGTCCGTTTTATGACGCGATTATGTCAGTATTATTTCTAACTATCTAGGGGAATTTGCTGTCCACGTGCGCGGTTGTTCTAGCACCGGTTCATGCCATCTCAGATTCTGGGGTTGTAGTAACCGGCCTCATCACAGGCTACACGAAATCCCACATTAGTGACCAGCAATACGCTTACTAGTCTGTTGTACTGACTAGCTTATTTCTGGCCAGGGACTCCCATTTTTTGCATGAGCTTCATTTTGTCCCACTCCCTGAATATCACTCAGGATCTGTAGTGGCATATCGAATCGGCAAATGGTCGTAGACTATTTGCATCTGAAAATAACTGAACCGAACTGCTAAGCGTCAGTTTAAAAACCGCTGATGGCTGGGATTGACATCTAAGGCCAATCACAGTTCACAGGAATCACAAACTAGATTCACTTCTGCCAGTTTTGGTATGCCATCAACCAGTGTTTCAGACAGATAGGTAGATTGACCTGAGAGAGGTCACGACAATGATCAGCAAAAATCTCAAAAATTTTGGCCATAACGCCCAGCCGGCTTCTTCAAACCATTGTGACAAATCACTGCTTGAAAATCATTCTCCACTTCCTGACTGTTACAGCTCCATTTAACACTGAGGGTTTTTTTCAGTGTGGAAGAGATAATACACAAACTGTGAGATATGGTACATTGTATTCAGGGAGCGGACAAAGAAGAATGATGTACAGCGGTGGCGAAACTACAATAGGGACACTTTAACTCTGCGGTTTCAATGATTTTTACAATTTAACATTGGTGAACTTTGTTTGGACAGCGTTTGGAATGAAACTGGCACCAGAAAAACAACTTTTATCTTCAACAGCTAATTCGGCTTTGTGGAGGAGTCTTAATAACTTCGCCTCCCCATTTAGTTACACGCAGAAAGGTGCGGGAGGTGTCTTCAGTCGGTTTCGTGTTTATACTGTTAAGCAACCAAGAAAAACGCGAAAATTTGGGAAGTTTGGTGAGTTAAATGTCTCGATACTAGACCCTTAAACCCCTTTTCAAGGAAACACGGTACCAGCAAGTCGGTGGGTGCGTGCTTTATCGCGTACCACCATCTAACTGGTTCCGCAGAAAAAAATGACTGCACAAACCATTACAAACTTATCTCCTTCGTAGCGCTGGTTCTATGCATGTTTAAAATTCGAAAACTAATGGCAGTAAAACTTTTCACACTAAGGTTTATCGAATATTCGACATTAGAACGGGTATCACTGGCTTTTTTTCTGATCCAACATCTGGTCCTCATCATCGCAAACTATGTGACGAAGGTTAATATCGTATAAGACATAATATACAGATAGGGATTACAACAAGGAGGGGAATTTGTTGATGGCATGAATATGTTCTGGCCTTTTTTCAACCCATATTTCTTCCTGTGCTTGAATTAACTATGCCTAAGAGTCAAGAAGCAAGGGGTTTTTCTCGACCGTTTGGCACAGACTCAGTCCACTCACAGGAGAAGATCTCGACTGAAAGCGAGATAGAGTTCACCGAACAAGTGTTTAGGCAATATGCTTACTCCTGATAATCCATGCTGGGTACAATGGGATGTATAGAAACGAAACAGCCAAGAAGTGAGACTTTGTTGGTCTTCCTATATATACAGTGGCTATAAAAAGAGCCGTTTGTTTGAAATCTTGAGCTTGGTGATCTTGGTGAGCTTGACTCACCAAGGAAACGACGGATTTCTTCTGTTTACGTAGTCTTGTTTCCCACTGTCTGGTGCAACTGATTCAGCGGACTGTAGCTGCTTACATTCGATGTGGAAAGCAATAGCCTTATGGACACAATGCTTAGCTTTAAGTAACTTACACATCTTCGGTGATAACACTATTGATCAAGCAGTTGCCTCCCAACGTGAATTTGAATTAGAACGTTGTGGGGTTGAATGTACGTTGTACGTTGTTGAATTCTGCGCAAGTTCTGTGGCCTGCGTCTACCTGATGAGCACCAACCATGACGAGACCAGCCGTGATCTACCCTCGAGCTGGGCCTCTCCTATTGTTCTGTTTTATCTATTTCCGTGATATTTCCCGGCTGTAAATACCCAAACAGATACAGCGAAATACATCCGGACCGATTTACCACGGCTTATTTCTCAGCGCTGTCCTCAGAAAAAGAATGCAGTGGCTTATATATATCCTCTTCACTAACATCTCTAAACTCTATGTCCTTTTCAGAGTAGAATAACTGACTGTCAACTGCGCGTCTTTATGTAGAAATCGCCCTCCTTCAACCCTGTATTTAAAGCGCCTTTTTTTTGATGCCCTTTAAAAACGAGGTCTCCGAAACCTTGGAAAACAGCGTCATTTTATGCTCTCAAATCACTTTGGTAGGACTCACCTCACCGCATCGTTTGGCTGAATCGGTTGATTCATCATCTTGTATATCAATAAATCACCCTCATGCATACCGCTTGACCGCAATGCCATTTGTAAGCAGATCAATGTGTGTGGTCTGCCCTTTCACAGTCTTAGATGATACAGAAAGGCTTAGGTATCAACTATATGATCAGCATCTCGCATCTCAATGAGAACAGTACTAATGTTAACAGCTTTTAATCAATCTGTCAAACATGAAAAGATGTCTCATGAGTTGATTCCACAAACAAGGGTAAAAATCTGTAGATTTCGTTGGAAAAAACAGACGATTATAACAGCATTTCTGCTAGTCCTGTCTGTCTCTGTAACCCTTTCGAATTCGAGGAAATGCTACTATGCTTGCTAAAATATAAGTCCTACAGTCAAAAGTAAATCTAATGTTTCTGCTGTTATTCACCGAAAACTACTTCGAAGACAATAGGAATTTTACCGTTATGAATAAGGTTACTTGACAGAGACAACTGGAAGTAAAGAGACTGCAGTCTCTCTTCGTGTCTGAACTGGTGGGTATTCGTTTCATAATTATTTTGTTTCTGGAAGAAAGCTTGGAACAAATGCTTGCCACCTAAATTTTGGTACTTTAATTGGATGGTTTCTTCACTGCTTCCTTAAGCGCCACGAGCTTTATTCCTTTTACTAATTAGGATCTGATCTTTTATTTCATAACCTTGCTAAAGTCCTTTCGACTGATAACTTCCACCTCTTCAATGTAGTATTCCATAACCTAATCACGTAGTGCTTTGGCGAGTTAATGGAAACTGCACTGGACCCTTACAGTTTCCTGATCTTTTAAGGGTAGTTTGCACCAAGTCAGATCACAAGAGAAAGCCGAAAAAAGCTCTCCATTTTCAAAACATCTTTAACGAGAGATTCAGCTGGGTTCCAGATGAGTCTCTCGCAAAAACAAATTCGTTTACAAATGAGCGTAATTCGCTAATTTTGTGCAATTCGGCTTCAAGTAAAACATAAGGTTGACGGAAACTAGGGGACTGCACCTACCTGATAAGCCCCAAGAAGGGCCAAACCGGTCTTGGGCTGTCGAAGACTATTCAGCAACCTTATGAGTAGTATATTACGTGTATACATGTATCGCGATATCTCGAATATCGAAACAAGCTCTCCATTATAAACGTCATTAATGAGAGATTCAATTGGTTTCCAGAGGGGTCTCTCGCAAAACCAAATTTGTTTGCAAATGAGTGTATTTCGCTAAGTTCTCCATTACTTCCGTTTTGAAAACCACGATGAATCCACTCACTGGATTTTAATTCTGGTTACTCCAGTTTTATCGTAAGACAAATCATGATGATGTTACCCACTCGTTTGGTTTAATGCGTCGTCTCTAGACAGGGCTAACTCTATGGTTTTCCTTGGCTGTTCCTCACTGTCAGCAGACAATTCATTCTGCATAGACTTCATTCTGCTTAGTGCTCCTCTTCTTCACTCTGTTGGTTAGCTGATTGACTTTTCTTATTTGCTGGTGGAACGGTTATGCTCTGTGCCTTCTCTCAATAACATTGATGTTCACCAAAGCGCAATTTTTCCTCCTTTGCCCCTTGAGCGTTATCCGGGCGACTTCCGGATCATTCAGTCAAATAGACATTCTGACGACTTTTCTGTTTATACGCTATCCTCAAATGGTCATTTTGAGATGTTTTTATCCGATTTACTCTCTACCTCAGTAGAAATAAACCTACAAGGTAAGTTCTCTAGTTGCGTAAAGAACGACGTTTCTAGGTCACTTTGCGGTCACTCCTCAAATGAAGGACCTTGCACAGCATCCTCTCCACTTTCGTTGCTTCTGGTAGCTACCAGTGAGTTTTTACCCTCTTAATCCCGACAGCTCACGTTGAGTCAATCTTCCAAAACTTGAAGAAAGCCCCTTTTCCTACAGGAAAGCTACTTCAGTCTGGTTGTCCTCTGCCTGTTCTCGTTACCTTGTGTTGTTCTGGTTTCGTTTCTCCTGACCTACTTAAAAACGACTGTTGCCTGCTCACAGGATATCTGAAACTCATTTTCCGATTAAATCTTATTTTCATTTACACATTTACTTCACTTCTTAACTGTACTGTATTCAGCCTGTTCGTAGTTTCGCCCACATATACTCAGTCAAACGTCCCATTCAGATGTCTCATCCGCAAGGTATTTCAGTTGTTCTGAAAATTCCTTTGCATGCCCGTCATTTCGTGTACAAAAATTCAATCTTTCTGGTGGTCGTTGTCACCTTACCAACTCGGAGACAGTCAACACCCAATTCTGAAGCCTTCTTTTGGGTTTTATGCCTTGTAATTTTTTTCATAATCGCCAATCCATTTTGTGGCAAGAATACGATCACATCGTGTTACTCAGTCGATTCTTGGTGAAATGCACCTATCTATCTACCTACCTGTCATTTCTCTCCTAGTCATGTAACAGGAATCATGCAATTTGAGAAAATTGTGACAGTTAACGTGGTCACTCACAATACCGTGAAATCCTGGCTGATCAGTACACCATTTGCAATCGACATGTCTTGGTCGATAAGTGCGGCGCCACTCAATTGCCTCCGAAAGTTGTTTGTATGCATCTTTTAGTGAGTATTTCCTTGCCCTCAGAAATCTCGTCAGTCTGTGAACATAAATTCAATAAAAATGACAGAACCAGTTAACATGGGAAGTTGGTGAGTATGCAGGTCCTGAGGATAATTTTCCATTCGTAAACACCGTTAAATAAAACGGAAGTACTTCGGGAGCGCGGTTTCACAAAACATTCATACTGTAATTAGAAAAAGATGGCGTGACACCTTTCACAGAAAAAAACTTGGTACAACTCCCGTGAAGTCTACTGATTGCTTCTGAGTGTAAACTTGACGAGTGAAAATAGGCCATAACATTCGAACTAAGAGTTCGCTGAGACTTTAGAAGGCAATAAACTAGCCTTCTCCGTGTGTCTTCATAAATGAACTTTATTGGATGGCTTGGTTATTTGACAACTTCCGATCTAAGAAATCAACCGCTGTCGTTTACACTAAAAGCCGTTGCCTTCAATACAAATAATTTTCTTGCATGGCTGGCCTGCCACCGAAAATAAGATTGGAAAAATACCTCAACAAGTATAATTAACGCAAGTAGTTGCTGCGCCTGTAGTGAATGCATTCACATCACTTTCGTTCGAGCTGTTTTACAGTACTGAGGTAATTATCCTGATAGGTCCACATCAAAGAAGGGAAGCGCTAACCAGCAGCGCGAAACCCTGGACGTAGCAAGACCTGAATTCCGGACATCTGACGTGCGAGATAGGCGTGTTACCTCTACTCCACCAGTGCATGCTAGACACACCTGAGTCCTGAAGTCTGAAAATGAAAACAGGTTAACGCTTTAGAGATGTAATTGGTTCACCCAACTCGTCGAATGACGAAACAACAGCCATCCTGACTGCTTCAATAGTTTTCAAGACTTCTCAGTCAGGTAGGCTAAAGGCTGCTGGAAACCTGCTCGACAGTTGTTGGTCATTAGTAGTATGAGATTTTGAAACTGCAGTGAAGATTTCGTTTTGTAAGTGAAGTCAGTCTATGCGTGAAATCCAAGGAACACTATTTTTATTATTCTAATCACAACTAGTATGTATCCAAAAAAAAATCCGGAGAGATTCGAACTCGTACCCTTCTAGCTGGTCGTTGAAGGCCAAAGTGTTCGACCACGAACGGCTGATAAGTGGAGTGATTAACTCGTACTCAGGCACGATTTAGCGTCACTGACATTCCAACCACAGGATTCATATCACTCTGACAGATTTGGACTACCCTTCGGCTGAAGGCTTCTCAAGTCAAAGGTTCATGCATTTTTTGACTTGATCTCTTGCAGTCTCTTGGCAGTTTAAGCTTCAACTACTAGCCGGGAGGTCGTGGATTCGAATATCATCGAAGATTCGTGAGTCACAGTTACTTGCCTTTCAGCTTTTTGGCATAGACTGAGATAGGATAAAACTACTCGCTATAACTCGAAACTTCTAGAGTTCCTTATAGCCATGATTGTTCATGCTGTTACTGGTTAATACAGCTTCGTGATTATTTATCGTTTTAGCAATTCCGCATGAAGTTTAGCTGAATACAAACAGCTGTTTCCAAATGAATCAGACATTTGGGAGTTTAGGAACAGTTTAAAATCATAGATTTGAAAGGTCATCAAATGCACGCTAAATTCAATCAAGAAGGCATTAAGCAGTCAACCACGCTCCCGAAAAAGCAGCCAAGAAACGCCCAGGCGCAACTGAAATTTCAGCACTACTGTATGAGGAAATATCTCCTTTGAGGAAACATTCTTGAAAGTCCATGTGAAGTTAACCGTAGTGAAATGACTTCCGGCTAAACCGTTGCTTTTTACTCTTAATAAAATTATTCTCTTTTCGAAAGGAAGACCTGGCGTTTCTCACTATACCATGATTAGTAAAGGCAGCTGAACTGCTTGAACCTCGGCAAAACCTGAACAGTTTACTGAGTTGTTGAAAAAATGAGATGACCTGACAAGGTAGTTACTCCCATTCCCCGCACGCACCAGTGTGAGTGACCCATCTTATCAGCCATTAATTGAACTGGTAACGCACTGTCAATCTAGTAAGGTCCACAATCTGATATTGGTAAGAAGAATTTGAGTCAGTAGAAATCTGAGGACAACCGTAACACAACGGCCCCCTTCAAGGCAACTTTCAACTCAGTCACGGGTGAGAATCAGATCTGTACCTTCGTTTTACGTGATAGCGACAGCGAGCGAGGTCATACAAACCATCCGTTCGCACTGGCCTACGTGATTAGTGTTGGCACCCATTATACGCGTCAACCGCGTCACACGAGCACCTATCAGTCAAGGGTATGCGAAAGGGTCAAACATCATTTTTCCGGTCCACCCAAGACTCTGAATGAACTGAGGTTTCATCACGCAGAGTGCGTCGTGATTATTCTTGATCGCCTCTCATCCTATACTAACGACATTGTTGGTATCTCCAGGATGTTTTCTGGTAAGCGGGTACTTGTTCAAAATATAGTGCCGCTCCCTTCAAAGGTAGAAATACTATCTCAACTAATAAAAGCCATATCCTATTCTCATAAACCTGACTGACCATCAGGCTTTAACAAAAGTATCATGTTATCAGCTCATGACATATGCAACTTGTTTGTGTGAACGAAGGAATGCTCAAAGCGGTACACTCGCTCGTCCTTTGATTTCAACCGCTAGGGCGCCAGACATTTTTGTCGGGTCAAAATTCAGCTCAGTCTGTTTAGAAGTGACTAACTGACTGGCATCTGCCTGAATAGACTGGTTTTACTGATGGACGACGGACAACGAGATAACAATGACATGATTGAAAAGTAAGACTTATCTATGTGCGGGTCCCGGTCGGTGTTGAAATCGAGTCAACGGTTAGGTGAACACATGAAAGGGTATAATCGTGTCTGAAACTACTCTGTAGCCCATCCTAGTACAGTGGAAGTCAGTATTGATTTCTCGCAATTTAGCTGAGTAAAATCACTGTGCCGAGAAGACATCGATCGAAAAATAACACAAACTGAGGATGGGGAGACGGATTTCTAGAAAAGGGATACCAACTGAGTTTCATTAGGCAGCAACCAAGGGGATATTCCCCAGACCAGTAACTTCCCGGCGAAGCTGGTTTCGAGTTACTCTGGACCGTTGCCTGTCTCAGACACCAGCAG
This sequence comes from Opisthorchis felineus, assembly GCA_004794785.1. NCBI lineage: Eukaryota > Metazoa > Platyhelminthes > Trematoda > Opisthorchiida > Opisthorchiidae > Opisthorchis > Opisthorchis felineus. The sequence continues at coordinate 131,490 of SJOL01007812.1, read as the reverse complement.
GAAACTTAGTTCAACTGTCGAGGGGAAGGTAATGCCTGTGTTTTCAATAGAACCAGGTGAAGATTACGGTGCGTGGGTGCAGCTGGGCAAATCCGAACTACTGTCTAACAGCCAGCCACTACGTAAATGATAAGCAAGGCTGCCTGCTGCGTCCATTAGACGTTGTGAAAAATGAGTACGAGCCAGATCATCAGTCAACAAAGTGGTCTAAGATGGCACAGCTGGACAAATCTGACCGGGTTGTCTAGGCGTGTATTGCGTGGGTGCAACGTGTTTGATTGTGTGCGCATGTATGACATATCCGGCCAAAATTGAGGTTAGCGATGGAGTAGTTATAGCAAGCGATCAATATGCACGCTATGCACTGACGCAGGACAATGGTACACAATAACCTGGCTGCTGCTACGGAAGCTTGTGTGTTCGCTGGTTTGCTCGCTGAGAGCTGGGCGATGAGAATATGCATGGGTTGCAAAATTTACGACTTCCGGTTGCTACTAAAGCACATGGTCTGATAAAAATATTCTGTAGTAACATTTACGCATCACAACTCACGTGTCATCACAGGTCGAATAATCAGGTTCGTCAGGAAGAGGGACATGTTTACTAACAACCAACTGCTTCAGTTCTTCTTTTAGGGATGACAGCTTTTCCGGGGAGACTTCTTTTATCTTTCGGCGTAGACCCATACTGCTGCTGCCCACTTTGTTCATTTAGAGACGAATGAACTTGAACGGTCTGCAAAGAGGTGAATGAATCAAAATCATCTTTTAGTATATTTTCATGAAGGAAACTACTCACAAGATTGCTGAGAACTCTTCGACAGCCCACGACCGGTTTTGCCCTTCTTGGGGTTCATCAGGTAGGCGCAGTCCCCGAATATCCGTCAACCTTATGTTCTACTTGAACCCAAATCGGACTGATTTCGACAAATACACTCGAATATCGTACCAACTGAAATATGAGGCGGCCTGTGTGCAGCACATTCAGTTGAAGAACATCTTTCGGTATGTTTAAATCAATCAAGTGCTATCACAAAAAACAACAGTGGTGGTCTGTTTGCTTTCCTTTTTACTGTGCACTGCACTGAGCAACACGCAACATTTTATTATGTAGAAATGGACGTTAAGAACGGTTCACCGTGAAGAGCAGGCTAAACCACAATAACCGAATTTGGATCTTCACATAATTTTTATCATCATCAGATGCACAAAAAACTTTGTCTTGTCGTAACAAAGGTACACATGGCTCTATCCAGGTTAACTTTCTTGACTGTCTCCTGGTAACCGGAAAACTAAATAACCTGAGAGCTGGCAACTATTACTGAACGAATTGGAGGTTACTTTACTCTTCCAAATCCATTTTGTGATCTGCATTATTGATTTCGCGTTGAAAAATTCTAAAGTTGCGAATAACTTAATTTAATGTGAATAAGATAATGACTTTTCCGATACTCTTACTGCTAAATGGCAGTAAGGGTGAACAGAATAGAGCAAACGAGTGGAGTGTAGTAGTAACCTCTTATCGGGTGAACTTATCAAAACATATTCTAGTACCTTCCTATCAAAACCCCCATAATTGTCTTTGGTATGTTCATCTCCACAGACCAGGCTATATTTGGTCAGATGTTCCGTAATTCCTGTTGTTGATGCTGTACTGCCAAAGGATTGACCAATCAAATAACAACCGTATGATCACCGACAGGCAGATTGAACGGGTCTCAACTGTCAGTCACGTGACCGGGAAACTTGAACAGGCACTGCCACCACAGAACTCCTGTGGTGCTTCCTGGCAGCTTTCTGCATTTGTCCACCGATGGTAATGGATGACAAGTGTAATTTCCCGAATGTTTCAGCATACACCTCAGCATACACAGTCTGACAATTCCTAGAGACTTTAAGCCATCCCGCCTTGGAGATTGAGCAACTTACCGTTGGCGATCATTCAGGCTCAGAAATAGCCCTCACTGCCGCTGGTTAGCATGCGCAGACAAAAGAACAGTATAGCTGTCATCCTTTCCACAGGCCACCTCTAGTAGGTACGACCTTCAGAGGGGATCACATTTTACGCACCCTCTGAAGCCCTTATTAGATCGTATGGCGCTGTGGAGACCGGCCTTCAGCTCGGATCACAGAGCACTTTCGGAACAAAATTTTGGTGAGTATACCTCAAGATAGACTCAGATTCCACGGACTGCACCTGTCTGACGTACAACTTAACGTTTTGGTGTCCTTGGGTGATGTACGTTGTTGGTTCCAGAGCCCGTCCGTGGAGATGGTAAACTAGAAAAATTATTCTGGGCGGAACAACTCAATCCCTATGTAGTTATGGGTGTAGTATGGCTAGTGAAGGCCGGTCGGCGATTACACTGGGTATCACGTTCCTCCAGATCTCATCAGGGATTACTAGCTGCCTTGTTGCTACTTGATACTCAGCGGTTTAGCAGTTCGCCACACGCTGGAGGTCACACCACTTTCTGTAAAGCACTCAATAACAGCTTTATATCAGGACAGTGTATCATGGCCACTTTTGGTTCGAACAATCATCATGTCAGAGCAGAAACAACCTAATGACGAAATTGTATAAGCAGTGGAACGCTTTTACCGCAACTTTTTCATCATCTTTGTCATCTTTTTTCATCATCGGTTATTTATTTTTACGCAAGACTGCAGCGGGGCGTACCGTGAACCCGCTTTAGGGGTAAGGAAGTTGCCTTTTGCCTGATTCCACCGGGTAAATGGTCATCTTTAAGCGTTAAAAATAACTAAATTTATTCCTTCCCGGTTTCGAGAAACATCGGTTTTTGCGAATTTATAGTTCTGTAGGTTTCGTTGAAGGCTTCTCTCAAAATATCTCCCTGTTCTAGTAAACGGGCTTTTACCTCAGACTCATCTGTAAGTCATCAACTAAGAGCTGCAAAACTAGAAAATATTGATCAAATTGCTTTCATTGGTGAAAAACCAGCCGATGTGATGATCCACCAGCTTATTAATCACTTTTGGATATAATTGTGAGTCACTGAAATCTTAAGTTTTCACCAGTCAAGGTGAAGTGGCCAAAATGAATGGTCTTTCAATTTCATACAAACACTTTTTGGCCTGTGTAAGAAGTTCCACAGTCCAAATAATTTAAGCAAAAAATAAGAACCAGTAGCCGTTAACCAATCGCTACTCTGAGCCTTTCATCCCCTCATAAACCTCGTGACTAATGGTGGTTGTGCGTCCCATCCTGGTAGATCGACCTATTAATTTGGTGTATGCATCCGGAAAACATAGCCAGATGAAAAAGTTGCTAAAAGTTCCGGAGACACTTGCCTGAGTTACACAGATCATTACTGGAATACTCAAGTTCAAACAAAGGCACATGCACAAAAAGCATGGTTTCAGTCTTCAGGATTAGGGGCCTGAAGTTGGATTCATTGATGATTAGCATGGACCTGTTGTTGGGCAGGCAGTTAAAAAATAAAGACATAGATAGACAGGTGTATAAACGAACAGATGGGTGGATTAATGAATAGATCGATGGACAGATAAATAGACAGATGACGGATAGATGGATAGATAGATAGATAGATAGATAGATAGATAGATAGATAGATAGATAGATAGATAGATAGATAGATAGATAGATAGATAGATAGATAGATAGATAGATAGATAGATAGATAGATAGATAGATAGATAGATAGATAGATAGATAGATAGATAGATAGATAGATAGATAGATAGATAGATAGATAGATAGATAGATAGATAGATAGATAGATAGATAGATAGATAGATAGATAGATAGATAGATAGATAGATAGATAGATAGATAGATAGATAGATAGATAGATAGATAGATAGATAGATAGATAGATAGATAGATAGATAGATAGATAGATAGATAGATAGATAGATAGATAGATAGATAGATAGATAGATAGATAGATAGATAGATAGATAGATAGATAGATAGATAGATAGATAGATAGATAGATAGATAGATAGATAGATAGATAGATAGATAGATAGATAGATAGATAGATAGATAGATAGATAGATAGATAGATAGATAGATAGATAGATAGATAGATAGATAGATAGATAGATAGATAGATAGATAGATAGATAGATAGATAGATAGATAGATAGATAGATAGATAGATAGATAGATAGATAGATAGATAGATAGATAGATAGGTGTGAAGACGATCAGTAACTCAGCTGGCCAGCTAGCTCTTTCTTGTTATGTTTCTGGTGGCAAAGTCAAGTGACCATCAGGCTTCTGAACTGTTGAATGACAATAGGAAAGTAGGATATCTGTACCTTTTGGAGTACTTGCTTCATAATGTACATTCATTATTTGCTCGTGACTCGTTCGCTTTAGGCAGTCGATCGTTTATGTCTTCGCGTGAGCTGATTATGCGTTGTAGTACGAAGTAATATTTGAAGATATGGCCAATTTTATTCATTGAGGCCACACCCGGACCATTTTCTGGACGTATAATCATATCTTCTTGACTGCGCCAATCTGTTGGTGCTTGAACCAAGCTGACCGAGAGTGTGAGATTTCAGTGGTCATTTGTTGCCACATAAGCCAAAAGTCCTCCAATATGGTCGTTGGCATGTTAGCTGAGCTGGGCAATCTGACTACAAACGTTTCCTCACCAGTCAAGCTGACACCATTAGTACGTTTTTAGGGAGCATGGTGGAGCGTCGCGATGGTGATGAAACGTTTGAAGGCAAATCAACCAACTTAGCCAACAAAACGACAACCCTCAAAGCCATTTGATCTATCAACATTCTGCTGAATTTTAGCACTGCTTCAGATAACTGTATTTAATATAATCTCGACATGAACACGCGAACCGGCCAAAGTTGTTTTTAATTTTTAATTAATTAATGTATTCATTTATATTATTATTATTATTAGTAATATTATTATTTGTTATCTACAATTTATTTATAATTTACAAAGAAAAGTTGTGCTGGTGTTCTCGCTGTTTTTGTGCTGGAAAACCATGTTATATTATTCCGCAATAATTATTGTATGACAAATAAAACTGAACTTGAGTTTCCTTTATTTTTGCTACTTTTGAATGGACGAATCCCCATCTGATTTTGGTGTTCTCTAGAAAATTGTCCGGGCAAAATTGTGCTGGAACAGGTGAGTGGCAAACAACCGATACATATAAATATGCCAAGCACATTGTCAGTTAGTTCTTCACTCGGCATCCAACTTTGTCTACATAACGCTAGCAGCTCCTGAATATAGGCTAAGATGTGGCCTTGGCACGCTGTTTTTGTTATGTGAGTCGTTCGAGACATGACATGATCATCACACGTGAACGAGAATAACCAGGAATGCGAACTGATTCAGAATGCAAAAACACGGTATTCGCATTCCGCGCACCGCTAAATGGCCCGGGATTGTAAAAAATGCATAATTACCTTCCTCGTTGTGCGGCATGAAAACCATGAAGCTGCACTACCTCGCATAAGGGAAAATGTTTTAACACACTACTCATAAGTGTGCTGAAAACACTCTGACAGCTCACTACCGGTTTCGGCATTCTCAAATCACATCACGTAAGCGCATTTCTCGGGTTTTCGTGAACCTCATGTTTGACTTGAACACCAAACTGCATGCAGCTGGCGAAATACAATCATTTGAAATTTAACTTTGTGGTAACCGGAGACTCACAACTTCAGCTAGGATCCAGTTGAGTCCTCCAAATTTATTTGCAAATAAATGTGTTTCGCCAACCGCATACAGTTTGAGGATGATGGGAACTCAGTGACTTCGCTTAGGTGATGAACCTCAAGAAGGACAAAACCGGTCGTTGACTATCAAGGAGTTTCCACAACCTCATGTGTAGTCGATTCAATCAGAAACAAGAGGCAGTTTATGTGCAGCACCTTTAGTTGAAGAATATCACCATGATAATTTGCCTCAACAGCTTTCAAGTTAGTCATCCTGTCGCGGCTTTTAGTAGTTCCCCCTTAATTCACCCGTCCGCACCATAGCTGTGAATATTGCACGGGTATCGGGGTCTAAGTAGTACGCCGTTCTTTCCGCCAGAAAACTAAGGACGGTGAATTGGTCATATGCTATCAGCCTTTCTTAACACACCATCAGCTTCCGTCCAATAGAAAACCTGTTGGTGTGGTACCAACTTCGGGGTTGTTTTTCGATTCAATTTGATGCTAAATGAATAAAAATGGCAACTAAATGACCGATTGAATGGCCTATCAGATTAATTTGTTCCAGTTCTTCAGACTGCTAACCTGCATAGTTCAGAATATACACTGACACTGTTGCACTTAGCAGGCAATCCAATCTATCTGACTCATTACTCGTTGCCCTAGAAGAAAACAATAACAAAGAAAACAATAACCTCTTGGTGACGCCAAATAAAGCAGATAAGCTTGTTGGAGAACTGGACTCAGGAATATGTTCACTGAATCAGCGATGAATTTTGCTCACCAGGGATAACGTCACAAACATAGTGGCAACCAACTTCTTCAGCGGCGAACCGATATGCAACCACTTACTACAATATGCGGCGCAACATAAAATCGCACGTTAACAAGGCTAACGCAGTTCGTCCTAGGTTGCACACCACGAGCCAGACAAACTGATCACTTCTAGTGGTCTGTGACATGAGAATCTGCAACTTTTCAGTAGGGCTGTAATTATCATGAGATAATCTAAATTCTCATGAAGAGACTGGACCTTACCGTGCTTTGACGGTTTGCGCACCTCAGCGACACATTGAGCCATACTGTGGGGGGGGGTGACCCCACGATACTCACAGCGTCTCTCATATCAGGTTGGTCAATAGTTAGTTCTCACGAGCACAGTCTCCTGGTCCTCCAGGTTGGGGGTTGGAACATGTGGCGACTTGTTCCGTAGAAATGGTAATGCATTGGCATTTCCGGCCAAACACCGCTGCCTTGCGGTTGGGCTCTTGAGCCAAAGGCTTTGGCTGAGGACCCTAATCGTCCTTCTGTCTAGGTATGGGCGCCCTGACAGTACCCCAGCCCAACTACAACCACGATACCTACGTCTAACAATAAACTCATGCCACATCGGCCGTCGCATGGTACCATCAGCCTTACTTGCTGCATACAGCAGAGCGGGTAAGCGAAAACAGGCTACTGCTGACACCTTTCTTCTTTCTTTTTCATATACTTTTTCTTTCCCATCTCCCCACTTCACTACTAACTCATCCTCTGTATGCCCGCACTTAGGACTGATGAATCCATTCGTCTTGCATCGGTTTCGCGTGCAATATCTGCTCGTCAAATGGCGCCGACATCCTCAGGTATTTCGAAATCATTCTTCAAGCCTCGACGTCCAGTATATTTGGCCGTCTCTAATGTCTGCACTCTGAAGCAAGCAGGACAACCAGCTGCTCTTGCTCTCACGCTGGACTCGCTTGGCATTGATGTGTGCTGTGTCTCAGGAACAAGAATTCAAGAAGCAAACACCATGGTTGAGCTAACCACCCCATCACTCTCTACTCGCTTCCAGCTACGCACCTCTGGTGATCCAGAGGCTGCGGCGGCGGGAGTTGCAGGGCTTGATATCGTCCTAAGACACCGGATTGAAGTATCCTTGATTGACTGGATACCTGCTGATAGCCGCCTCTGAGTGGTTCGTCTCGCAACGTCTCTGAAGGAGTCTCACAAGCGGGAAGTTGAGAGAT